>CAKAOJ020000403.1:0-463638 GCA_916701645.2 Sebastolobus alascanus
AAAGTATAGTTTTTGTTGAAATATGTATTAAAAAAGTCATAGTATAGTATGTCAAAAATAAGTCATATTATAGTATGTCAAAAAAAAGACATAGTATAGTATGTCGAAAAAAAATCATAGTATAGTATGTTGAAAAAAGTCATACTATAGTATGTTGAAAAAAAGTCATAGTATAGTATGTCGAAAAATGTTGTAAAAAAAAGTCATAGTACAGTATGTCGAAAAAAAGTCATAGTATAGTATGTTGAAAACAATTCATAGTATAGTATGTCAAAAGATTTTGTAAAAAAATTCATAGTATAGTATGTTGAAAAAGTC
This sequence comes from Sebastolobus alascanus, assembly GCA_916701645.2. Classification (NCBI taxonomy): domain Eukaryota; kingdom Metazoa; phylum Chordata; class Actinopteri; order Perciformes; family Sebastidae; genus Sebastolobus; species Sebastolobus alascanus. The sequence continues at coordinate 319 of CAKAOJ020000403.1, forward strand.
ATAGTATAGTATGTCAAAAAACATTCATAGTATAGTATGTCGAAAAACATTCATAGTATAGTATGTGGAAAAAAGTCATACTATAGTATGTTGAAAAAAAGTCATAGTATAGTATGTCGAAAAATTTTGTAAAAAAAAGTCATAGCGGAGTATGTCGAGAAAAAGTCATAGTATAGTATATCGAAAAATTTGGTAAAAATGTTATAGTATGGTATGTTGAAAAAAGTCATAGTATAGTATGTCGAAAAATTTTGTAAAAAAAAAGTCATTGTATAGTATGTCGAAAAAAAAGTCATAGTATAGTATGTCGAAAAATTTTGTAAAAAAAGTCATAGTGTAGTATGTCGAAAAAAATTCATAGTATAGTATGTTGAAAAAAGTCATACTATAGTATGTTGAAAAAAAGTCATAGTATAGTATGTCGAAAAATGTTGTAAAAAAAAGTCATAGTACAGTATGTCGAAAAAAAGTCATAGTATAGTATGTTGAAAACAATTTATAGTATAGTATGTTGAAAACAATTCATAGTATAGTATGTCAAAACATGTTGTAAAAAAAGTCATAGTATAGTATGTTGAAAAAAGTCAGTATTGTATGTTGAAAAAAGTCATAGTATAGTATGTTGAAAAAAGTCATAGTATAGTATGTCAAAAAAAAGACATAGTATAGTATGTCGAAACATTTTGTAAAAAAAGTCATAGTATAGTATGTCGTAATATGTTATTAAAAAAATCATAGTATAGTATTTCAAAAGTAAGTCAAAAAAAAGAAATAGTATATTATGTTGAAAAATTTTGTATAAAAAAGTCATAGTACAGTATGTCGAAAATTTTAGAACAAAAAAAAGTCATAGTATAGTATGTCGAAAAAAAAGTCATAGTATAGTATGTCGAAAAATTTTGTAAAAAAAATCATAGTATAGTATGTCGAAAAAAAGTCATAGTATAGTATGTCGTAAAATTTAAAAAAAGACAGTCATAGTTTAGTGTGTCGAAAAAAAGTCATAGTAAAGTCTGTCGAAAAATGTTGTAAAAAAGTCATAGTATAGTATGTCGAAAATAAGTCATAGTATAGTATTTAAAAAAAAAGACATATTAAAGTATGTCGAAAATTTTGTAGAAAAAAGTCATAGTATAGTATGTTGAAATATGTTATTAAAAAAGTCATAGTATAGTATGTCAAAAGTAAGTCATAGTATAGTATGTAAAAAAAGAAATAGTATAGTATGTCGAAAAATTTTGTATAAAAAAGTCATGGTACAGTATGTCGAAAATTTAAAAAAAAAAAAAATCATAGTATAGTATGTCGAAAAAAAAGTCATGGTATAATATGTCGAAAATTTTTGTAAAAAAAGTCATAGTATAGTATGTCGAAAAAAAGTCATAGTATAGTATGTCGAAAAAAAGTCATAGTATAGTATGTCGAAAAATTTTGTAAAAAAACAGTCAGGAAAAAAAGTCATAGCATAGTATGTCGAAAAATTTTGTAAAAAAGTCATAGTATTGCATGTCGAAAAATGTTGTAAAAAAAAGGCATAGTATAGTGTGTCGAAATTTTTTTAAAAAAAAGGTCATAGTATAGTATGTCGAAAAAAAAGTCATAGTATAGTATGTCGAAACAAAATTCAGAGTATAGTATGTCGAAACAAAAGTTATAGTATAGTATGTCGAAAAATTTTGTAAAAACAGTCATAGTTTAGTATGTCGAAAAGAAGTCATTGTATAGTATTTTGAAATTAAGTCGAAGTATAGTATGTCAAAACATTTTGTAAAAAAAGTTATAGTATAGTATGTCGAAAACAATTCATAGTATAGTATGTCAAAACATTTTGTAAAAAAAGTCATAGTATAGTATGTTGAAAAAAGTCATAGTATAGTATGTCAAAAAAAAGACATAGTATAGAATATCAAAACATTTTTTTAAAAAAAGTCATAGTATAGTATGTCGAAAATTAGTCATAGTATAGTATGTCAAAAAAAGAACAGTATAGTATGTCGAAAAATTTTGTAAAAAAAAGTCATAGTATAGTATGTAGCAATATGTTATTAAAAAAGTCATAGTATAGTATGTCGAAAATTTTTGAAAAAAAAAAGTCATAGTATAGTATGTCGAAAAAAAAGTCATAGTATAATATGTCGAAACATTTTTTAAAAAAAGTCATAGTATAGTATGTCAAAAAAAAGTCATAGTATAGTATGTCGAAAAATTTTGTAAAAAAACATTCGTAGGAATGAAAGTCATAGTATAGTATGTCGAACATTTTTGTAAAAAAGTCATAGTATAGTATGTCGAAAAAAGTTGTTAAAAAAAAGTCATAGTATAGTGTGTCGAAAATTTTTGTAAAAAAAAGGTCATAGTATAGTATGTCGAAAAAAATGTCATAGTATATTATGTCGAAAAAAAAGTCATAGTATAGTATGTCGAAAAAAAAGTCATAGTATAGTATGTCGAAAAATTTTGTAAAAACAGTCATAGTATAGTATGTCGAAAAATTTTGAAAAAGAAAGTCCTAGTATAGTATGTCGAAAATAAGTCATAGTATACTATGTCAAAAAAAGACATAGTATAGCATGTCGAAAAATTTTGTAAAAAAAAGTCATAGTATAGTATGTTGAAAAATGTTATTAAAAAAGTCATAGTATAGTATGTCGAAAATAAGTCATAGTATAGTATGTAAAAAAAAGACATAGAATAGTATGTCGAAATTTTTTGAAAAAAAAAAGTCATAGTATAGTATGTCGAAAAAAAAGTCATAGTATAATATGTCGAAAAATGTTGTAAAAAAAGTCATAGTATATTATGTCGAAAAAAAGTCATAGTATAGTATGTAAAAAAAAGACATAGAATAGTATGTCGAAAAATGTTGTAAAAAATAGTCATAGTATAGTATGTCAAAATTTTTTGAAAAAAAAAAGTCATAGTATAGTATTTCGAAACAAAAGTCATAGTATAGTATGTCGAAAAATTTTGTAAAAAAAGTCATAGTATAGTATGTCGAAAAACAGTCATAGTATAGTATATCAAAACATTTTGTAAGAAAAAGTCATAGTATAGTATGTCGAAAATAAGTCATAGTATAGTATGTCAAAAAAAAGACATAGTATAGTATGTCGAAAAAATTTGTAAAAAAAAGTCATAGTATAGTATGTCGAAAAAAAAGTCATAGTATAATATGTCGAAAAATTTTGTAACAAAAGTCATAGTATAGTATGTCGAAAAATGTTGTAAAAAAAGTCATAGTATATTATGTCGAAAAAAAGTCATAGTATAGTATGTAAAAAAAAGACATAGAATAGTATGTCGAAAAATGTTGTAAAAAATAGTCATAGTATAGTATGTCAAAATTTTTTGAAAAAAAAAAGTCATAGTATAGTATTTCGAAACAAAAGTCATAGTATAGTATGTCGAAAAATTTTGTAAAAAAAAGTCACAGTATAGTGTGTCGAAATTTTTGGTAAAAAAAGGTCATAGTAAAGTATGTCGAAAAATTTGGAAAAAAGTCATAGTATAGTATGTCGAAAATAAGTCATAGTATAGTATGTCAAAAAAAAGACATAGTATAGTATGTCGAAAAATTTTGTAAAAAAAAGTCATAGTATAGTATGTTGAAATATGTTATTAAAAAAGTCATAGTATAGTATGTCGAAAAAAATGTCATAGTATAGTATGTCGAAAAAAAAGTCATAGTATAGTATGTCGAAAAATGTTGTAAAAAAAGTCATAGTATAGTATGTCGAAAAAAAGTCATAGTATAGTATGTCGTAAAATTTTGAAAAAGACAGTCATAGTTTAGTATGTCGAAAAAAAGTCATAGTAAAGTATGTCGAAAAATTTGGAAAAAAGTCATAGTATAGTATGTCGAAAATAAGTCATAGTATAGTATGTCAAAAAAAAGACATAGTATAGTATGTCGAAAAATTTTGTAAAAAAAAGTCATAGTATAGTATGTTGAAATATGTTATTAAAAAAGTCATAGTATAGTATGTCGAAAAAAAGTCATAGTAAAGTATGTTGAAAAATTTGGAAAAAAGTCAGTATAGTATGTCGAAAATAAGTCATAGTATAGTATGTCAAAAAAAGACATAGTATAGTACATCGAAAATTTTTGAAAAAAAAAAATCATAGTATAGTATATCGAAAAAAAAGTCAGAGTATAAGATGTCGAAACATTTTGTAAAAAAGGTCATAGTATAGTATGTCGAAAAAAAGTCATAATATAGTATGTCGAAAAATTTTGTAAAAAAACATTCATAGGAAAAAAAGTCATAGTATAGTATGTCGAAAAATTTTGTAAAAAAGTCATAGTATAGTATGTCGAAAAATGTTGTAAAAAAAGGTCATAATATAGTGTGTCGAAAATTTTTGTAAAAAAAGGTCCCAGTATAGTATGTCGAAAAAAATATCATAGTATAGTATGTCGAAAAAAAAGTCACAGTATAGTATGTCGAAAAAAAAGTCATCGTATAGAATGTCGAAAAATTTTGTAAAAAAAGTCATAGTATAGTATGTCGAATAAAAGTCATAGTATAGTATGTCGAAAATTTTTGAAAAAGACAGTCATAGTATAGTATGTCGAAAATAAGTCATAGTATAGTATGTCAAAAAAAGACATAGTATAGTATGTCGAAAAATTTTGTAAAAAAAAGTCATAGCATAGTATGTTGAAATATGTTATTAAAAAAGTCATAGTATAGTATGTCGAAAATAAGTTATAGTATAGTATGTAAAAAAAAGACATAGTATAGTATGTCGAAAAATTTTGTAAAAAAAAGTCATAGTATAGTATGTCGACATTTTTTGAAAAAAAAAAGACATAGTATAGTATGTTGAAAAAAAAGTCATAGTATAATATGTCGAAAAATTTTGCAAAAAAAGTCATGGTATAGTATGTCGAAAAAAAGTCATAGTAAAGTATGTTGAAAAAAGTCATAGTATAGTATGTCGAAAAACAGTCATAGTATAGTATATCAAAACCTTTTGTAAAAAAAAGTCATAGTATAGTATGTCGAAAATAAGTCATAGTATAGTATGTCAAAAAAAAGACACAATATAGTATGTCGAAAAAATTTGTAAAAAAAAGTCATAGTATAGTATGTCGAAAAAAAAGTCATAGTATAATATGTCGAAAAATTTTGTAACAAAAGTCATAGTATAGTATGTCGAAAAATGTTGTAAAAAAAAGTCACAGTATAGTGTGTCGAAATTTTTGGTAAAAAAAGGTCATAGTATAGTATGTCGAAAAAAATGTTATAGTATAGTATGTCGAAAAAAAAGTCATAGTATAGTATGTCGAAAAATGTTGTAAAAAAAGTCATAGTATAGTATGTCGAAAAAAAGTCATAGTATAGTATGTCGTAAAATTTTGAAAAAGACAGTCATAGTTTAGTATGTCGAAAAAAAGTCATAGTACAGTATGTCGAAAATAAGTCATAGTATAGTATGTCAAAAAAAAGACATAGTATAGTATGTCGAAAATAAGTCATAGTATAGTATGTCAAAAAAAAGACATAGTATAGTATGTCGAGAAATTTTGTAAAAAAACATTCATAGGAAAAAAAGTCATAGTATAGTATGACGAAAAATTTTGTAAAAAAGTCATAGTATAGTATGTCGAAAAATGTTGTAAAAAAAAGTCACAGTACAGTGTGTCGAAATTTTTGGTAAAAAAAGGTCATAGTATAGTATGTCGAAAAAAATGTCATAGTATAGTATGTCGAAAAAAAAGTCATAGTATAGTATGTCGAAAAATGTTGTAAAAAAAGTCATAGTATAGTATGTCGAAAAAAAGTCATAGTATAGTATGTCGTAAAATTTTGAAAAAGACAGTCATAGTTTAGTATGTCGAAAAAAAGTCATAGTAAAGTATGTCGAAAAATTTGGAAAAAAGTCATAGTATAGTATGTCGAAAATAAGTCATAGTATAGTATGTCAAAAAAAAGACATAGTATAGTATGTCGAAAAATTTTGTAAAAAAAAGTCATAGTATAGTATGTTGAAATATGTTATTAAAAAAGTCATAGTATAGTATGTCGAAAAAAAGTCATAGTATAGTATGTCGAAAAAAATTCATAGTATAGTATGTCAAAAAATTTTGTAAAAAAAGTCATAGTATAGTATGTCGAAAAAAAATCATAGTATAGTATGTTGAAAAAAAAGCCATAGTATAATATGTCGAAAAATTTTGTAAAAAAAGTCATGGTGTAGTATGTCGAAAAAAAGACATAGTATAGTATGTTGAAAAAAGTCATAGTATAGTATTTTGAAAAAAGTCATAGTATAGTATGTCTAAAAACAGTCATAGTATAGTATGTCAAAAAAAAGACATAGTATAGTATCTCAAAAAAAAGTCATAGTATAGTATGTTGAAAAATTTTGTAAAAAGTCATAGTATAGTATGTCGAAAAATGTGGTAATAAAAGTCATAGTATAGTGTGTCGAAAATTTTTGTAAAAAAAGGTCATAGTATAGTATGTCGAAAAAAAATGTCATAGTATAGTACGTCGAAAAATGTTGTAAAAAAAGTCATCGTATAGTATGTTGAAATATGTTATTAAAAAAGTCATAGTATAGTATGTCGAAAATAAGTCATAGTATAGTATGTCAAAAAAAAAGACATAGTATAATATGTCGAAAAATTTTGTAACAAAAGTCATAGTATAGTATGTCGAAAAATGTTGTAAAAAAAAGTCACAGTATAGTGTGTCGAAATTTTTGGTAAAAAAAGGTCATAGTATAGTATGTCGAAAAAAATGTTATAGTATAGTATGTCGAAAAAAAAGTCATAGTATAGTATGTCGAAAAATGTTGTAAAAAAAGTCATAGTATAGTATGTCGAAAAAAAGTCATAGTATAGTATGTCGTAAAATTTTGAAAAAGACAGTCATAGTTTAGTATGTCGAAAAAAAGTCATAGTACAGTATGTCGAAAATAAGTCATAGTATAGTATGTCAAAAAAAAGACATAGTATAGTATGTCGAAAATAAGTCATAGTATAGTATGTCGAAAAAAAGTCATAGTATAGTATGTCGAGAAATTTTGTAAAAAAACATTCATAGGAAAAAAAGTCATAGTATAGTATGACGAAAAATTTTGTAAAAAAGTCATAGTATAGTATGTCGAAAAATGTTGTAAAAAAAAGTCACAGTACAGTGTGTCGAAATTTTTGGTAAAAAAAGGTCATAGTATAGTATGTCGAAAAAAATGTCATAGTATAGTATGTCGAAAAAAAAGTCATAGTATAGTATGTCGAAAAATGTTGTAAAAAAAGTCATAGTATAGTATGTCGAAAAAAAGTCATAGTATAGTATGTCGTAAAATTTTGAAAAAGACAGTCATAGTTTAGTATGTCGAAAAAAAGTCATAGTAAAGTATGTCGAAAAATTTGGAAAAAAGTCATAGTATAGTATGTCGAAAATAAGTCATAGTATAGTATGTCAAAAAAAAGACATAGTATAGTATGTCGAAAAATTTTGTAAAAAAAAGTCATAGTATAGTATGTTGAAATATGTTATTAAAAAAGTCATAGTATAGTATGTCGAAAAAAAGTCATAGTATAGTATGTCGAAAAAAATTCATAGTATAGTATGTCAAAACATTTTGTAAAAAAAGTCATAGTATAGTATGTCGAAAAAAAATCATAGTATAGTATGTTGAAAAAAAAGCCATAGTATAATATGTCGAAAAATTTTGTAAAAAAAGTCATGGTGTAGTATGTCGAAAAAAAGACATAGTATAGTATGTTGAAAAAAGTCATAGTATAGTATTTTGAAAAAAGTCATAGTATAGTATGTCTAAAAACAGTCATAGTATAGTATGTCAAAAAAAAGACATAGTATAGTATCTCAAAAAAAAGTCATAGTATAGTATGTTGAAAAATTTTGTAAAAAGTCATAGTATAGTATGTCGAAAAATGTGGTAATAAAAGTCATAGTATAGTGTGTCGAAAATTTTTGTAAAAAAAGGTCATAGTATAGTATGTCGAAAAAAAATGTCATAGTATAGTACGTCGAAAAATGTTGTAAAAAAAGTCATCGTATAGTATGTTGAAATATGTTATTAAAAAAGTCATAGTATAGTATGTCGAAAATAAGTCATAGTATAGTATGTCAAAAAAAAAGACATAGTATAGTATATCGAAAAATTTTGTAAAAACAGTCATAGTATAGTATGTCGAAAAAAAGTCATAGTATAGTATGTTGAAAACAATTCATAGTATAGTATGTCAAAACATTTTTTTAAAAAGTCATAGTATAGTATGTTGAAAAAAGTCATAATATAGTATGTTGAAAAAAGTCATAGTATAGTATGTCGAAAAACATTCATAGTATAGTATGTCAAAAAATGTTGTAAAAAAGTCATAGTATAGTATGTCGAAAAATGTTGTAAAAAAAAGTCATAGTATAGTGTGTCGAAAATTTTTGTAAAAAAAGGTCATAGTGTAGTACGTCGAAAAACAAGTCATAGTATAATATGTCGAAAAAAAAGTCATAGTATAGTATGTCGAAACATTTTGTAAAAAAAGTCATAGTATAGTATGTCGAAAAAAAGTCATAGTATAGTCTGTTGAATAAAAAGTCACAGTATGTCGAAAAAAGGCCATAGCATAGTATGACGAAAAATTTTGTAAAAAAAAGTCATTGTACAGTATGTCGAAAAATGTTGTAAAAAAAAGTCATAGTACAGTATGTCGAAAAAAAGTCATAGTATAGTATGTCGAAAAAAGTTGTAAAAAATAGTCATAGTACAGTATGTCGAAAAAAAGTCATAGTATGGTATGTTGAAAACAATTCATAGTATAGTATATCAAAACATTTTGTAAAAAAATTCATAGTATAGTATGTTGAAAAAGTCATAGTATAGTATGTCGAAAAACATTCATAGTATAGTATGTCGAAAAACATTCATAGTATAGTATGTTGAAAAAAGTCATACTATAGTATGTTGAAAAAAAGTCATAGTATAGTATGTCGAAAAATTTTGTAAAAAAAAAGTCATTGTATAGTATGTCGAAAAAAAAGTCATAGTATAGTATGTCGAAAAATTTTGTAAAAAAAAGTCATAGTATAGTATGTTGAAAAAAGTCATAGTATAGTATGTCGAAAATAAGCCATAGTATAGTATGTCAAAACATTTTGTAAAAAAAAGTCATGGTATGGTATGTTGAAAAAAGTCATAGTATCGTATGTCGAAAAATTTTGTAAAAAAAAAGTCATAGTTTAGTATGTCGAAAAGAAGTCATAGTATAGTATTTTGAAAATAAGTAGAAGTATAGTATGTCAAAACATTTTGTAAAAAAAGTCATAGTATAGTATGTCGAAAAAAAAGTCATAGTATAATATGTCGAAAAATGTTGTAAAAAAAGTCATAGAGTATAGTATTTTGAAAAAAAAGCCATAGTATAATATGTCGAAAAATTTTGTAAAAAAAGTCATGGTGTAGTATGTCGAAAAAAAGTCATAGTATAGTATGTTGAAAAAAGTCATAGTATAGTATGTTGAAAAAAGTCATAGTATAGTATGTCTAAAAACATTCATAGTATAGTATGTCGAAAAATGTTGTAAAAAAAGTCATAGTATAATATGTCGAAAAAAAGTCTTAGTATAGTATGTCGAAAATTTTTGAAAAAGACAGTCATAGTATAGTATGTCGAAAATTTTTGAAAAAAAAAAGTCATAGTATAGTATGTTGAAATATGTTATTAAAAAAGTCATAGTATAGTATGTCAAAAATAAGTCATATTATAGTATGTCAAAAAAAAGACATAGTATAGTATGTCGAAAAAAAATTATAGTATAGTATGTTGAAAAAAGTCATACTATAGTATGTTGAAAAAAAGTCATAGTATAGTATGTCGAAAAATTTTGTAAAAAAAAGTCATAGTACAATATGTCGAAAAAAAGTCATAGTATGGTATGTTGAAAACAATTCATAGTATAGTATGTCAAAAGATTTTGTAAAAAAATTCATAGTATAGTATGTTGAAAAAGTCATAGTATAGTATGTCAAAAAACATTCATAGTATAGTATGTCGAAAAACATTCATAGTATAGTATGTTGAAAAAAGTCATACTATAATATGTTGAAAAAAAGTCATAGTATAGTATGTCGAAAAATTTTGTAAAAAAAAGTCATAGCGGAGTATGTCGAGAAAAAGTCATAGTATAGTATATCGAAAAATTTGGTAAAAATGTTATAGTATGGTATGTTGAAAAAAGTCATAGTATAGTATGTCGAAAAATTTTGTAAAAAAAAAGTCATTGTATAGTATGTCGAAAAAAAAGACATAGTATAGTATGTCGAAAAATTTTGTAAAAAAAGTCATAGTGTAGTATGTCGAAAAAAATTCATAGTATAGTATGTTGAAAAAAGTCATACTATAGTATGTTGAAAAAAAGTCTGAGTATAGTATGTCGAAAAATGTTGTAAAGAAAAGTCATAGTACAGTATGTCGAAAAAAAGTCATAGTATAGTATGTTGAAAACAATTTATAGTATAGTATGTTGAAAACAATTCATAGTATAGTATGTCAAAACATGTTGTAAAAAAAGTCATAGTATAGTATGTTGAAAAAAGTCATAGTATAGTATGTCAAAAAAAAGACATAGTATAGTATGTCGAAACATTTTGTAAAAAAAGTCATAGTATAGTAAGTCGTAATATGTTATTAAAAAGTCATAGTATAGTATGTCGAAAATTTTTGAAAAAAAAAGTCATAGTATAGTATGTTGAATAAAAAGTCATAGTATAATATGTCGAAAAATTTTGTAAAAAAAGTCATAGTATAGTATGTGGAAAAAAAGTCAAAGTATAGTATGTCGAAAAATGTTGTAAAAAAATCATAGTATAGTATGTCGAAAAATTTTGTAAAAAAAAGTCATAGTATAGTGTGTCGAAAATTTTTGTAAAAAAAGGTCATAGTATAGTATGTCGAAAAACAAGTCATAGTATAGTATGTCGAAAAAAAAGTCATAGTATAGTATGTCGAAAAATTTTGTAAAAAAAGTCATAGTATAGTATGTCGAAGAAAAGGCATAGTATAGTATGTCGAAAAATTTTGAAAAAAAACAGTCATAGTTTAGTATGTCGAAAAACATTCATAGTATAGTTTGTTAAAAAATTTTGTAAAAAAAAGTCATGGTATAGTATGTCGAAATGAAGTCATAGTATAGTATGTCAAAAAAAAGACATAGTATAGTATGTCGAACAATTTTGTAAAAAAGTCATCGTATAGTATGTTGAAATATGTTATTAAAAAAGTCATAGTATAGTATGTCAAAAATAAGTCATATTATAGTATGTCAAAAAAAAGACATAGTATAGTATGTCGAAAAATTTTGTAAAAAAAGTCATAGTATAGTATGTCGAAGAAAAGGCATAGTATAGTATGTCGAAAAATTTTGAAAAAAAACAGTCATAGTTTAGTATGTCGAAAAACATTCATAGTATAGTTTGTCAAAAAATTTTGTAAAAAAAAGTCATGGTATAGTATGTCGAAATTAAGTCATAGTATAGTATGTCAAAAAAAAGACATAGTATAGTATGTCGAACAATTTTGAAAAAAGTCATCGTATAGTATGTTGAAATATGTTATTAAAAAAGTCATAGTATAGTATGTCAAAAATAAGTCATATTATAGTATGTCAAAAAAAAGACATAGTATAGTATGTCGAAAAATTTTGTAAAAAAAAGTCATAGTATAGTATGTTGAAAAAAGTCATAGTATAGTATGTCGAACAATTTTGTAAAAAAGTCATCGTATAGTATGTTGAAATATGTTATTAAAAAAGTCATAGTATAGTATGTCAAAAATAAGTCATAGTATAGTATGTCAAAAAAAAGACATAGTATAGTATGTCGAACAATTTTGAAAAAAGTCATCGTATAGTATGTTGAAATATGTTATTAAAAAAGTCATAGTATAGTATGTCAAAAATAAGTCATATTATAGTATGTCAAAAAAAAGACAGTATAGTATGTCGAAAAATTTTGTAAAAAAAGTCATAGTATAGTATGTCGAAGAAAAGGCATAGTATAGTATGTCGAAAAATTTTGAAAAAAAACAGTCATAGTTTAGTATGTCGAAAAACATTCATAGTATAGTTTGTTAAAAAATTTTGTAAAAAAAAGTCATGGTATAGTATGTCGAAATTAAGTCATAGTATAGTATGTCAAAAAAAAGACATAGTATAGTATGTCGAACAATTTTGAAAAAAGTCATCGTATAGTATGTTGAAATATGTTATTAAAAAAGTCATAGTATAGTATGTCAAAAATAAGTCATATTATAGTATGTCAAAAAAAAGACATAGTATAGTATGTCGAAAGATTTTGTAAAAAAAAGTCATAGTATAGTATGTTGAAAAAAGTCATAGTATAGTATGTCGAAAATAAGCCATAGTATAGTATGTCAAAACATTTTGTAAAAAAAAGTCATGGTATGGTATGTTGAAAAAAGTCATAGTATCGTATGTCGAAAAATTTTGTAAAAAAAAAGTCATAGTTTAGTATGTCGAAAAGAAGTCATAGTATAGTATTTTGAAAATAAGTAGAAGTATAGTATGTCAAAACATTTTGTAAAAAAAGTCATAGTATAGTATGTCGAAAAAAAAGTCATAGTATAATATGTCGAAAAATGTTGTAAAAAAAGTCATAGAGTATAGTATTTTGAAAAAAAAGCCATAGTATAATATGTCGAAAAATTTTGTAAAAAAAGTCATGGTGTAGTATATCGAAAAAAAGTCATAGTATAGTATGTTGAAAAAAGTCATAGTATAGTATGTTGAAAAAAGTCATAGTATAGTATGTCTAAAAACAGTCATAGTATAGTATGTCGAAAAATGTTGTAAAAAAAGTCATAGTATAATATGTCGAAAAAAAGTCTTAGTATAGTATGTCGAAAATTTTTGAAAAAGACAGTTATAGTATAGTATGTCGAAAATTTTTGAAAAAAAAAAGTCATAGTATAGTATGTTGAAATATGTTATTAAAAAGTCATAGTATAGTATGTCAAAAATAAGTCATATTATAGTATGTCAAAAAAAAGACATAGTATAGTATGTCGAAAAAAAATCATAGTATAGTATGTTGAAAAAAGTCATACTATAGTATGTTGAAAAAAAGTCATAGTATAGTATGTCGAAAAATGTTGTAAAAAAAAGTCATAGTACAGTATGTCGAAAAAAAGTCATAGTATGGTATGTTGAAAACAATTCATAGTATAGTATGTCAAAAGATTTTGTAAAAAAATTCATAGTATAGTATGTTGAAAAAGTCATAGTATAGTATGTCAAAAAACATTCATAGTATAGTATGTCGAAAAACATTCATAGTATAGTATGTTGAAAAAAGTCATACTATAGTATGTTGAAAAAAAGTCATAGTATAGTATGTCGAAAAAAGTCAGTATTGTATGTTGAAAAAAGTCATAGTATATTATGTTGAAAAAAGTCATACTATAGTTTGTTGAAAAAAAAGTCATAGTATAGTATGTCGAAAAATGTTGTAAAAAAAAGTCATAGTACAGTATGTCGAAAAAAAGTCATAGTATAGTATGGTGAAAACAATTTATAGTATAGTATGTTGAAAACAATTCATAGTATAGTATGTCAAAACATGTTGTAAAAAAAGTCATAGTATAGTATGTTGAAAAAAGTCAGTATTGTATGTTGAAAAAAGTCATAGTATAGTATGTTGAAAAAAGTCATAGTATAGTATGTCAAAAAAAAGACATAGTATAGTATGTCGAAACATTTTGTAAAAAAAGTCATAGTATAGTATGTCGTAATATGTTATTAAAAAGTCATAGTATAGTATGTCGAAAATTTTTGAAAAAAAAAAGTCATAGTATAGTATGTTGAAAAAAAAGTCATAGTATAATATGTCGAAAAATTTTGTAAAAAAAGTCATAGTATAGTATGTGGAAAAAAAGTCAAAGTATAGTATGTCGAAAAATGTTGTAAAAAAATCATAGTATAGTATGTCGAAAAATGTTGTAAAAAAAAGTCATAGTATAGTGTGTCGAAAATTTTTGTAAAAAAAGGTCATAGTATAGTATGTCGAAAAACAAGTCATAGTATAGTATGTCGAAAAAAAAGTCATAGTATAGTATGTCGAAAAATTTTGTAAAAAAAGTCATAGTATAGTATGTCGAAGAAAAGGCATAGTATAGTCTGTCGAAAAATTTTGAAAAAAAACAGTCATAGTTTAGTATGTCGAAAAACATTCATAGTATAGTTTGTTAAAAAATTTTGTAAAAAAAAGTCATGGTATAGTATGTCGAAATGAAGTCATAGTATAGTATGTCAAAAAAAAGACATAGTATAGTATGTCGAACAATTTTGTAAAAAAGTCATCGTATAGTATGTTGAAATATGTTATTAAAAAAGTCATAGTATAGTATGTCAAAAATAAGTCATATTATAGTATGTCAAAAAAAAGACATAGTATATTATGTCGAAAAATTTTGTAAAAAAAAGTCATAGTATAGTATGTTGAAAAAAGTCATAGTATAGTATGTCGAAAATAAGCCATAGTATAGTATGTCAAAACATTTTGTAAAAAAAAGTCATGGTATGGTATGTTGAAAAAAGTCATAGTATCGTATGTCGAAAAATTTTGTAAAAAAAAGTCATTGTATAGTATGTCGAAAAAAAAGTCATAGTATAGTATGTCGAAAAATTTTGTAAAAAAAGTCATAGTATAGTATGTTGAAAAAAGTCATAGTATAGTATGTTGAAAAAAGTCATAGTATAGTATGTCGAAAAACATTCATAGTATAGTATGTCAAAAAATTTTGTAAAAAAAAGTCATAGTATAGTATGTCGAAATTAAGTCATAGTATAGTATGTCAAAAAAAAGACAGTATAGTATGTCGAAAAATGTTGTAAAAAAAGTCATCGTATAGTATGTTGAAATATGTTATTAAAAAAGTCATAGTATAGTATGTCGAAAATAAGTCATAGTATAGTATGTCAAAAAAAAAGACATAGTATAGTATATCGAAAAATTTTGTAAAAAAAGTCATAGTATAGTATGTCGAAAAAAAGTCATAGTATAGTATGTTGAAAACAATTCATAGTATAGTATGTCAAAACATTTTGTAAAAAAAGTCATAGTATAGTATGTTGAAAAAAGTCATAATATAGTATGTTGAAAAAAGTCATAGTATAGTATGTCGAAAAACATTCATAGTATAGTATGTCAAAAAATGTTGTAAAAAAGTCATAGTATAGTATGTCGAAAAATGTTGTAAAAAAAAGTCATAGTATAGTGTGTCGAAAATTTTTGTAAAAAAAGGTCATAGTGTAGTATGTCGAAAAACAAGTCATAGTATAATATGTCGAAAAAAAAGTCATAGTATAGTATGTCGAAACATTTTGTAAAAAAAGTCATAGTATAGTATGTCGAAAAAAAGTCATAGTATAGTCTGTTGAATAAAAAGTCACAGTATGTCGAAAAAAGGCCATAGCATAGTATGACGAAAAATTTTGTAAAAAAAAGTCATTGTACAGTATGTCGAAAAAAAGTCATAGCATGGTATGTTGAAAACAATTCATAGTATAGTATGTCAAAACATTTTGTAAAAAAATTCATAGTATAGTATGTTGAAAAAGTCATAGTATAGTATGTCGAAAAACATTCATAGTATAGTATGTCGAAAAACATTCATAGTATAGTATGTTGAAAAAAGTCATACTATAGTATGTTGAAAAAAAGTCATAGTATAGTATGTCGAAAAATTTTGTAAAAAAAAGTCATAGCGGAGTATGTCGAGAAAAAGTCATAGTATAGTATATCGAAAAATTTGGTAAAAATGTTATAGTATGGTATGTTGAAAAACGTCATAGTATAGTATGTCGAAAAATTTTGTAAAAAAAAAGTCATTGTATAGTATGTTGAAAAAAAAGTCATAGTATATTATGTTGAAAAATTTTGTAAAAAAAGTCATAGTATAGTATGTGGAAAAAAAGTCAAAGTATAGTATGTCGAAAAATGTTGTAAAAAAATCATAGTATAGTATGTCGAAAAATGTTGTAAAAAAAAGTCATAGTATAGTGTGTCGAAAATTTTTGTAAAAAAAGGTCATAGTATAGTATGTCGAAAAACAAGTCATAGTATAGTATGTCGAAAAAAAAGTCATAGTATAGTATGTCGAAAAATTTTGTAAAAAAAGTCATAGTATAGTATGTCGAAGAAAAGGCATAGTATAGTATGTCGAAAAATTTTGAAAAAAAACAGTCATAGTTTAGTATGTCGAAAAACATTCATAGTATAGTTTGTTAAAAAATTTTGTAAAAAAAAGTCATGGTATAGTATGTCGAAATGAAGTCATAGTATAGTATGTCAAAAAAAAGACATAGTATAGTATGTCGAACAATTTTGTAAAAAAGTCATCGTATAGTATGTTGAAATATGTTATTAAAAAAGTCATAGTATAGTATGTCAAAAATAAGTCATATTATAGTATGTCAAAAAAAAGACATAGTATAGTATGTCGAAAAATTTTGTAAAAAAAAGTCATAGTATAGTATGTTGAAAAAAGTCATAGTATAGTATGTCGAAAATAAGCCATAGTATAGTATGTCAAAACATTTTGTAAAAAAAAGTCATGGTATGGTATGTTGAAAAAAGTCATAGTATCGTATGTCGAAAAATTTTGTAAAAAAAAAGTCATAGTTTAGTATGTCGAAAAGAAGTCATAGTATAGTATTTTGAAAATAAGTAGAAGTATAGTATGTCAAAACATTTTGTAAAAAAAGTCATAGTATAGTATGTCGAAAAAAAAGTCATAGTATAATATGTCGAAAAATGTTATAAAAAAAGTCATAGAGTATAGTATTTTGAAAAAAAAGCCATAGTATAATATGTCGAAAAATTTTGTAAAAAAAGTCATGGTGTAGTATGTCGAAAAAAAGTCATAGTATAGTATGTTGAAAAAAGTCATAGTATAGTATGTTGAAAAAAGTCATAGTATAGTATGTCTTAAAACAGTCATAGTATAGTATGTCGAAAATTTTTGAAAAAAAAAAGTCATAGTATAGTATGTTGAAATATGTTATTAAAAAAGTCATAGTATAGTATGTCAAAAATAAGTCATATTATAGTATGTCAAAAAAAAGACATAGTATAGTATGTCGAAAAAAAATCATAGTATAGTATGTTGAAAAAAGTCATACTATAGTATGTTGAAAAAAAGTCATAGTATAGTATGTCGAAAAATGTTGTAAAAAAAAGTCATAGTACAGTATGTCGAAAAAAAGTCATAGTATGGTATGTTGAAAACAATTCATAGTATAGTATGTCAAAAGATTTTGTAAAAAAATTCATAGTATAGTATGTTGAAAAAGTCATAGTATAGTATGTCAAAAAACATTCATAGTATAATATGTCGAAAAACATTCATAGTATAGTATGTTGAAAAAAGTCATACTATATGTTGAAAAAAAGTCATAGTATAGTATGTCGAAAAATTTTGTAAAAAAAAGTCATAGCGGAGTATGTCGAGAAAAAGTCATAGTATAGTATATCGAAAAATTTGGTAAAAATGTTGTAGTATGGTATTTTGAAAAAAGTCATAGTATAGTATGTCGAAAAATTTTGTAAAAAAAAAGTCATTGTATAGTATGTCGAAAAAAAAGTCATAGTATAGTATGTCGAAAAATTTTGTAAAAAAAGTCATAGTTTAGTATGTCGAAAAAAATTCATAGTATAGTATGTTGAAAAAAGTCATACTATAGTATGTTGAAAAAAAGTCATAGTATAGTATGTCGAAATTAAGTCATAGTATAGTATGTCAAAAAAAAGACAGTATAGTATGTCGAAAAATGTTGTAAAAAAAGTCATCGTATAGTATGTTGAAATATGTTATTAAAAAAGTCATAGTATAGTATGTCGAAAATAAGTCATAGTATAGTATGTCAAAAAAAAAGACATAGTATAGTATATCGAAAAATTTTGTAAAAAAAGTCATAGTATAGTATGTCGAAAAAAAGTCATAGTATAGTATGTTGAAAACAATTCATAGTATAGTATGTCAAAACATTTTGTAAAAAAAGTCATAGTATAGTATGTTGAAAAAAGTCATACTATAGTATGTTGAAAAAAGTCATAGTATAGTATGTCGAAAAACATTCATAGTATAGTATGTCAAAAAATGTTGTAAAAAAGTCATAGTATAGTATGTCGAAAAATGTTGTAAAAAAAAGTCATAGTATAGTGTGTCGAAAATTTTTGTAAAAAAAGGTCATAGTGTAGTATGTCGAAAAAAATTCATAGTATAGTATGTTGAAAAAAGTCATACTATAGTATGTTGAAAAAAAGTCATAGTATAGTATGTCGAAATTAAGTCATAGTATAGTATGTCAAAAAATGTTGTAAAAAAGTCATAGTATAGTATGTCGAAAAATGTCGAAAAAAAAGTCATAGTATAGTATGTCGAAAAATTTTGTAAAAAAAGTCATAGTGTAGTATGTCGAAAAAAATTCATAGTATAGTATGTTGAAAAAAGTCATACTATAGTATGTTGAAAAAAAGTCATAGTATAGTATGTCGAAATTAAGTCATAGTATAGTATGTCAAAAAAAAGACAGTATAGTATGTCGAAAAATGTTGTAAAAAAAGTCATCGTATAGTATGTTGAAATATGTTATTAAAAAAGTCATAGTATAGTATGTCGAAAATAAGTCATAGTATAGTATGTCAAAAAAAAAGACATAGTATAATATGTCGAAAAATTTTGTAAAAAAAGTCATGGTGTAGTATGTCGAAAAAAAGTCATAGTATAGTATGTTGAAAAAAGTCATAGTATAGTATGTTGAAAAAAGTCATAGTATAGTATGTCTTAAAACAGTCATAGTATAGTATGTCGAAAATTTTTGAAAAAAAAAAGTCATAGTATAGTATGTTGAAATATGTTATTAAAAAAGTCATAGTATAGTATGTCAAAAATAAGTCATATTATAGTATGTCAAAAAAAAGACATAGTATAGTATGTCGAAAAAAAATCATAGTATAGTATGTTGAAAAAAGTCATACTATAGTATGTTGAAAAAAAGTCATAGTATAGTATGTCGAAAAATGTTGTAAAAAAAAGTCATAGTACAGTATGTCGAAAAAAATTCATAGTATGGTATGTTGAAAACAATTCATAGTATAGTATGTCAAAAGATTTTGTAAAAAAATTCATAGTATAGTATGTTGAAAAAGTCATAGTATAGTATGTCAAAAAACATTCATAGTATAATATGTCGAAAAACATTCATAGTATAGTATGTTGAAAAAAGTCATACTATAATATGTTGAAAAAAAGTCATAGTATAGTATGTCGAAAAATTTTGTAAAAAAAAGTCATAGCGGAGTATGTCGAGAAAAAGTCATAGTATAGTATATCGAAAAATTTGGTAAAAATGTTGTAGTATGGTATTTTGAAAAAAGTCATAGTATAGTATGTCGAAAAATTTTGTAAAAAAAAAGTCATTGTATAGTATGTCGAAAAAAAAGTCATAGTATAGTATGTCGAAAAATTTTGTAAAAAAAGTCATAGTGTAGTATGTCGAAAAAAATTCATAGTATAGTATGTTGAAAAAAGTCATACTATAGTATGTTGAAAAAAAGTCATAGTATAGTATGTCGAAATTAAGTCATAGTATAGTATGTCAAAAAAAAGACAGTATAGTATGTCGAAAAATGTTGTAAAAAAAGTCATCGTATAGTATGTTGAAATATGTTATTAAAAAAGTCATAGTATAGTATGTCGAAAATAAGTCATAGTATAGTATGTCAAAAAAAAAGACATAGTATAGTATATCGAAAAATTTTGTAAAAAAAGTCATAGTATAGTATGTCGAAAAAAAGTCATAGTATAGTATGTTGAAAACAATTCATAGTATAGTATGTCAAAACATTTTGTAAAAAAAGTCATAGTATAGTATGTTGAAAAAAGTCATACTATAGTATGTTGAAAAAAGTCATAGTATAGTATGTCGAAAAACATTCATTGTATAGTATGTCAAAAAATGTTGTAAAAAAGTCATAGTATAGTATGTCGAAAAATGTTGTAAAAAAAAGTCATAGTATAGTGTGTCGAAAATTTTTGTAAAAAAAGGTCATAGTGTAGTATGTCGAAAAACAAGTCATAGTATAATATGTCGAAAAAAAAGTCATAGTATAGTATGTCGAAACATTTTGTAAAAAAAGTCATAGTATAGTATGTCGAAAAAAAGTCATAGTATAGTCTGTTGAATAAAAAGTCACAGTATGTCGAAAAAAGGCCATAGCATAGTATGACGAAAAATTTTGTAAAAAAAAGTCATTGTACAGTATGTCGAAAAAAAGTCATAGTATGGTATGTTGAAAACAATTCATAGTATAGTATGTCAAAACATTTTGTAAAAAAATTCATAGTATAGTATGTTAAAAAAGTCATAGTATAGTATGTCGAAAAACATTGATAGTATAGTATGTCGAAAAACATTCATAGTATAGTATGTTGAAAAAAGTCATACTATAGTATGTTGAAAAAAAGTCATAGTATAGTATGTCGAAAAATTTTGTAAAAAAAAGTCATAGCGGAGTATGTCGAGAAAAAGTCATAGTATAGTATATCGAAAAATTTGGTAAAAATGTTATAGTATGGTATGTTGAAAAAAGTCATAGTATAGTATGTCGAAAAATTTTGTAAAAAAAAAGTCATTGTATAGTATGTCGAAAAAAAAGTCATAGTATAGTATGTCGAAAAATTTTGTAAAAAAAGTCATAGTATAGTATGTGGAAAAAAAGTCAAAGTATAGTATGTCGAAAAATGTTGTAAAAAAATCATAGTATAGTATGTCGAAAAATGTTGTAAAAAAAAGTCATAGTATAGTGTGTCGAAAATTTTTGTAAAAAAAGGTCATAGTATAGTATGTCGAAAAACAAGTCATAGTATAGTATGTCGAAAAAAAAGTCATAGTATAGTATGTCGAAAAATTTTGTAAAAAAAGTCATAGTATAGTATGTCGAAGAAAAGGCATAGTATAGTATGTCGAAAAATTTTGAAAAAAAACAGTCATAGTTTAGTATGTCGAAAAACATTCATAGTATAGTTTGTTAAAAAATTTTGTAAAAAAAAGTCATGGTATAGTATGTCGAAATGAAGTCATAGTATAGTATGTCAAAAAAAAGACATAGTATAGTATGTCGAACAATTTTGTAAAAAAGTCATCGTATAGTATGTTGAAATATGTTATTAAAAAAGTCATAGTATAGTATGTCAAAAATAAGTCATATTATAGTATGTCAAAAAAAAGACATAGTATAGTATGTCGAAAAATTTTGTAAAAAAAAGTCATAGTATAGTATGTTGAAAAAAGTCATAGTATAGTATGTCGAAAATAAGCCATAGTATAGTATGTCAAAACATTTTGTAAAAAAAAGTCATGGTATGGTATGTTGAAAAAAGTCATAGTATCGTATGTCGAAAAACTTTGTAAAAAGAAAGTCATAGTTTAGTATGTCGAAAAGAAGTCATAGTATAGTATTTTGAAAATAAGTAAAAGTATAGTATGTCAAAACATTTTGTAAAAAAAGTCATAGTATAGTATGTCGAAAAAAAAGTCATAGTATAATATGTCGAAAAATGTTATAAAAAAAGTCATAGAGTATAGTATTTTGAAAAAAAAGCCATAGTATAATATGTCGAAAAATTTTGTAAAAAAAGTCATGGTGTAGTATGTCGAAAAAAGTCATAGTATAGTATGTCTAAAAACAGTCATAGTATAGTATGTCTAAAAACAGTCATAGTATAGTATGTCGAAAATTTTTGAAAAAAAAAAGTCATAGTATAGTATGTTGAAATATGTTATTAAAAAAGTCATAGTATAGTATGTCAAAAATAAGTCATATTATAGTATGTCAAAAAAAAGACATAGTATAGTATGTCGAAAAAAAATCATAGTATAGTATGTTGAAAAAAGTCATACTATAGTATGTTGAAAAAAAGTCATAGTATAGTATGTCGAAAAATGTTGTAAAAAAAAGTCATAGTACAGTATGTCGAAAAAAAGTCATAGTATGGTATGTTGAAAACAATTCATAGTATAGTATGTCAAAAGATTTTGTAAAAAAATTCATAGTATAGTATGTTGAAAAAGTCATAGTATAGTATGTCAAAAAACATTCATAGTATAGTATGTCGAAAAACATTCATAGTATAGTATGTTGAAAAAAGTCATACTATAATATGTTGAAAAAAAGTCATAGTATAGTATGTCGAAAAATTTTGTAAAAAAAAGTCATAGCGGAGTATGTCGAGAAAAAGTCATAGTATAGTATATCGAAAAATTTGGTAAAAATGTTATAGTATGGTATGTTGAAAAAAGTCATAGTATAGTATGTCGAAAAATTTTGTAAAAAAAAAGTCATTGTATAGTATGTCGAAAAAAAAGTCATAGTATAGTATGTCGAAAAATTTTGTAAAAAAAGTCATAGTGTAGTATGTCGAAAAAAATTCATAGTATAGTATGTTGAAAAAAGTCATACTATAGTATGTTGAAAAAAAGTCATAGTATAGTATGTCGAAAAATGTTGTAAAAAAAAGTCATAGTACAGTATGTCGAAAAAAAGTCATAGTATAGTATGTTGAAAACAATTTATAGTATAGTATGTTGAAAACAATTCATAGTATAGTATGTCAAAACATGTAAAAAAAGTCATAGTATAGTATGTTGAAAAAAGTCAGTATTGTATGTTGAAAAAAGTCATAGTATAGTATGTTGAAAAAAGTCATAGTATAGTATGTCAAAAAAAAGACATAGTATAGTATGTCGAAACATTTTGTAAAAAAAGTCATAGTATAGTATGTCGTAATATGTTATTAAAAAGTCATAGTATAGTATGTCGAAAATTTTTGAAAAAAAAAAGTCATAGTATAGTATGTTGAAAAAAAAGTCATAGTATAATATGTCGAAAAATTTTGTAAAAAAAGTCATAGTATAGTATGTGGAAAAAAAGTCAAAGTATAGTATGTCGAAAAATGTTGTAAAAAAATCATAGTATAGTATGTCGAAAAATGTTGTAAAAAAAAGTCATAGTATAGTGTGTCGAAAATTTTTGTAAAAAAAGGTCATAGTATAGTATGTCGAAAAACAAGTCATAGTATAGTATGTCGAAAAAAAAGTCATAGTATAGTATGTCGAAAAATTTTGTAAAAAAAGTCATAGTATAGTATGTCGAAGAAAAGGCATAGTATAGTATGTCGAAAAAAAATCATAGTATAGTATGTTGAAAAAAGTCATACTATAGTATGTTGAAAAAAAGTCATAGTATAGTATGTCGAAAAATGTTGTAAAAAAAAGTCATAGTACAGTATGTCGAAAAAAAGTCATAGTATGGTATGTTGAAAACAATTCATAGTATAGTATGTCAAAAGATTTTGTAAAAAAATTCATAGTATAGTATGTTGAAAAAGTCATAGTATAGTATGTCAAAAAACATTCATAGTATAGTATGTCGAAAAACATTCATAGTATAGTATGTTGAAAAAAGTCATACTATAATATGTTGAAAAAAAGTCATAGTATAGTATGTCGAAAAATTTTGTAAAAAAAAGTCATAGCGGAGTATGTCGAGAAAAAGTCATAGTATAGTATATCGAAAAATTTGGTAAAAATGTTATAGTATGGTATGTTGAAAAAAGTCATAGTATAGTATGTCGAAAAATTTTGTAAAAAAAAAGTCATTGTATAGTATGTCGAAAAAAAAGTCATAGTATAGTATGTCGAAAAATTTTGTAAAAAAAGTCATAGTGTAGTATGTCGAAAAAAATTCATAGTATAGTATGTTGAAAAAAGTCATACTATAGTATGTTGAAAAAAAGTCATAGTATAGTATGTCGAAAAATGTTGTAAAAAAAAGTCATAGTACAGTATGTCGAAAAAAAGTCATAGTATAGTATGTTGAAAACAATTTATAGTATAGTATGTTGAAAACAATTCATAGTATAGTATGTCAAAACATGTAAAAAAAGTCATAGTATAGTATGTTGAAAAAAGTCAGTATTGTATGTTGAAAAAAGTCATAGTATAGTATGTTGAAAAAAGTCATAGTATAGTATGTCAAAAAAAAGACATAGTATAGTATGTCGAAACATTTTGTAAAAAAAGTCATAGTATAGTATGTCGTAATATGTTATTAAAAAGTCATAGTATAGTATGTCGAAAATTTTTGAAAAAAAAAAGTCATAGTATAGTATGTTGAAAAAAAAGTCATAGTATAATATGTCGAAAAATTTTGTAAAAAAAGTCATAGTATAGTATGTGGAAAAAAAGTCAAAGTATAGTATGTCGAAAAATGTTGTAAAAAAATCATAGTATAGTATGTCGAAAAATGTTGTAAAAAAAAGTCATAGTATAGTGTGTCGAAAATTTTTGTAAAAAAAGGTCATAGTATAGTATGTCGAAAAACAAGTCATAGTATAGTATGTCGAAAAAAAAGTCATAGTATAGTATGTCGAAAAATTTTGTAAAAAAAGTCATAGTATAGTATGTCGAAGAAAAGGCATAGTATAGTATGTCGAAAAATTTTGAAAAAAAACAGTCATAGTTTAGTATGTCGAAAAACATTCATAGTATAGTTTGTTAAAAAATTTTGTAAAAAAAAGTCATGGTATAGTATGTCGAAATGAAGTCATAGTATAGTATGTCAAAAAAAATACATAGTATAGTATGTCGAACAATTTTGTAAAAAAGTCATCGTATAGTATGTTGAAATATGTTATTAAAAAAGTCATAGTATAGTATGTCAAAAATAAGTCATATTATAGTATGTCAAAAAAAAGACATAGTATAGTATGTCGAAAAATTTTGTAAAAAAAGTCATAGTATAGTATGTCGAAGAAAAGGCATAGTATAGTATGTCGAAAAATTTTGAAAAAAAACAGTCATAGTTTAGTATGTCGAAAAACATTCATAGTATAGTTTGTTAAAAAATTTTGTAAAAAAAAGTCATGGTATAGTATGTCGAAATTAAGTCATAGTATAGTATGTCAAAAAAAAGACATAGTATAGTATGTCGAACAATTTTGTAAAAAAGTCATCGTATAGTATGTTGAAATATGTTATTAAAAAAGTCATAGTATAGTATGTCAAAAATAAGTCATATTATAGTATGTCAAAAAAAAGACATAGTATAGTATGTCGAAAAATTTTGTAAAAAAAAGTCATAGTATAGTATGTTGAAAAAAGTCATAGTATAGTATGTCGAAAATAAGCCATAGTATAGTATGTCAAAACATTTTGTAAAAAAAAGTCATGGTATGGTATGTTGAAAAAAGTCATAGTATCGTATGTCGAAAAATTTTGTAAAAAAAAAGTCATAGTTTAGTATGTCGAAAAGAAGTCATAGTATAGTATTTTGAAAATAAGTAGAAGTATAGTATGTCAAAACATTTTGTAAAAAAAGTCATAGTATAGTATGTCGAAAAAAAAGTCATAGTATAATATGTCGAAAAATGTTGTAAAAAAAGTCATAGAGTATAGTATTTTGAAAAAAAAGCCATAGTATAATATTTCGAAAAATTTTGTAAAAAAAGTCATGGTGTAGTATGTCGAAAAAAAGTCATAGTATAGTATGTTGAAAAAAGTCATAGTATAGTATGTTGAAAAAAGTCATAGTATCGTATGTCTAAAAACAGTCATAGTATAGTATGTCGAAAAATGTTGTAAAAAAAGTCATAGTATGATATGTCGAAAAAAAGTCTTAGTATAGTATGTCGAAAATTTTTGAAAAAGACAGTCATAGTATAGTATGTCGAAAATTTTTGAAAAAAAAAAGTCATAGTATAGTATGTTGAAATATGTTATTAAAAAAGTCATACTATAGTATGTCAAAAATAAGTCATATTATAGTATGTCAAAAAAAAGACATAGTATAGTATGTCGAAAAATTTTGTAAAAAAAAGTCATAGTATAGTATGTTGAAAAAAGTCATAGTATAGTATGTCGAAAATAAGCCATATTATAGTATGTCAAAACTTTTTGTAAAAAAAAGTCATGGTATGGTATGTTGAAAAAAGTCATAGTATCGTATGTCGAAAAATTTTGTAAAAAAAAAGTCATTGTATAGTATGTCGAAAAAAAAGTCATAGTATAGTATGTCGAAAAATTTTGTAAAAAAAGTCATAGTATAGTATGTTGAAAAAAGTCATAGTATAGTATGTTGAAAAAAGTCATAGTATAGTATGTCGAAAAACATTCATAGTATAGTATGTCAAAAAATTTTGTAAAAAAAAGTCATAGTATAGTATGTCGAAATTAAGTCATAGTATAGTATGTCAAAAAAAAGACAGTATAGTATGTCGAAAAATGTTGTAAAAAAAGTCATCGTATAGTATGTTGAAATATGTTATTAAAAAAGTCATAGTATAGTATGTCGAAAATAAGTCATAGTATAGTATGTCAAAAAAAAAGACATAGTATAGTATATCGAAAAATTTTGTAAAAAAAGTCATAGTATAGTATGTCGAAAAAAAGTCATAGTATAGTATGTTGAAAACAATTCATAGTATAGTATGTCAAAACATTTTGTAAAAAAAGTCATAGTATAGTATGTTGAAAAAAGTCATAGTATAGTATGTTGAAAAAATTCATAGTATAGTATGTCGAAAAACATTAGTAGTATATTATGTCAAAAAATGTTGTAAAAAAGTCATAGTATAGTATGTCGAAAAATGTTGTAAAAAAAAGTCATAGTATAGTGTGTCGAAAATTTTTGTAAAAAAAGGTCATAGTGTAGTATGTCGAAAAACAAGTCATAGTATAATATGTCGAAAAAAAAGTCATAGTATAGTATGTCGAAACATTTTGTAAAAAAAGTCATAGTGTAGTATGTCGAAAAAAAGTCATAGTATAGTATGTCGAAAAATTTTGTAAAAAAAGTCATAGTGTAGTATGTCGAAAAAAAATCATAGTATAGTATGTTGAAAAAAGTCATACTATAGTATGTTGAAAAAAAGTCATAGTATAGTATGTCGAAAAATGTTGTAAAAAAAAGTCATAGTACAGTATGTCGAAAAAAAGTCATAGTATGGTATGTTGAAAACAATTCATAGTATAGTATGTCAAAACATTTTGTAAAAAAATTCATAGTATAGTATGTTGAAAAAGTCATAGTATAGTATGTCGAAAAACATTCATAGTATAGTATGTCGAAAAACATTCATAGTATAGTATGTTGAAAAAAGTCATACTATAGTATGTTGAAAAAAAGTCATAGTATAGTATGTCGAAAAATTTTGTAAAAAAAAGTCATAGCGGAGTATGTCGAGAAAAAGTCATAGTATAGTATATCGAAAAATTTGGTAAAAATGTTATAGTATGGTATGTTGAAAGAAGTCATAGTATAGTATGTCGAAAAATTTTGTAAAAAAAAAGTCATTGTATAGTATGTCGAAAAATTTTGTAAAAAAAGTCAGAGTGTAGTATGTCGAAAAAAATTCATAGTATAGTATGTTGAAAAAAGTTATACTATAGTATGTTGAAAAAAAAGTCATAGTATAGTATGTATAAAAAATGTTGTAAAAAAAAGTCATAGTACAGTATGTCGAAAAAAAGTCATAGTATAGTATGTTGAAAACAATTTATAGTATAGTATGTTGAAAACAATTCATAGTATAGTATGTCAAAACATGTTGTAAAAAAAGTCATAGTATAATATGTTGAAAAAAGTCAGTATTGTATGTTGAAAAAAGTCATAGTATAGTATGTTGAAAAAAGTCATAGTATAGTATGTCAAAAAAAAGACATAGTATAGTATGTCGAAACATTTTGTAAAAAAAGTCATAGTATAGTATGTCGTAATATGTTATTAAAAAGTCATAGTATAGTATGTCGAAAATTTTTGAAAAAAAAAAGTCATAGTATAGTATGTTGAAAAAAAAGTCATAGTATAATATGTCGAAAAATTTTGTAAAAAAAGTCAAAGTATAGTATGTGGAAAAAAAGTCAAAGTATAGTATGTCGAAAAATGTTGTAAAAAAATCATAGTATAGTATGTCGAAAAATGTTGTAAAAAAAAGTCATAGTATAGTGTGTCGAAAATTTTTGTAAAAAAAGGTCATAGTATAGTATGTCGAAAAACAAGTCGTAGTATAGTATGTCGAAAAAAAAGTCATAGTATAGTATGTCGAAAAATTTTGTAAAAAAAGTCATAGTATAGTATGTCGAAGAAAAGGCATAGTATAGTATGTCGAAAAATTTTGAAAAAAAACAGTCATAGTTTAGTATGTCGAAAAACATTCATAGTATAGTTTGTTAAAAAATTTTGTAAAAAAAGTCATGGTATAGTATGTCGAAATTAAGTCATAGTATAGTATGTCAAAAAAAAGACATAGTATAGTATGTCGAACAATTTTGTAAAAAAGTCATCGTATAGTATGTTGAAATATGTTATTAAAAAAGTCATAGTATAGTATGTCAAAAATAAGTCATATTATAGTATGTCAAAAAAAAGACATAGTATAGTATGTCGAAAAATTTTGTAAAAAAAAGTCATAGTATAGTATGTTGAAAAAAGTCATAGTATAGTATGTCGAAAATAAGCCATAGTATAGTATGTCAAAACATTTTGTAAAAAAAAGTCATGGTATGGTATGTTGAAAAAAGTCATAGTATCGTATGTCGAAAAATTTTGTAAAAAAAAAGTCATTGTATAGTATGTGGAAAAAAAGTCATAGTATAGTATGTCGAAAAATATTGTAAAAAAAGTCATACTATAGTATATCGAAAAAGTCATAATATTGTATGTCGCAAAAAGTCATAGTATAGTATGTCGAAAAAAAGTCATATTATAGTATGTCGAAAAAAAGTCATAGTATAGTATGTCGAAATTAAGTCATAGTATAGTATGTCAAAAAAAAGACATAGTATAGTATGTCGAAAAATGTTGTAAAAAAAGTCATCGTATAGTATGTTGAAATATGTTATTAAAAAAGTCATAGTATAGTATGTCGAAAATAAGTCATAGTATAGTATGTCAAAAAAAAAGACATAGTATAGTATATCGAAAAATTTTGTAAAAAAAGTCATAGTATAGTATGTCGAAAAAAAGTCATAATATAGTATGTTGAAAAGAATTCATAGTATAGTATGTCAAAACATTTTGTAAAAAAAGTCATAGTATAGTATGTTGAAAAAAGTCATAGTATAGTATGTTGAAAAAAGTCATAGTATATTATGTCGAAAAAAATTCATAGTATAGTATGTCAAAAAATTTTGTAAAAAAGTCATAGTATAGTATGTCGAAAAACATCATAGTATAGTATGTCGAAAAAAAAGTCATAGTATAGTATGTCGAAAAATTTTGTAAAAAAAGTCATAGTATAGTATGTCGAAAAAAAGTCATAGTATATTATGTTGAATAAAAAGTCACAGTATGTCGAAAAAAGGCCATAGCATAGTATGACGAAAAATTTTGTAAAAAAAAGTCATAGTACAGTATGTCGAAAAAAAGTCATAGTATGGTACGTTGAAAACAATTCATAGTATAGTATGTCAAAACATTTTGTAAAAAAATTCATAGTATAGTATGTTGAAAAAGTCATAGTATAGTATGTCGAAAAACATTCATAGTATAGTATGTCGAAAAACATTCATAGTATAGTATGTTGAAAAAAGTCATACTATAGTATGTTGAAAAAAAGTCATAGTATAGTATGTCGAAAAATTTTGTAAAAAAAAGTCATAGCAGAGTATGTCGAGAAAAAGTCATAGTATAGTATATCGAAAAATTTTGTAAAAAAAGTCATAGAGTAGTATGTCGAAAAAAATTCATAGTATAGTCTGTTGAATAAAAAGTCACAGTATGTCGAAAAAAGGCCATAGCATAGTATGACGAAAAATTTTGTAAAGAAAAGTCATTGTACAGTATGTCGAAAAAAAGTCATAGTATGGTATGTTGAAAACAATTCATAGTATAGTATGTCAAAACATTTTGTAAAAAAATTCATAGTATAGTATGTTGAAAAAGTCATAGTATAGTATGTCGAAAAACATTCATAGTATAGTATGTCGAAAAACATTCATAGTATAGTATGTTGAAAAAAGTCATACTATAGTATGTTGAAAAAACGTCATAGTATAGTATGTCGAAAAATTTTGTAAAAAAAAGTCATAGCGGAGTATGTCGAGAAAAAGTCATAGTATAGTATATCGAAAAATTTGGTAAAAATGTTATAGTATGGTATGTTAAAAAAAGTCATAGTATAGTATGTCGAAAAATTTTGTAAAAAAAAAGTCATTGTATAGTATGTCGAAAAAAAAGTCATAGTATAGTATGTCGAAAAATTTTGTAAAAAAAGTCATAGTGTAGTATGTCGAAAAAAAATCATAGTATAGTATGTTGAAAAAAGTCATACTATAGTATGTTGAAAAAAAAGTCATAGTATAGTATGTCGAAAAATGTTGTAAAAAAAAGTCATAGTACAGTATGTCGAAAAAAAGTCATAGTATATTATGTTGAAAAAAATTTATAGTATAGTATGTTGAAAACAATTCATAGTATAGTATGTCAAAACATGTTGTAAAAAAAGTCATAGTATAGTATGTTGAAAAAAGTCAGTATTGTATGTTGAAAAAAGTCATAGTATAGTATGTTGAAAAAAGTCATAGTATAGTATGTCAAAAAAAAGACATAGTATAGTATGTCGAAACATTTTGTAAAAAAAGTCATAGTATAGTATGTCGTAATATGTTATTAAAAAGTCATAGTATAGTATGTCGAAAATTTTTGAAAAAAAAAAGTCATATTATAGTATGTTGAAAAACAAATCTTAGTATAATATGTCGAAAAATTTTGTAAAAAAAGTCATAGTATAGTATGTGGAAAAAAAGTCAAAGGATAGTATGTCGAAAAATGTTGTAAAAAAATCATAGTATAGTATGTCGAAAAATGTTGTAAAAAAAAGTCATAGTATAGTGTGTCGAAAATTTTTGTAAAAAAAGGTCATAGTATAGTATGTCGAAAAACAAGTCATAGTATAGTATGTCGAAAAAAAAGTCATAGTATAGTATGTCGAAAAATTTTGTAAAAAAAGTCATAGTATAGTATGTCGAAGAAAAGGCATAGTATAGTATGTCGAAAAATTTTGAAAAAAAACAGTCATAGTTTAGTATGTCGAAAAACATTCATAGTATAGTTTGTTAAAAAATTTTGTAAAAAAAAGTCATGGTATAGTATGTCGAAATTAAGTCATAGTATAGTATGTCAAAAAAAAGACATAGTATAGTATGTCGAACAATTTTGTAAAAAAGTCATCGTATAGTATGTTGAAATATGTTATTAAAAAAGTCATAGTATAGTATGTCAAAAATAAGTCATATTATAGTATGTCAAAAAAAAGACATAGTATAGTATGTCGAAAAATTTTGTAAAAAAAAGTCATAGTATAGTATGTTGAAAAAAGTCATAGTATAGTATGTCGAAAATAAGCCATAGTATAGTATGTCAAAACATTTTGTAAAAAAAAGTCATGGTATGGTATGTTGAAAAAAGTCATAGTATCGTATGTCGAAAAATTTTGTAAAAAAAAAGTCATTGTATAGTATGTGGAAAAAAAGTCATAGTATAGTATGTCGAAAAATATTGTAAAAAAAGTCATAGTATAGTATGTTGAAAAAAGTCATAGTATAGTATGTTTAAAAAAGTCATAGTATAGTATGTCGAAAAACATTCATAGTATAGTATGTCAAAACATTTTGTAAAAAAAAGTCATAGTATAGTATGTCGAAATTAAGTCATAGTATAGTATGTCAAAAAAAAGACATAGTATAGTATGTCGCAAAATGTTGTAAAAAAAGTCATCGTATAGTATGTTGAAATATGTTATTAAAAAAGTCATAGTATAGTATGTCGAAAATAAGTCATAGTATAGTATGTCAAAAAAAAAGACATAGTATAGTATATCGAAAAATTTTGT
Source organism: Sebastolobus alascanus (assembly GCA_916701645.2). Classification (NCBI taxonomy): domain Eukaryota; kingdom Metazoa; phylum Chordata; class Actinopteri; order Perciformes; family Sebastidae; genus Sebastolobus; species Sebastolobus alascanus. The sequence continues at coordinate 32,264 of CAKAOJ020000403.1, forward strand.
AAAAAAAGTCATAGTATAGTATGTCGAAAAAAAGTCATAGTATAGTATGTTGAAAACAATTCATAGTATAGTATGTCAAAACATTTTGCAAAAAAAGTCATAGTATAGTATGTTGAAAAAAGTCATAGTATAGTATGTTGAAAAAAGTCATAGTATAGTATGTCGAAAAACATTCATTGTATAGTATGTCAAAAAATGTTGTAAAAAAGTCATAGTATAGTATGTCGAAAAACAAGTCATAGTATAGTATGTCGAAAAAAAAGTCATAGTATAGTATGTCGAAACATTTTGTAAAAAAAGTCATAGTATAGTATGTTGAAAAAAAGTCATAGTATAGTTTGTTGAATAAAAAGTCACAGTATGTCGAAAAAAGGCCATAGCATAGTATGACGAAAAATTTTGTAAAAAAAAGTCATAGTACAGTATGTCGAAAAAAAGTCATAGTATGGTATGTTGAAAACAATTCATAGTATAGTATGTCAAAACATTTTGTAAAAAAATTCATAGTATAGTATGTTGAAAAAGTCATAGTATAGTATGTCGAAAAACATTCATAGTATAGTATGTCGAAAAACATTCATAGTATAGTATGTTGAAAAAAGTCATACTATAGTATGTTGAAAAAAAGTCATAGTATAGTATGTCGAAAAATTTTGTAAAAAAAGTCATAGTGTAGTATGTCGAAAAAAATTCATAGTATAGTATGTTGAAAAAAGTCATACTATAGTATGTTGAAAAAAAAGTCATAGTATAGTATGTCGAAAAATGTTGTAAAAAAAAGTCATAGTACAGTATGTCGAAAAAAAGTCATAGTATAGTATGTTGAAAACAATTTATAGTATAGTATGTAGAAAACAATTCATAGTATAGTATGACAAAACATTTTGTAAAAAAAGTCATAGTATAGTATGTTGAAAAAAGTCAGTATTGTATGTTGAAAAAAGTCATAGTATAGTATGTTGAAAAAAGTCATAGTATAGTATGTCAAAAAAAAGACATAGTATAGTATGTCGTAATATGTTATTAAAAAGTCATAGTATAGTATGTCGAAAATTTTTGAAAAAAAAAAGTCATAGTATAGTATGTTGAAAAAAAAGTCATAGTATAATATGTCGAAAAATTTTGTAAAAAAAGTCATAGTATAGTATGTGGAAAAAAAGTCAAAGTATAGTATGTCGAAAAATGTTGTAAAAAAATCATAGTATAGTATGTCGAAAAATGTTGTAAAAAAAAGTCATAGTATAGTGTGTCGAAAATTTTTGTAAAAAAAGGTCATAGTATAGTATGTCGAAAAACAAGTCATAGTATAGTATGTCGAAAAAAAAGTCATAGTATAGTATGTCGAAAAATTTTGTAAAAAAAGTCATAGTATAGTATGTCGAAGAAAAGGCATAGTATAGTATGTCGAAAAATTTTGAAAAAAAACAGTCATAGTTTAGTATGTCGAAAAACATTCATAGTATAGTTTGTTAAAAAATTTTGTAAAAAAAAGTCATGGTATAGTATGTCGAAATGAAGTCATAGTATAGTATGTCAAAAAAAAGACATAGTATAGTATGTCGAACAATTTTGTAAAAAAGTCATCGTATAGTATGTTGAAATATGTTATTAAAAAAGTCATAGTATAGTATGTCAAAAATAAGTCATATTATAGTATGTCAAAAAAAAGACATAGTATAGTATGTCGAAAAATTTTGTAAAAAAAAGTCATAGTATAGTATGTTGAAAAAAGTCATAGTATAGTATGTCGAAAATAAGCCATAGTATAGTATGTCAAAACATTTTGTAAAAAAAAGTCATGGTATGGTATGTTGAAAAAAGTCATAGTATCGTATGTCGAAAAATTTTATAAAAAAAAAGTCATTGTATAGTATGTGGAAAAAAAGTCATAGTATAGTATGTCGAAAAATATTGTAAAAAAAGTCATAGTATAGTATGTTGAAAAAAGTCATAGTATAGTATGTTGAAAAAAGTCATAGTAAAGTATGTCGAAAAACATTCATAGTATAGTATGTCAAAACATTTTGTAAAAAAAAGTCATAGTATAGTATGTCGAAATTAAGTCATATTATAGTATGTCAAAAAAAAGACATAGTATAGTATGTCGCAAAATGTTGTAAAAAAAGTCATCGTATAGTATGTTGAAATATGTTATTAAAAAAGTCATAGTATAGTATGTCGAAAATAAGTCATAGTATAGTATGTCAAAAAAAAAGACATAGTATAGTATATCGAAAAATTTTGTAAAAAAAGTCATAGTATAGTATGTCGAAAAAAAGTCATAGTATAGTATGTTGAAAACAATTCATAGTATAGTATGTCAAAACATTTTGTAAAAAAAGTCATAGTATAGTATGTTGAAAAAAGTCATAGTATAGTATGTTGAAAAAAGTCATAGTATAGTATGTCGAAAAACATTCATTGTATAGTATGTCAAAAAATGTTGTAAAAAAGTCATAGTATAGTATGTCGAAAAACAAGTCATAGTATAGTATGTCGAAAAAAAAGTCATAGTATAGTATGTCGAAACATTTTGTAAAAAAAGTCATAGTATAGTATGTTGAAAAAAAGTCATAGTATAGTTTGTTGAATAAAAAGTCACAGTATGTCGAAAAAAGGCCATAGCATAGTATGACGAAAAATTTTGTAAAAAAAAGTCATAGTACAGTATGTCGAAAAAAAGTCATAGTATGGTACGTTGAAAACAATTCATAGTATAGTATGTCAAAACATTTTGTAAAAAAATTCATAGTATAGTATGTTGAAAAAGTCATAGTATAGTATGTCGAAAAACATTCATAGTATAGTATGTCGAAAAACATTCATAGTATAGTATGTTGAAAAAAGTCATACTATAGTATGTTGAAAAAAAGTCATAGTATAGTATGTCGAAAAATTTTGTAAAAAAAAGTCATAGCAGAGTATGTCGAGAAAAAGTCATAGTATAGTATATCGAAAAATTTTGTAAAAAAAGTCATAGAGTAGTATGTCGAAAAAAATTCATAGTATAGTATGTTGAAAAAAGTCATACTATAGAATGTTGAAAAAAAGTCATAGTATAGTATGTCGAAAACAATTCATAGTATAGTATGTTGAAAACAATTCATAGTATAGTATCTCAAAACATGTTGTAAAAAAAGTCATAGTATAGTATGTTGAAAAAAGTCATAGTATTGTATGTTGAAAAAAGTCATAGTATAGTATGTCGAAAAATTTTGAAAAAAAACATTCATAGTTTAGTATTTCGAAAAAAAGTCATAGTATAGTATGTCGAAAAATTTTGAAAAAAAACAGTCATAGTTTAGTATGTCGAAAAAAAGTCATAGTATAGTATGTCGAAAAAAAAGTCATTGTATAGTATGTCGAAAAAAAAGTCACAGTATAGTGTGTTGAAAAAAGTCATAATATAGTATGTTGAAAAAAGTCATAGTATAGTATGTCGAAAAATTTTGTAAAAAAAAAGTCATTGTATAGTATGTCGAAAAAAAAGTCATAGTATAGTATGTCGAAATTTTTTTTTAAAAAAATCATAGTACAGTATGTCGAAAAAAAGTCATAGTATATTATGTTGAAAACAATTCATAGTATAGTATGTTGAAAAAAGTCATAGTATTGTATGTTGAAAAAAGTCATAGTATAGTATGTCGTTAAAAAAGTCATAGTATAGTATGTCGAAAAAAAGTCATAGTATAGTTTGTTGAATAAAAAGTCACAGTATGTCGAAAAAAGGCCATAGCATAGTATGACGAAAAATTTTGTAAAAAAAAGTTATAGTACAGTATGTCGAAAAAAAGTCATAGTATAGTATGTTGAAAACAATTCATAGTATAATATGTCAAAACATTTTGTAAAAAAAGTCATAGTATAGTATGTTGAAAAAAGTCATAGTATAGTATGTTGAAAAAAGTCATAGTATAGTTTGTCGAAAAACATTCATAGTATAGTATGTCAAAAAATTTTGTAAAAAAAGTCATAGTATATTATGTCGAAATTAAGTCATAGTATAGTATGTCAAAAAAAAGACATAGTAAAGTATGTCGAAAAATTTTGTAAAAAAAGTCATCGTATAGTATGTTGAAATATGTTATTAAAAAAGTCATAGTATAGTATGTCGAAAATAAGTCATAGTATAGTATGTCAAAAAAAAGACATAGTATAGTATGTCGAAAATTTTGTAAAAAAAAGTCATAGTATAGTATGTTGAAAAAAGTCTAGTATAGTATGTCGAAAATAAGTCATAGTATAGTATGTCAAAACATTTTGTAAAAAAAAGTCATAGTATGGTATGTTGAAAAAAGTCATAGTATAGTATGTCGAAAAAATTTGTAAAAAAAAGTCATTGTATAGTATGTCGAAAAAAAAGTCATAGTATAGTATGTCGAAAAATTTTGTAAAAAAAGTCATAGTATAGTATGTCGAAAAAAAGTCATAATATAGTATGTTGAAAAAAGTCATAGTATAGTATGTTGAAAAACGTCATAGTATAGTATGTCGAAAAACATTCATAGTATAGTATGTCAAAACATTTTGTAAAAAAAAGTCATAGTATAGTATGTCGAAATTAAGTAATAGTATAGTATGTCAAAAAAAAGACAAAGTATAGTATGTCGAAAAATTTTGTAAAAAAAGTCATCGTATAGTATGTTGAAATATGTTATTAAAAAAGTCATAGTATAGTATGTCGAAATTAAGTAATAGTATAGTATGTCAAAAAAAAGACAAAGTATAGTATGTCGAAAAATTTTGTAAAAAAAAGTCATAGTATAGTATGTTGAAAAAAGTCATAGTATAGTATGTCGAAAATAAGTCATAGTATAGTATGTCAAAACATTTTGTAAAAAAAAGTCATAGTATAGTATGTTGAAAAAAAGTCATAGTATAGTATGTCGAAAAATTTTGAAAAAAAACAGTCATAGTTTAGTATGTCGAAAAAATGTCATAGTATAGTATGTCGACAAACAGTCATAGTATAGTATGTCAAAAAATGTTGTAAGAAAAGTCATAGTATAGTATGTCGAAAATAAGCCATAGTATAGTATGTAAAAAAAAAGACAGTATAGTATGTCGAAAAATTTTGTAAAAAAAAATCATAGTATAGTATGTTGAAATATATTATTAAAAAAGTCATAGTATAGCATGTCGAAAAAAAGTCATAGTATAGTAAGTCGAAAAAATTTTGTAAAAAAAATTCATAGCAGACTATGTCGGTTAAAAGTCATAGTATAGTATGTCGAAAAATTTGGTAAAAAATAGTCATAATATAGTGTGTCGAAAATTTTTGTAAAAAAAGGTCATAGTATAGTATGTCGCAAAATGTTGTAAATAAAAGTCATAGTACAGTATGTCGAAAAAAAGCCATAGTATAGTACGTCAAAAACAAGTCATAGTATAGTCTGTCAAAACATTTTGTAAAAAAAGTCATAGTATAGTTTGTTGAAAAAAGTCATAGTATAGTATGTCTAAAAACAGTCATAGTATAGTATGTTGAAAATTTTTGTAAAAAAAAAGTCATAGTATAGTATGTCGAGAAAAAGTCATACTATAGTATGTCGAAATATTTTGTAAAAATAAGTCATAGTATAGTATGTCGAAAAAAAGACAAAGCAAGTATGATGAAATTTTTTTTGAAAAAAAATCATAGTATAGTATGTTGAAAAAAAGACAAAGTACAGTATGTCGGAGATAAGTCATAGTAAAGTATGTAGAAAAATTTTGTATAAAAAGTCATAGTATGGTATGTTGAAAAAAAATCATAGTATAGTATGTCGAAACATTTTGTAAAAAAAAGTCAGTAGAGTATATCGGAGAAAAGTCATAGTACAGTAAGTCGAAAAATGTTGTAAAAAAAAGTCATAGTAAAGTATTTTCAAAAAAAAGTCATAGTATAGTATGTCGAAAAAAAGTCAGAGTATATTATGGTGAAAAATTTTGTAAAAAAAGTCATAGTATAGAATGGTGAAAACAATTCATAGTATAGTATGTCAAAACATTTTGTAAAAAAAGTCACAGTATAGTGTGTCGAAATAAAGTCATAGTAAAGTATGTCGAAAAAAGTCATAGTAAAGTATGTCGAAATGTTGTTTTTTTTTAAAAAGTCATAGTATAGTATGTCGAAAAAAAGTCATAGTATAGTATATCGAATACAAGTCATAGTATAGTATATCGAAAAATTTGGTAAAAAAAAGTCATAGTATAGTATGTCGTAAAAAAGTCATAGTATAGTATGTCAAAAAATGTTGTAAAAAAACAGTCATAGAATAGTATGTCGAAAAAAAGTCATAGTATAGTATGTTGAAAAAAAGTCATAGTATAGTTTGTTGAAAAAAAAGTCACAGTATATTGAAAAAAAGCCATAGCACAGTATGTCGAAAAAAAGTCATAGTACAGTATGTCGAAAAAAAGTCATAGTATAGTATGTCAAAACATTTTTTAAAAAAAGTAATAGTATAGTATGTTGAAAAAAGTCGTAGTATAGTATGTCGAAAAACAGTCATAGTATAGTATGTCGAAAAAAAGTCATAGTATAGTTTGTTCAAAAAAAGTCACAGTATGTCGAAAAAAAGCCATAGCATAGTATGACGAAAAAATTTGTAAAGAAAAGTCATGGTACAGTATGTCAAAAAAAAGTCATAGTATAGTATGTCAAAAACAAGTCATAGTATAGTATGTCAAAACATTTTGTAAAAAAAATCATAGTATAGTATGTTGAAAAAAGTCATAGTATAGTATGTCGAAAATAAGTCATAGTATAGTATGTCAAAAAAAGACATAGCAAGTAGGCTGAAATTTTTTTTTGAAAAAAAATCATAGTATAGTATGTCGAAAAAAGGCCATAGCATAGTATGACGAAAAATGTTGTAAAAAGAAGTCATAGTACAGTACGTCGAAAAAAAGTCATAGTATAGTATGTCGAAAAAAAGTCATCGTATAGTTTGTTGAAAAAAAAGTCACAGTATGTAGAAAAAAGGCCATAACATAGTATGATGAAAAATGTTGTAAAAAAAAGTCATAGTACAGTATGTCGAAAAAAAGTCATAGTATAGTATGTCGAAAAAAAGTCATAGTATAGTATGTCGAGAACAATTCATAGTATAGTATGTCGAAAAATGTTGTAAAAAGAAGTCATAGTACAGCATGTCGAGAAAAAGTCAAAGTATAGTATGTTGAAAAATGTTGTAAAAAAAAGTCATAGTACAGTGTGTCGAAAAATTTGGTAAAAAAAGTTTTAGTATAGTATGATGAAAAAAGTCATCGTATAGTATGTCGAAAAATTTGGTAAAAAAAGTTATAGTATAGTATGTCGAAAGAAAGTCATAGTATAGTATGTCGAAAAATTTTGTAAAAAATAGTCATAATATAGTGTGTCGAAAATTTTTGTAAAAAAAGGTCATAGTATAGTATGTCGCAAAACAGTCATAGTATAATATGTCGAAAAAAAGTCATAGTATAGTTTGTTGAAAAAAAAGTCACAGTATGTCGAAAAAAAGTCAAAGTATGGTATGTTGAAAACAATTCATAGTATAGTATGTCAAAACATTTTGTAAAAAAATTCACAGTATAGTATGGTGAAAAAAGTCATAATATAGTATGTTGAAAAAAGTCATAGTATAGTATGTCGAAAAACATTCATAGTATAGTATGTCGAAAAACATTCATAGTATAGTATGTCAAAACATGTTGTAAAAAAAGTCATAGTATAGTATGTTGAAAAAAGTCATAGTATTGTATGTTGAAAAAAGTCATAGTATAGTATGTCGAAAAACATTCATAGTATAGTATGTCAAAAAATGTTGTAAAAAAAGTCATAATATAGTATGTCGAAATTACGTCATAGTATAGTATGTCAAAAAAAAGACATAGTATAGTATGTCGAAAATTTTTGTAAAAAAAGTTATAGTATAGTATGTCGAAAAAAAAGTCATAGTATAGTATGTCGAAAAATTTTGAATAAAAACAGTCATAGTTTAGTATGTCGAAAAAAAGTCATAGTATAGTATGTCGAAAAATTTTGTAAAAAAGTCATAATATAGTATGTCGAAAAATGTTGTAAAAAAAAGTCATAGTTTTGCATGTCGAAAATGTTTGTAAACAAAGGTCATTGTATAGTATGTCGAAAAAAAAGTCATAGTATAGTATGTCGAAAAAAAGTCATAGTATAGTTTGTTGAATAAAAAGTCACAGTATGTCGAAAAAAGGCCATAGCATAGTATGACGAAAAATTTTGTAAAAAAAAGTCATAGTACAGTATGTCGAAAAAAAGTCAAAGTATGGTATGTTGAAAACAATTCATAGTATAGTATGTCAAAACATTTTGAAAAAAAATTCACAGTATAGTATGGTGAAAAAAGTCATAATATAGTATGTTGAAAAAGGTCAAAGTATAGTATGTCGAAAAACATTCATAGTATAGTATGTCGAAAAACATTCATAGTATAGTATGTTGAAAAAAGTCATAGTATAGTTTGTTGAAAAAAAAGTCACAGTATGTCGAAAAAAAGTCAAAGTATGGTATGTTGAAAACAATTCATAGTATAGTATGTCAAAACATTTTGTAAAAAAATTCACAGTATAGTATGGTGAAAAAAGTCATAATATATTATGTTGAAAAAAGTCATAGTATAGTATGTCGAAAAACATTCATAGTATAGTATGTCGAAAAACATTCATAGTATAGTATGTCAAAACATGTTGTAAAAAAAGTCATAGTATAGTATGTTGAAAAAAGTCATAGTATTGTATGTTGAAAAAAGTCATAGTATAGTATGTCGAAAAACATTCATAGTATAGTATGTCAAAAAATGTTGTAAAAAAAGTCATAATATAGTATGTCGAAATTACGTCATAGTATAGTATGTCAAAAAAAAGACATAGTATAGTATGTCGAAAATTTTTGTAAAAAAAGTTATAGTATAGTATGTCGAAAAAAAAGTCATAGTATAGTATGTCGAAAAATTTTGAAAAAAAACAGTCATAGTTTAGTATGTCGAAAAAAAGTCATAGTATAGTATGTCGAAAAATTTTGTAAAAAAGTCATAGTATAGTATGTCGAAAAATGTTGTAAAAAAAAGTCATAGTTTTGCATGTCGAAAATTTTTGTAAACAAAGGTCATTGTATAGTATGTCAAAAAAAAAGTCATAGTATAGTATGTCGAAAAAAAGTCATAGTATAGTTTGTTGAATAAAAAGTCACAGTATGTCGAAAAAAGGCCATAGCATAGTATGACGAAAAATTTTGTAAAAAAAAGTCATAGTACAGTATGTCGCAAAAAAGGCAAAGTATGGTATGTTGAAAACAATTCATAGTATAGTATGTCAAAACATTTTGAAAAAAAATTCACAGTATAGTATGGTGAAAAAAGTCATAATATAGTATGTTGAAAAAGGTCAAAGTATAGTATGTCGAAAAACATTCATAGTATAGTATGTCGAAAAACATTCATAGTATAGTATGTTGAAAAAAGTCATAGTATAGTATGTTGAAAAAAAGTCATATTATAGTATGTCAAAAAATTTTGTAAAAAAAAGTCATAGCACAGTATATCGAGAAAAAGTCATAGTATAGTATATCGAAAAATTTAGTAAAAAAAGTTATAGTATGGTATGTTGAAAAAAGTCATAGTATAGAATGTCGAAAAATTTTGTAAAAAAAAAGTCATTGTATAGTATGTCGAAAAAAAAGTCATAGTATAGTATGTCGAAAAATTTTGTAAAAAAAGTCATAGTACAGTATGTCGAAAAAAAGTCATAGTATATTATGTTGAAAACAATTCATAGTATAGTATGTTGAAAAAAATTCATAGTATAGTATGTCAAAACATGTTTTAAAAAAAGTCATAGTATAGTATGTTGAAAAAAGTCATAGTATTGTATGTTGAAAAAAGTCATAGTATAGTATGTCGAAAAACATTCATAGTATAGTATGTCAAGAAATGTTGTAAAAAAAGTCATAATATAGTATGTCGAAATTACGTCATAGTATAGTATGTCAAAGAAAAGACATAGAATAGTATGTCGAAAATTTTTGTAAAAAAAGTTATAGTATAGTATGTCGAAAAAAAGTCATAGTATAGTATGTCGAAAAACTTTGAAAAAAAACAGTCATAGTTTAGTATGTCGAAAAAAAGTCATAGTATAGTATGTCGAAAAATTTTGTAAAAAAGTCATAGTATAGTATGTCGAAAAATGTTGTAAAAAAAAGTCATAGTATTGCGTGTCGAAAATTTTTGTAAACAAAGGTCATAGTATAGTATGTCGAAAAAAAAGTCATAGTATAGTATGTCGAAAAAAAGTCATAGTATAGTATGTTGAAAACAATTCATAGTATAGTATGTCAAAACATTTTGTAAAAAAAGTCATAGTATAGTATGTTGAAAAAAGTCATAGTATAGTATGTTGAAAACAATTCGTAGCATAGTATGACGAAAAATTTTGTAAAAAAAAGTCATAGTACAGTATGTCGAAAAAAAGTCATAGTATAGTATGTTGAAAACAATTCATAGTATAGTATGTCAAAACATTTTGTAAAAAAAGTCATAGTATAGTATGTTGAAAAAAGTCATAGTATAGTATGTTGAAAAAAGTCATAGTATATTATGTCGAAATTAAGTCATAGTATAGTATGTCAAAAAAAAGACATAGTAAAGTATGTCGAAAAATTTTGTAAAAAAAGTCATCGTATAGTATGTTGAAATATGTTATTAAAAAAGTCATAGTATAGTATGTCGAAAATAAGTCATAGTATAGTATGTCAAAAAAAAGACGTAGTATAGTATGTCGAAAATTTTGTAAAAAAAAGTCATAGTATAGTATGTTGAAAAAAGTCATAGTATAGTATGTCGAAAATAAGTCATAGTATAGTATGTCAAAACATTTTGTAAAAAAAAGTCATAGAATGGTAAGTTGAAAAAAGTCATAGTATAGTATGTCGAAAAAATTTGTAAAAAAAAAGTCATTGTATAGTATGTCGAAAAAAAGTCATAGTATAGTATGTCGAAAAAAAGTCATCGTATAGTTTGTTGAAAAAAAAGTCACAGTATGTCGAAAAAAGGCTATAGCATAGTATGACGAAAAATGTTGTAAAAAGAAGTCATAGTACAGTATGTCGAAAAATTTGGTAAAAAAAGTTTTAGTATAGTATGATGAAAAAAGTCATCGTGTAGTATGTCGAAAAATTTGGTAAAAAAAGTTATAGTATAGTATGTCGAAAGAAAGTCATAGTATAGTATGTCGAAAAATTTTATAAAAAATAGTCATAATATAGTGTCGAAAATTTTTGTAAAAAAAGGTCATAGTATAGTATGTCGCAAAACAGTCATAGTATAATATGTCGAAAAAAAGTCATAGTATAGTTTGTTGAAAAAAAAGTCACAGTATGTCGAAAAAAAGCCATAGCATAGTATGACGAAAAATGTTGTAAATAAAAGTCATAGTACAGTATGTCGAAAAAAAGCCATAGTATAGCATCTCAAAAACAAGTCATAGTATAGTCTGTCAAAACATTTTGTAAAAAAAGGCATAGTATAGTTTGTTGAAAAAAGTCATAGTATAGTATGTCGAAAAAAAGTCATAGTATAGTATGTTGAAAACTTTTGTAAAAAAAAAGTCATAGTATAGTATGTCGAGAAAAAGTCATACTATAGTATGTCGAAATATTTTGTAAAAATAAGTCATAGTATAGTATGTCGAAAAAAAGTCATAGTATAGTATGTCTAAGAAAAAGTCATAGTACAGTATGTTGAAAAAAAGTCATAGTATAGTTTGTTGAAAAAAAAGTCACAGTATGTCGAAAAAAAGTCATAGTATAGTATGTTGAAAAAAGTCAGTGTAGTATGTCGAAAAATTTAGTAAAAAAAAGTCATAGTATAGTATGTCGAAAAATTTTGAAAAAAAAAAGTCATAGTATAGTATGTCGAAAAAAAAGTCATAGTATAGTATGTCGAAAAATTTTGTAAAAAAAAGTCATGGTATAGTATATCGAAAAATGTTGTAAAAAAAAGTCATAGTATAGTGTGTCGAAATTTTTTGTAAGAAAAGTTCTTAGTATAGTATGTCGAAAAAAGGCCATAGCATAGTATGAAGAAAAATGTTGTAAAAAGAAGTCATAGCACAGTATGTCGAAAAAAAGTCATAGTATAATATCTCGAAAAAAATTCATAGTATAGTTTGTTGAAAAAAAAGTCACAGTATGTCAAAAAAAGGCCATAGCATAGTATGATGAAAAATTTTGTAAAAAAAAGTCATCGTACAGTATGTCGAAAGTATGATGAAATTTTTTTTGAAAAAAAATCATAGTATAGTATGTTGAAAAAAAGACAAAGTACAGTATGTCGGAGATAAGTCATAGTAAAGTATGTAGAAAAATTTTGTATAAAAAGTCATAGTATGGTATGTTGAAAAAAAATCATAGTATAGTATGTCGAAAAATTTTGTAAAAAAAAGTCAGTAGAGTATATCGGAGAAAAGTCATAGTACAGTAAGTCGAAAAATTTTGAAAAAAAAGTCATAGTAAAGTATGTCGAAAAAAAGTCATAGTATAGTATGTCGAAAAAAAGTCATAGTATAATATGTCGAGAAAAAGTCATAGTATAGTATGTCGAAAAATTTGGTAAAAAAAGTTATAGTATAGTATGATGAAAAAAGTCATAGTATAGTATGTCGAAAAATTTTGTAAAAAAAATTCATAGCAGAGTATGTCGAGTAAAAGTCATAGTATAGTATGTCGAAAAATTTGGTAAAAAAAGTTATAGTATAGTATGTCGAAAGAAAGTCATAGTATAGTATGTCGAAAAATTTTGTAAAAAATAGTCATAATATAGTGTGTCGAAAATTTTTGTAAAAAAAGGTCATAGTATAGTATGTCAAAATATTTTTTAAAAAAAGTAATAGTATAGTAGGTTGAAAAAAGTTGTAGTATAGTATGTCGAAAAAAAGTCATAGTATAGTATGTCGAAAAAAAGTCATAGTATTATTTGTTGAAAATGTCGAAAAAAGCCATAGCATAGTATGACGAAAAAATTTGTAAAGAAAAGTCATGGTACAGTATGTCAAAAAAAAGTCATAGTATAGTATGTCAAAAACAAGTCATAGTATAGTATGTCAAAACATTTTGTAAAAAAAATCATAGTATAGTATGTTGAAAAAAGTCATAGTATAGTATGTCGAAAATAAGTCATAGTATAGTATGTCAAAAAAAAGACATAGCAAGTAGGCTGAAATTTTTTTTTGAAAAAAAATCATAGTATAGTATGTCGAAAAAAAGTCATAGTATGTTATGGCGAAAAATTTAGTAAAAAAAGTCATAGTATAGTATGTTGAAAACAATTCATAGTATAGTATGTCGAAACATTTTGTAAAAAAAGTCATAGTATAGTATGTTGAAAAAAGTCATAGTATAGTATGTCGACAAACAGTCATAGTATAGTATGTCAAAAAATGTTGTAAGAAAAGACATAGTATAGTATGTCGAAAAATTTTGTAAGAAAAAGTCATAGTATAGTATGTTGAAATATGTTATTAAAAAAGTCATAGTATAGCATGTCGAAAAAAAGTCATAGTATAGTATGTTGAAAAAAGTCAGTGTAGTATGTCGAAAAGTTTGGTAAAAAAAAGTCATAGTATAGTAAGTCGAAAAATTTTGAAAAAAAAAAAGTCATAGTATAGTATGTTGAAAAAAAAGTCATAGTATAGTATGTCGAAAAATTTTGTAAAAAAAAGTTCTTAGTATAGTATGTCGAAAAAAGGCCATAGCATAGTATGAAGAAAAATGTTGTAAAAAGAAGTCATAGTACAGTATGTCGAAAAAAAGTCATAGTATAATATGTCGAAAAAAAGTCATAGTATAATATGTCGAGAAAAAGTCATAGTATAGTATGTCGAAAAATTTGGTAAAAAAAGTTATAGTATAGTATGATGAAAAAAGTCATAGTATAGTATGTCGAAAAATTTTGTAAAAAAAATTCATAGCAGAGTATGTCGAGTAAAAGTCATAGTATAGTATGTCGAAAAATTTGGTAAAAAAAGTTATAGTATAGTATGTCGAAAGAAAGTCATAGTATAGTATGTCGAAAAATTTTGTAAAAAATAGTCATAATATAGTGTGTCGAAAATTTTTGTAAAAAAAGGTCATAGTATAGTATGTCAAAATATTTTTTAAAAAAAGTAATAGTATAGTAGGTTGAAAAAAGTTGTAGTATAGTATGTCGAAAAACAGTCATAGTATAGTATGTCGAAAAAAAGTCATAGTATTATTTGTTGAAAAAAGTCACAGTATGTCGAAAAAAAGCCATAGCATAGTATGACGAAAAAATTTGTAAAGAAAAGTCATGGTACAGTATGTCAAAAAAAAGTCATAGTATAGTATGTCAAAAACAAGTCATAGTATAGTATGTCAAAACATTTTGTAAAAAAAATCATAGTATAGTATGTTGAAAAAAGTCATAGTATAGTATGTCGAAAATAAGTCATAGTATAGTATGTCAAAAAAAAGACATAGCAAGTAGGCTGAAATTTTTTTTTGAAAAAAAATCATAGTATAGTATGTCGAAAAAAAGTCATAGTATGTTATGGCGAAAAATTTAGTAAAAAAAGTCATAGTATAGTATGTTGAAAACAATTCATAGTATAGTATGTCAAAACATTTTGTAATAAAAGTCACAGTATAGTATGTCGAAATAAAGTCATAGTAAAGTATGTCGTAAAAAAGTCATAGTAAAGTATCTAGAAATGTTTTTTTTTTAAAAAAGTCATAGTATAGTATGTCGAAAAAAAGTCATAGTATAGTATGTCGAAAAAAAGTCATAGTATAGTATATCGAAAAATTTGGTAAAAAAAAGTCATAGTATAGTATGTCGTAAAAAAGTCATAGTATAGTATGTCAAAAAATGTTGTAAAAAAACAGTCATAGAATAGTATGTCGAAAAAAAGTCATAGTATAGTATGTCTAAGAAAAAGTCATAGTATAGTATGTTGAAAAAAAGTCATAGTATAGTTTGTTGAAAAAAAAGTCACAGTATGTCGAAAAAAAGTCATAGTATAGTATGTTGAAAAAAGTCAGTGTAGTATGTCGAAAAATTTAGTAAAAAAAAGTCATAGTATAGTATGTCGAAAAATTTTGAAAAAAAAAAGTCATAGTATAGTATGTCGAAAAAAAAGTCATAGTATAGTATGTCGAAAAATTTTGTAAAAAAAGTTATAGTATAGTATGATGAAAAAAGTCATAGTATAGTATGTCGAAAAAAGGCCATAGCATAGTATGAAGAAAAATGTTGTAAAAAGAAGTCATAGTACAGTATGTCGAAAAAAAGTCATAGTATAGTATGTCGAAAAAAAGTCATAGTATAATATGTCGAGAAAAAGTCATAGTATAGTATGTCGAAAAATTTGGTAAAAAAAGTTATAGTATAGTATGATAAAAAAAAGTCATAGTATAGTATGTCGAAAAATTTTGTAAAAAAAGTTATAGTATAGTATGATGAAAAAAGTCATAGTATAGTATGTCGAAAAATTTTGTAAAAAAAATTCATAGCAGAGTATGTCGAGTAAAAGTCATAGTATAGTATGTCGAAAAATTTGGTAAAAAAAGTTATAGTATAGTATGTCGAAAGAAAGTCATAGTATAGTATGTCGAAAAATTTTGTAAAAAATAGTCATAATATAGTGTGTCGAAAATTTTTGTAAAAAAAGGTCATAGTATAGTATGTCAAAATATTTTGTAAAAAAAGTAATAGTATAGTAGGTTGAAAAAAGTTGTAGTATAGTATGTCGAAAAAAAGTCATAGTATAGTATGTCGAAAAAAAGTCATAGTATTATTTGTTGAAAAAAAGTCACAGTATGTCGAAAAAAAGCCATAGCATAGTATGTCAAAAACAAGTCATAGTATAGTATGTCGAAAAATTTTGAAAAAAAAAAGTCATAGTATAGTATGTCGAAAAAAAGTCATAGTATTATTTGTTGAAAAAAAGTCACAGTATGTCAAAAAAAAGTCATAGTATAGTATGTCAAAAACAAGTCATAGTATAGTATGTCGAAAAATTTTGAAAAAAAAAAGTCATAGTATAGTATGTCGAAAAAAAAGTCATAGTATAGTATGTCGAAAAATTTTGTAAAAAAAAGTCATGGTATAGTATATCGAAAAATGTTGTAAAAAAAAGTCATAGTATAGTGTGTCGAAATTTTTTGTAAGAAAAGTTCTTAGTATAGTATGTCGAAAAAAGGCCATAGCATAGTATGAAGAAAAATGTTGTAAAAAGAAGTCATAGCACAGTATGTCGAAAAAAAGTCATAGTATAATATCTCGAAAAAAATTCATAGTATAGTTTGTTGAAAAAAAAGTCACAGTATGTAAAAAAAGGCCATAGCATAGTATGATGAAAAATTTTGTAAAAAAAAGTCATCGTACAGTATGTCGAAAAAAAGTCATAGTATAGTATGTCGAAAACAATTCATAGTATAGTATGTCGAAACATTTTGTAAAAAAAGTCATAGTATAGTATGTTGAAAAAAGTCATAGTATAGTATGTCGACAAACAGTCATAGTATAGTATGTCAAAAAATGTTGTAAGAAAAGACATAGTATAGTATGTCGAAAAATTTTGTAAGAAAAAGTCATAGTATAGTATGTTGAAATATGTTATTAAAAAAGTCATAGTATAGCATGTCGAAAAAAAGTCATAGTATAGTATGTTGAAAAAAGTCAGTGTAGTATGTCGAAAAGTTTGGTAAAAAAAAGTCATAGTATAGTAGGTCGAAAAATTTTGAAAAAAAAAAAGTCATAGTATAGTATGTCGAAAAAAAAGTCATAGTATAGTATGTCGAAAAATTTTGTAAAAAAAAGTTCTTAGTATAGTATGTCGAAAAAAGGCCATAGCATAGTATGACGAAAAATGTTGTAAAAAGAAGTCATAGTACAGTATGTCGAAAAAAAGTCATAGTATAGTATGTCGAAAAAAAGTCATAGTATAATATGTCGAGAAAAAGTCATAGTATAGTATGTCGAAAAATTTGGTAAAAAAAGTTATAGAATAGTATGATAAAAAAAGTCATAGTATAGTATGTCGAAAAATTTTGTAAAAAAAGTTATAGTATAGTATGATGAAAAAAGTCATAGTATAGTATGTCGAAAAATTTTGTAAAAAAAATTCATAGCAGAGTATGTCGAGTAAAAGTCATAGTTTAGTATGTCGAAAAATTTGGTAAAAAAAGTTATAGTATAGTATGTCGAAAGAAAGTCATAGTATAGTATGTCGAAAAATTTTGTAAAAAATAGTCATAATATAGTGTGTCGAAAATTTTTGTAAAAAAAGGTCATAGTATAGTATGTCGCAAAACACTCATAGTATAGTATGTCGAAAAAAAGTCTTAGTATAGTTTGTTGAAAAAAAAGTCACAGTATGTCGAAAAAAAGCCATAGCATAGTATGACGAAAAATGTTGTAAATAAAAGTCATAGTACAGTATGTCGAAAAAAAGCAATAGTATAGTATGTCAAAAACAAGTCATACTATAGTCTGTCAAAACATTTTGTAAAAAAGTCATAGTATAGTTTGTTGAAAAAAGTCATAGTATAGTATGTCGAAAAACAGTCATAGTATAGTATGTTGAAAACTTTTGTAAAAAAAAAGTCATAGTATATTATGTCGAGAAAAAGTCATACTATAGTATGTCGAAATATTTTGTAAAAATAAGTCATAGTATAGTATGTCGAAAAAAAGACATAGCAAGTATGACGAAATTTTTTTTGAAAAGAAATCATAGTATAGTATGTTGAAAAAAAGACAAAGTACAGTATGTCGGAGATAAGTCATAGTAAAGTATGTAGAAAAATTTCGTATAAAAAGTCATAGTATGGTATGTTGAAAAAAAATCATATTATAGTATGTCGAAAAATTTTGTAAAAAAAAGTCAGTAGAGTATATCGGAGAAAAGTCGTAGTACAGTAAGTCGAAAAATTTTGTAAAAAAAAGTCATAGTAAAGTATTTTGAAGAAAAGTCATAGTATAGTATGTCGAAAAAAAGTCATAGTATATTATCGCGAAACATTTTGTAAAAAAAGTCATAGTATAGTATGTTGAAAAAAGTCATAGTAAAGTATGTCGAAAAAAGTCATAGTAAAGTATGTCGAAATGTTTTTTTTTTTTAAAAAGTCATTGTATAGTATGTCGAAAAAAATTCATAGTATAGTATGTCGAAAAAAAGTCATAGTATAATATATCGAAAAATTTGGTAAAGAAAAGTCATAGTATAGTATGTTGTAAAAAAGTCATAGTATAGTATGTCAAAAAATGTTGTAAAAAAACAGTCATAGAATAGTATGTCGAAAAAAAGTCATAGTATAGTATGTCGAAAAAAAAGTCATAGTATAGTATGTTGAAAAAAAGTCATAGTATAGTATGTCAAAATATTTTGTAAAAAAAGTAATAGTATAGTATGTCGAAAAAAAGACATAGCAAGTATGACGAAATTTTTTTTGAAAAAAAATCATAGTATAGTATGTTGAAAAAAAGACAAAGTACAGTATGTCGGAGATAAGTCATAGTAAAGTATGTAGAAAAATTTCGTATAAAAAGTCATAGTATGGTATGTTGAAAAAAAATCATAGTATAGTATGTCGAAAAATTTTGTAAAAAAAAGTCAGTAGAGTATATCGGAGAAAAGTCATAGTACAGTAAGTCAAAAAATTTTGTAAAAAAAAGTCATAGTAAAGTATTTTGAAGAAAAGTCATAGTATAGTATGTCGAAAAAAAGTCATAGTATATTATCGCGAAACATTTTGTAAAAAAAGTCATAGTATAGTATGTTGAAAAAAGTCATAGTAAAGTATGTCGAAAAAAGTCATAGTAAAGTATGTCGAAATGTTTTTTTTTTTTAAAAAGTCATTGTATAGTATGTCGAAAAAAATTCATAGTATAGAATGTCGAAAAAAAGTCATAGTATAATATATCGAAAAATTTGGTAATGAAAAGTCATAGTATAGTATGTTGTAAAAAAGTCATAGTATAGTATGTCAAAAAATGTTGTAAAAAAACAGTCATAGAATAGTATGTCGAAAAAAAGTCATAGTATAGTATGTCGAAAAAAAAGTCATAGTATAGTATGTTGAAAAAAAGTCATAGTATAGTATGTCAAAATATTTTGTAAAAAAAGTAATAGTATAGTAGGTTGAAAAAAGTTGTAGTATAGTATGTCGAAAAACAGTCATAGTATAGTATGTCGAAAAAAAGTCATAGTATTATTTGTTGAAAAAAAGTCACAGTATGTCGAAAAAAAGCCATAGCATAGTATGACGAAAAAATTTGTAAAGAAAAGTCATGTTACAGTATGTCAAAAAAAAGTCATAGTATAGTATGTCAAAAACAAGTCATAGTATAGTATGTCAAAACATTTTGTAAAAAAAATCATAGTATAGTATGTTGAAAAAAGTCATAGTATAGTATGTCGAAAATAAGTCATAGTATAGTATGTCAAAAAAAAGACATAGCAAGTAGGCTGAAATTTTTTTTTGAAAAAAAATCATAGTATAGTATGTCGAAAAAAGGCCATAGCATAGTATGACGAAAAATGTTGTAAAAAGAAGTCATAGTACAGTACGTCGAAAAAAAGTCATAGTATAGTATGTCGAAAAATTTGTAAAAAAAAAGTTATAGTATAGTATGTCGAAAGAAAGTCATAGTATAGTATGTCGAAAAATTTTGTAAAAATAGTCATAATATAGTGTGTCGAAAATTTTTGTAAAAAAAGGTCATAGTATAGTATGTCGCAAAACAGTCATAGTATAATATGTCGAAAAAAAGTCATAGTATAGTTTGTTGAAAAAAAAGTCACAGTATGTCGAAAAAAAGCCATAGCATAGTATGACGAAAAATGGTGTAAATAAAAGTCATAGTACAGTATGTCGAAAAAAAGCCATAGTATAGTATCTCAAAAACAAGTCATAGTATAGTCTGTCAAAACATTTTGTAAAAAAAGTCATAGTATAGTTTGTTGAAAAAAGTCATAGTATAGTATGTCGAAAAACAGTCATAGTATAGTATGTTGAAAACTTTTGTAAAAAAAAAGTCATAGTATAGTATGTCGAGAAATAGTCATACTATAGTATGTCGAAATATTTTGTAAAAATAAGTCATAGTATAGTATGTCGAAAAAAAGACATAGCAAGTATGACGAAATTTTTTTTGAAAAAAAATCATAGTATAGTTTGTTGAAAAAAGTCATAGTATAGTATGTCGAAAAACAGTCATAGTATAGTATGTCAAAAAATGTTGTAAAAAAACAGTCATAGAATAGTATGTCGAAAAAAAGTCATAGTATAGTATGTCGAAAAAAAAGTCATAGTATAGTATGTTGAAAAAAAGTCATAGTATAGTATGTCAAAATATTTTGTAAAAAAAGTAATAGTATAGTAGGTTGAAAAAAGTTGTAGTATAGTATGTCGAAAAACAGTCATAGTATAGTATGTCGAAAAAAAGTCATAGTATTATTTGTTGAAAAAAAGTCACAGTATGTCGAAAAAAAGCCATAGCATAGTATGACGAAAAAATTTGTAAAGAAAAGTCATGGTACAGTATGTCAAAAAAAAGTCATAGTATAGTATGTCAAAAACAAGTCATAGTATAGTATGTCAAAACATTTTGTAAAAAATATCATAGTATAGTATGTTGAAAAAAGTCATAGTATAGTATGTCGAAAATAAGTCATAGTATAGTATGTCAAAAAAAAGACATAGCAAGTAGGCTGAAATTTTTTTTTGAAAAAAAATCATAGTATAGTATGTTGAAAAAAAGACATAGTACAGTATGTCGAAGAAAAGTCATAGTATAGTATGTAGAAACGTTTTGTAAAAAAAGTCACAGTATGGTGTGTTGAAAAAAAATCATAGTATAGTATGTCGAAAAAAAGTTATCGTATATTATGGCGAAAAATTTTACAAAAGAAAGTCACAGTATAGTATGTCGAAATAAAGTCATGGTAAAGTATGTCGTAAAAAGTCATACTAAAGTATGTCGAAATTTTTTTTTTTTTTTTAAAAAGTCATAGTATAGTATGTCGAAAAATTTGGTAAAAAAAAGTCATTGTATAGTATGTCAGAAAAAAGTCATAGTACAGTATGTCGAAAAAAAGTCATAGAAAAGTATGTCGAAAGATTTTGTAATAAATTCATAGTATATTATGTCGAAAAGGTTTGTAAAGAAATGTCAAAATATTGTATGTTGAAAAAAAAGTCATAGTATAGTATGTCGAAAAATTTTGTAAAAAAAGGCTTAGTATAGTATGTCGAAAAAAAGTCATAGTATAGTATGTTGTAAAGTCTTTTAAAAAAAATAAGCTTTAGTATAGTATGTCGAAAAAAAGGCATAGTACAGTATGTCGAAAAAAGTAATATTATAGTATGTTGAAAAATTTAGTAAAAGAAAGTCATAGTATAGTATGTCGAAAAAAATTCATTGTACAGCATGTCGAGAAAAAGTCATAGTATAGTATGTTGAAAAATTTAGTAAAAGAAAGTCATAGTATAGCATGTCGAAAAATTTGGTAAAAAAAAGTCATAGTATAGCATGTTGAAAATTTGGTATAAAAAAGTCATAGTATAGTATGTCGAAAAATTTGGTTTAAAAAGTCATAGAATAGTATGTCGAAAAAAAGTCATAGTATTGTATGTTGAAAAATGTTGTAGAAAAAAGTAATTGTATAATATGTCGAGAAAAAGTCACAGTACAGTATGTTGAAAAGAAGTCATAGTATAGTATGTCGAAAAATTTGTAAAAAAAAAGTCATAGTATAGTATGTCGAAAAAAAGTCATAGTACAGTATGTCGAGAAAAAGTCATAGTATAGTATGTTGACAAATTTAGTAAAAGAAAGTCATAGTATAGTATGTCGAAAAAGAATCATAGTACAGTATGTCGAAAAAAAGTCATAGTTTGTCGAAAAATTTGTTAAAAAAAAGTCATAGTATAGTATGTCGAAAAAAAAGTCATGGTATAGTTTTTCGAAAAAAAGTCATAGTATATTATGACGAAACATTTTGTAATAGAAAGTCATAGTATAGTATGTCGAAAAAAAGTCATAGTATAGTATGTCGTATAATTTTGTAAAAAAATCATAGAATATGTCAAAAGAAAGTCATAGGATAATATGTCAAAAGAAAATCATAGTATAATATGTTTAAAAAAAGTCATAATATAGGATGTCTAAAAAAGTCATAGTATAGTATGTCGAAGAATTGTGTAAAAAAAGTTATAGTATAGTATCTCGAAAAATGTTGTAAAAAAAAGTCATAGTAAAGTGTTGAAAAAATGTCATAATATAGTATATCAAAAAATTTTGTAAAAAAAAGTGTTAGTATAGTATGTCGAAAAAAAGTCATAGTATAGTATGTCGAAAAAAAGTCATAGCATAGTATGTCAAAAGATTTTGTAAAAAAAGTCATAGGATAATATATCAAAAGAAAGTCATAATATAGTATGTTGAAAAAAAGTCATAGCATAGTATGTTGAAATTTTTAAAAAAAAAAAAGTCATGGTATAGTGTGTCGAAAAAAGTCATAGTATAGTATGTCGAAAACTTTTGTAAAAAAAAGTCATAGTACAGTATGTCGAAATTAAGTCATAGTAAAGTATGTCGAAAAATTTTGTAATAAATTCATAGTATAGTATGTCGAAAAGTTTTGTAAAGAAAAGTCATAATATAGTATGTTGAAAAAATGTCAAAATATAGTATGTCGAAAAATCTGTTCATTCAACATCATTAAATCATCATCATTAAAAAATAAATCATGTCCAAAATCATGAAAAAAAAAGTAATGTCGAAAATTATTAAAAAAAAAAGTCATACTGCGGCATGTTGAAAATCATGAAAAGAAAAGTCATGGCGCGGCACTTTCAAAATCATGAAAAGAAAGTCATGTCGAAAGTCATTAAAAAATAAATCATGTCGAAACTCACGAAAAAAAAGTCATGTTGAAAATCATTAAAAAATCTAAAATAATAAAAACAAAAAGTCATGGCACGCCATGCCAAAAACCCAAAAAAAAAAATTCTGCGGCCTGTCGAAGATCATTAAAAAAAAAAGTCATACTGCGGCCTGTCGAAAATCATTAAAAAAAAGTCATGACGCAGCATGTCGAAAATCATTAAAAAAAAAAAGTCATGGCGGGGCATGTCGAAAAATGCCTGAAAAATGTTTGGAAATAAAAGTCTTAAAAATGTAAAAAAAAAAAAAAATCTGAAAATGCTGAAAAAAAAAAGTTTGAAATTTATGTTTTTTAAAAATATATAAAAAAAAACGTCTGAAAAAATGTTTGAAAAACAGATTGAAAAATGTCTGGAAAAAAAAGTCTGAAAAATTTCAAATAAAAAAAAGTCAGAGAAATGTCCGATAGAAAAACCGTCTGAAAAACGTATGAAAAGTGTCTGAAAAACATCCGAAAATAGGATGAAAAATGTCTGAAAAATATCCGAAAAAAAGTATGAAA
Source organism: Sebastolobus alascanus (assembly GCA_916701645.2). Taxonomy (NCBI): domain Eukaryota; kingdom Metazoa; phylum Chordata; class Actinopteri; order Perciformes; family Sebastidae; genus Sebastolobus; species Sebastolobus alascanus. Next base: position 55,730 of record CAKAOJ020000403.1, read on the forward strand.
AATGTCCGCAAAAAATGTCTGAAAAAAGTTTGAAAAAGTCTGAAAAATATCTGAAAAAAAATTCTGAAAAATGTTCGAAAAAAGTCTGAAAAATGGCTGACTAGTCATAGTATAGTATGTCGAAATAATAAAAAAATCGTAGTATAGTATGTCGAAAAAAAGTCATTGTATAGTATGTCAAAAATAAAAGTTATAGTATAGTATGTCAAAAAAAAGAAAAGTCATAGTTAAGTATGTCGAAAAAAAAGTAATTCTAGTGTGTCGAAAAAATTAAAAAAGTCATAGTATAGTATGTCGAAAAAAAGTCTGTATAATATATCATAAAAATTCAAAAGTCTTTTTTTTTTACGGCAGGGATTCCGTTTGACACAACAAACAGCATTGCAGCAACTAAAATCACGGACATACTGTATATTAAACATAACTGCACAAACTGTTGTTGTAACACACCTGGACCTGTTCACCAAGAAAGTGGATTATATAAAGGACATGGATAACTTTATCGATCACTACTACCTACAGTGTACCATGGCGGATACAACCACAGCCACTCCAGCCATCTCCTCAGACAACAATAGAAACCCGGCCAAAAGGAAAAAAATAGACTCTGCAACAGACACAGACGATCTACTCACAACTGAAATAGAGGTCAGTCCATTAACCGAAAACTCGATCTGCTTGTCACACTTCACTCGGAAATAAAAGACATGCAAGCTAGCTTAGATTTTGCCCACAACCAGATCGAACACATCCAAACTGAAAACAACTCCCTCAAAACTACCGTGGAAACCCTCACTCAACAAATGGATATACCAACACATGAAAATAAGTGCATCAAAGAAACCATGATGGACATTCAGTCACGGAGTATGCGCGACAACTTAATATTCACTGGCATACCCGAAAACCACACATCTATCAACCCAGATGCTCTGCTTAAAACCTTCATGCACTCCCAGCTCAAAATTCCCTCAGATACTGTCAACAACATAACCTTCAATCGCGTTCACAGACTCGGTAATCGCACCGATAAAGGCCCCCGACCCATCATTGCAAAACTGGAACACTACAAACACAAAGAACTCATAAAAAACAAGGCAAAGGCACTTGAAGGAACGAAGTTTGGCATCAACGACCATTTCCCCAGAGAAATAAACGAATGGAGGAAAATCCTGCACCCCATCATGTAAGAACATAGAATGAAAAATATAAGGGCATACATAGTGGTAGACACACTCTACATAAATGGACAGCTGTACCGCAACTCTTCAACTACACCATGGCTATTCTAAGCAGGACACTCTCCAATTAACCCTCCTTCAACAACCAAAAAAAAAAAAAACTCCAAAATTGGCCCAATTATAATTAGCGATCAAGCACCTGTAACATTCACCTTGAAGATTGAATCACCCGTTACACCATGCTCTAAATGGTGCTTTAATACTTCACTACTCGAAGATCCTCAGTTTGACAGCTTAATCGAGGAGGAGTGGGCATCCTTTTTGGAAATCAACGATTCTCCAGATACCTCTCCTACATTACTATGGGAAACAGGTTAGGTGGTAATTAGAGGGAAAATCATATCATATTCTTCACATGAGAAAAAAACAAGAGCAAAAACTAAAGTAACTTAGAAAACAAAATAAAAGAATTAACAGATAACTACGCAAACAATCCCACAGAACACACTTGGAATGAATTACAAACCTTAAAATTTCAGCTAAATAACATACTGACAAAAAAAAACAGAATTCCTCTTTTAACAGTTGAGATACAACTATGAACAAAACAATAAATCAAGCAAATTCCTCGTATATCTACTTCAACACAATAAAGAGAAATCACTAATAACAACAGTAAGGAATTCAGCAGGGAATTAATCACAGTCTCTACAAGTCATAAATTATACTTTCCGAAATTTAGGAAATAATTATATATATAATGTGAAATTTGACAATATTGATGAAATCCGGAATATATTGAATGAATCCTGAATATATTGAATGAATCCTGAATATATTGAATGAATGCTGAGAATATTGAATGAAATCCTGCAGAATTTTTACCAGTCAGTGATAGCCAGCGTCATCTTCTATGCTGTGGTGTGCTGGGGAGGCAGCATTAAGAAGAGGGATGCTGCACGGCTGGACAAGCTGGTGAGGAGACCTGGCTCTGTGATGGGCATGGAACTGGATTCCCTGGTGTCAGTGGCGGAGAGGAGGACCCTGAACAGACTGTTATCCATCATGGACAACACCTACCACCCCCTTCACAACACACTGACTCAGCAGAGGAGCACCTTCAGTGTCAGGCTGCTGTCTCAGTCCTGCTCAACGGACAGACTGAGGAACGCCTCTGTCCCCCGAGCCATACGGCTGTTTAACTCCTCTCAGCGAAGGAGGGTTTAACTGACTATTAGACAGACACACTGCCTCTCTGCCGTCAGTCATTCTCAGTATGGCAGCTATTGTATTCATATCCATATTCATATCTATATTCATATTTGATTTTGTTTGTGTAGTTTACATTGTTTACATACTCACCTGAGTACTTGACTGCTGGAAACTGTATTTCATTCATTCATTCATTCATATTATATATATATATATATATATATATATATATATATATATAGTCCTACCATCATCAGTATCACTATTATTATTATTGTTGTATTAACCTATACTACACCTATATAATATTATTATTATATATCTTCTCATTCTCATAGCATTTCTTACATCTTGTTGTATTATTTGTATTATTATTATTATTATTATTATTATTATTATTATTATCATATAATACAGCTATACTACTATTATACTATTACATTGCACTAATGTATCATACACTGTAATATACACTACTATATTCAGTACTGTGCAAAAGTATTCAGTACTCTTGCACACACACACACAACACACACACACACACACACACACACACACACACACACACACCAAACATTTCTCGGCTCCCTTCCTGATTCACTAAGGAGTTAAACCACCTCGCGACATATCCCTCTCCCCTAAACTGTTTTTCAGTAGTGCGACCGAGGGTGCACACCAGATTGTTCTGCTGTTTCCTGTACGCATATATTCACACAAATATTATTCTCACTTACCAGTCGATGAAACGCTGCCTGTCCATCCTGTCATGTCCCATTCATGAGTTTGACTGGCCAAACAGTGACGTAACAAGTTCCCCGTTAAAGAAGAGCGTTCTCGCGCGTTTTCAGTGTCACGTGATCAACATAAATATGCTTATTATTTTTCATTGTGATTTTGTTGCATATTAACTTGTCTTGGTTGGGGGGGATGTTTAGACAGAGGTGTAGAATTTATATATAAAATACGCCTAGATTAAAGGGGCTATAAATGTCTTGCCTGCTTGGTTTGGTTACAGAGAAGGTAACATTCATTGAACTCACAGACTGCATTTTGGATTGTTTTTTTTTTGCCTGTTTCTGACTGGAAAAGTATTGAGTTATTGAGGAACTAACATTTCAGTGCTATTTGATGCTTTTGTACAAAGCTTATTTTCTATTTTTTCACCTTTTGTAAATATTGGCACTGCTTGCACTTTGGGAGGCCGGCATAATTAATGGGACTATTACATCGTTATTTCGACTACTCCAGTGTTTTCATGTTGTAAGGAGTTTTTGAAGTATAGTAAGTAAAAAAAGTCATAGTATAGTATGGCGAAAAAAAGTCATAGTATAGTATGGCGAAAAAAAGTCATAGTATTGTATGTCATAAAAAATTCAGTCATAGTATAGTATGTCGAAATAATAAAACAGTCATAGTGTAGTATTTCGAAAAAAAGTCAGTATAGAATGTCGAAAAAATTGAAAAAGTCATATAGTATGTGGAAATAATAAAAAAGTCATAGTATAGTATTTTGAAAATAAGTCATAGAACAGTTTGTCGAAAAACTTTAAAAAAGTCATAGAATAGTATGTCGAAATAATTAAAAAGTCAAAGTATAGTAAGTAAAAAAAGTCATAGTATGTCAAAAAAAGAAGTCATAGTATAGTATGTCGAAAAAAAAAAGATTCACATTATAGCATGTCGAAAAAGTCACAGAATAGTATGTCGAAATAATTAAAAGGTCATAGTATAGTATGTCAAAAAAAGTAATTGTATAGTTTTTTGAAAAAATAAAAAAGTCAAAGTATAGTAAGTCAAAAGAAGTCATAGTGTAGTATGTCGAAAATAAGTAATTCTATAGTATGTCGAAATAATAAAAAAGTCATAGTATCGTATGCCATAAAAAGGTCATATTATATTATGCTATATAAAAGTCAATAGTAGAGTATGCCATAAAAGAGTTATATGTGTCACGAGAAACTCTTCACCAGCATCACAGTCTGTTCTTTAGCCCACCTCCTCTTTTGTTTTAGTACCACTTTCCTTTTCTGAAATCATCTTACATCTCGTCATACTCAATGAGTGTTTTGTTTGTGTGCTTACAAAGGCCAATATAAATGCTGCAAAAACACAAGAGTGAGTGATTTCATTAAGTCATAGTAGTGGCATTATGCTACAGTGTAAGTCAGTTATGGTGCTCATGCGGAGACCAGCTCCCAAAATTGCCATCATGATAGCTGTAGCACCCGTAGTATTCAGAAAATGCAAAGAGCATGCCACTGATACTCAGAAGTCCAGAGGAATTGACAAGAGTTGTCGAGGGCTTAGTTTTATTGTAACAAAGCCTCGCTAAAACCAGAGGTGTGAGGCATGTGCCTAATGTGCACTCCACAGAGGGATATGGGTGAAGGGCTGGAATAGCTACAATGTCCTTTTACCACTGAGGACATGTGTGAGTGAAAAGGAACACATGGTGGTGTTCGTCAAGCAGGAGCTGCTCTAACATCACTCGACAGTTATTCCTTTGATGCCTTCAATGTAAATATTTCCTGTGCCCTCTCAACGTACAGCTGCAAAACATCCAGTGAGCCTTTGTACATGTCACCAGGCCACTATTAACATACATGACGAATGCCTTACAGCGTCTCCACTTTTGCCAGGTGTTTTTACACAGGGTTTCACCAAAATCCACGACATACAAGGGAAAAGGCTACATGGCTCAAAGCTAAACAGGACTTCAGTTTGTTCCTTTATACAATCCCAGAGGTTATTTCTCACTCATCACCGAGTTACAGCTCACTACACGAGTGAGCTGTAACTGGACGACATGACTGGAAGTGAAAGGAAACTCCACTGAATGGCACAAATAATCTTATACATGCTAACAGGCTTGGAAAGGTCACGTTTAGACAAAACATTCACCTCTTGCATGGGCAACTTCAGCTGAAAACAGTTTAACAAGATTAATGCCTAATCTATACTTCTGCGGAAAAGCTTGCGCAGAGCTGCAGAGCTGGTTTACGGAGCGCACAGAGAGCTGTGCCGTGCACCTCCTGAAAAATTTGGCTATGCGCCAGTTGACTAGACATGAAGTCGGGAGTAAGGATTTCCGGACAACTACCGCACATTCGTTACAACAACCTTATAAATTCTAGGCATAGATGCACCTCCTCATCATCATCCAACTCTTCCAAGATTTTTTTTCCAGCAATGGAGTTGTGTTGGGCCTATACTAACTGGGCGAGAAAATAAAATATCACAATATTTTTTACCAAATACCTCGATATCGATATTGCGACAATATTGTAGGGTTGACCATTGGTGCTTTTACAAAATATTTGCACAGTAACACTTTTGATAAATAATATGGCTGTCAAAGTTAATGCAATAATAACGCATTAACGCAAATTTGTTTTAACGCCACTAATTTGTACTGGTACTGTACCATTGATACTGGTATCATATGAAACTAAAAAACCTAAGGAATTCATTGGTACCATGCTATACTAGCTTGTTGAGAAGGAGGCTAAATAACGCTTAAAAGTTATGCTTAATTTTGGTGAGGGAAAACTGGCATGGCCATTTCCCTTGACCTCTGACCTCAAGATATGCGAATGAAAATGGGTTCTATGAGTACGCACGAGTCTCCCCTTTACAGACATGCCCACTATATGATAATCACATGCAGTTTGGGGCAAGTCATAGTCGAGTCAGCACACTGACACACTGACAGCTGTTGTTGCCTGTTGGGCTTCAGTTTGCCGTGTTATGCAAGCATAATTGTCCACTCCCATGTTGATAAGAGTATTAAATACTTTACAAATCTCCCTTTAAGGTACATTTTGAACAGATAAAAAATGTGCCATTAATTGCGATTAACTAAGGACAATCATGCGATTAATCACAATTAAATATTTTACCTATATAATCTAGTCTGATATCTAGTCTCATATCACGATATCGATATAATATCGATATATTGCCCAGCTCTAGCGTGTACCTAATTTCATGGCAATCATGTAGGCATCCAACAATTTTGAGATACTGTATTTCACTCAAAACTGAAAATGTGAACTTCATAGTGGCGTTAGAAAAAAAAAAAGTCCCAGGATCACCAAAGTCATTAAGATACATCGTCTGGGAACCATGAATGTCTGTACAAAGTTTTCGGCCAATCTCTCTAGTACATGTTGAGATATTTCACTGGATAAATGTTAACTTTGACCTCATTGTGGCGCTAGAGGAAAAGCAGGGGATCACCAAAGTATTAGGATTCATCCTCTGGGGACTGTGAATGTCTTTACAAAATTTCATGGCAATCCGTCTAATAATTGTTGAGCTATATCAGTCTAGACCAAAGGGATGAACCGTCTTGCCGCTATAAATACTTTTTTTTGGGAACATTTTTCTAAGCAGAAATTAAACACTTAACATGCCTACTTTGCGACTTAAAAATGGCAAAGCTGCATTGACCAGAAAGGTCATATGACAAGTTTTAAACAAAGTAAAAAGTACAATAATTTCAGATATATGATAAAATATTTGATGAAGACAATAGTCGCTGCAGTGTTTTAATTTTTAACACAAAGGTAAATGAAAATGGTTGTGTTCTTCCAATTTTATTCATTCACAATTTCATAGAATTATTTTTCTACTTGAACAGAATAAAACAACTCGGGGATATCTCACATGAAAAACTACAAATAAGATTTTAATTTGAACTGAAATTAAGTGAGATTCTTTTTATAATCTGTATTATTCTGCAACTTTGTATCTATAAAAGATAAAAGAAAAATGTCATAGTTTATAGTTTGGTTAAAAAATAAATCACAGTATACAGTACATAGATTCCTCCCACAATTTGCACTTATCTAAAATTATGATGTACAACCACATGTCAACATAAAGCTAAGAATGCAAACAAAAAGAATAACAACAGATGAAAACAGACTTTTCTTTTACAAAGCACTGCTGGTAGCCACTACAGTCGAGGAGGTAGCTTCCTTAGTTAGCATCCCATTCTTGATTACTGGTTTTCTTTTCAAATAATTTACATACAAAAAAAAAAAAAAAAGATTTGTACATTTTCACCAGATGGGACATCTCAAACAATCAACGGACATTTTGGTTGGTGCAAAAATGTACACACCCGGTCGAGACAAATACCTACGTGGAAAACCGAAAATAAAATTAAAAAGATTCAAATTTAATGCTGCATTATAAGGACACAAGAATGTCTCGTTGGTGGAAGAAAACGTTTCCCTACATTGCCTAAATTCCTGAGCACTCACATGACGTGCACTTGTGGATACACGCTCTGAGGGTGTATCCACCTTAATGTGTACAGTCATGCTCCAACACACCAAACATCAGTCAATCCCTCGTCACACACAGTCTCACTCAGGTCAGCTCTCAGGGTGAAACGACGTCTACGTTAATATACTTTACTATATAATAATGCTCTTCTGATGATCTGTACAGACTGAAATGAACATACACTAAGTGTGTATAATGTCACTGGATTGGAAAGACACTGGAGGCAGTGAATTAGTTTAAAGATAATTCCTCTTATTTTCAACATAGATCTTATTTTCAGACTTCTTGCCTATTTATTTTAGTCAAAATATTGCCAATTACTTCACTGTAGAGCTGTAAAGTATCTCAACAGCAAAAAAGATCCACACTGCAGATACTTGTCTTTAAATATCTGTGGTTGAATAATAACCACCCACATTTCAATTATTTTTTTTTTTACTTTTTGGCACTGTTTACACACTTTCTTGTTGACTCAGCCTGCTCCCAGTCTTGTGCTGCGCTCACATCATGTTGGAAGAAGAGGAAGAGAAGGATTATATTCACGTGTTTAACTTGGACGGTATTCATGTGTTTAACTTGTCGCTCACAAGCCAAATTATATTTAATGATACGTTTTAAATCAACCAGCAATGTACGTCAGCTATCACTCATCTGATAAGTTCAAATTGTGTGCTGCAGTTGATTTAGATTTTTTGGGGGGATTTCCTGTTTGTTGCTTGTTGGTCACCAAACTTAAAATAAATTTAAATTAAAATAAAACCAAAGTTTACTGTATTTTTCTTTTGTGACATTTTGGGAAATATCCACTTTCGTGCCCAGAGTTACATAAGAAAAGCACTCTCACATCACTCTCATATCTGTCGCTAAATATGGAGCTAAAGCCAGCAGCAGGTTAGCTTAGCTTAGCTTAGCATAAAGTCCCTTAATTTCCCTCTGCTTCCAGTCTTCATGCTAAGCTAACCAGCGGCTGGCTGTAGCTTAATATTTAGCATACAGATATGTGATGAGTGGTATTGATCTTCTCGCCTTACTGTCAGCAAGACAGCGACTAAATGTATTTCCCAAAATGTTAAATTATTCCTTTGATCGATGTGAACTTTTTAACATCAATGGGCAGTTTCTATTTACAGGAAACAGTTTATGCTTATTAAACACTCTGTATTCAACAGAGCAATGAGTCAACAATTGTTCTGATAGCCTGAAATAATCTGAATATCAGATAAAAGCAGGGCTTATTTCATTATTTAAGCGTCACTGTACTGAAAAGGAAATGTTTGCTGGGTTTGACGTGTCTCTTGGCCCAACAACAAATACGATACGTAGCTCTGCAGTTAAGAAAGAAGAAAATCCAAATGATCCAAACCAAACAGCATGATGGGAAAAACTCAGAAAATAAGGTCCAGATTTAAAAATAACTGGAATTATCCTTCAGACTAATGACAATAATGACCTAAACCTGTATGCGTACGTATGTGTACTAGTTTTTGGTGAAGAACTAAATGGGAAGTGCTGTTGTTTTGGTGAATGCTTGGGTTAAATTGTATAATCATCATTCAAAGGCCACCTGAAATCGTCTCCACCCTCCTGCTGCTCAAACAATAAATAAACTCTTTCACCACCACCAAGCATAGCTGTTGCTATAACAGTGATATCTGCTACTTTTATCACATTCTTAGTCTTAGTAACTTAAAGCAAAGACATGTTTATTATAGACTGGCATTTACTGATACCATTCTCAGATTACGATCACAGGCAGGCAGGGCAGACGTTATTGCTGACGTTACATTATCCCCCTCTGGCAGGTGAGGACCACCTGAAAGTTACATTCACACAGAAAAGTCTAGGATGATTATTAAATTTGCTACATTTATGTAAAAAAAAAAAAAAAAATCAAAGTATAAAATCAACAGTTGCTGTGGAGAAGCTTTAAAAATTGACAAGATGTGTAACAATTAAAATTGAAAAAGCTTATAAGCACAGGTAAAACAGAGAAGTCTTTGACACATACATTGAGGCTGGCAACATCGTGAGATCCAATCGAAAGCAAGAGGCAGGCACTGGTGGCGAGATTTTCCTTTGCGAGATCCTTTGTCAACCAGTTTATAACATGATGTGCTCAGTTCAGCTCACGTAGAAGTGGTCTCCAAGTTCCATAAGCATACCAAGTTCCCTTTAAATGATTGGTTGCATCTCTGTTTCCACAGTAATTACAAACATAAGTGCTTGCTGAATAGTCTTTTAGCAGGATAGTTGGCACATTTTGTTGTTTGATATAAAAATGTCTATATATTCTTGTAGCATCTAAATTCACATGACAGAGAGATCTGTGCACACAGACGTACGTGGAGCTCTGAGGCGTCCTTAGTCCTTGACTCGAGGTATGTTGTATGAGTAGTGTACCAGAGGAAGGCCTCTGCTCTGACAGAAGCAGGCTCTGCCACAGGCCTGAACCTGGTCTGAACTGTCCGACACAAACGAGTCCCCCTCGTCCGCGTACTCAGATTGAGCGGAGGGTGTGCCGCTGTCTGCCCAAAACCCTTCGGCACGCTGGCACACTGCAGCTCCCGCCAGGAGGGTGGGACAGCTGTGAGACTTCACCAAGTGTCTGCAGACTGAGGAGGACGAGGGAGAAGAGCAGGTCCTGGCATGCAGCGCAGCCTCGCACTGCTCGCATACAACTGTCTCTCCACAAAGCTGCGAGTACATCCCACAGTCAAAGCCCAGGTGGGTGGAGGAGCCACCGTCTGTGAGCTCCGACCCTCCGCCGCCGTCGTCTCCGTGACTCTCGGCGCCGGCCTTCACCTCCCTGGTCGATCCTCCGCGGCCGCGTAGCCTCAGCCAGTCCTCCCTGAAGGCCGGGCTGAAGAACACGTACAGCACTGGGTTCAGGCACGCAGGCAGCGGGAAAAAAATGAGAGTGACGGACTTGGCGATCTCTGGGCCCCCAGCTGTAGAGCCCGTCAAGAGAGGGGCGAAGGAGAAAGCCGCCACGGGGCAGAAGAAGATGCAGTTGGTGAAGATGAGCCAGGCTACATGCCGCAGGGCACCGGTCTGCTCCGGGTCTGCCAGCTCCACCCTGCCCAGGTGGCAGTACAGCTGGGTGTACACAGCTGCGGTGAACAGGTACGCCAGCGCGTTGAGCAGCACCAGAACAACCGTAACACTCAGAGCTGGACTCTCTCCACCAGCGAAGGGCAGGCAGAGAGGAGAGGCAGACTGGTCACTGGAGGTCAGGAGAGGCAGGCAGGCTCCAGCAGCAGCCAGCAGCCCCAGAAGTCCCGCAGCAATGCCGAAGGGTCGATCTCCTCTCCAGCATCCGCGGTGGCCGCCGCCGTTCCTCCTGGGTGACATCATTACCTTCCCGAGAATCGTCCGCACGGCCACGCTGCGCTCCACGGCCGCCAGGGAGAGTAACAAGACCGCCCACTCTGACGAGAAGACGGCCAGAGCTCCCGTGACCTGGCAGCCAGGCCCCATCTCCCACCACACGCCGAACTCAGCAAACGAGCCCCAGGTGGCGACATCGAGCACGGTCAGCACGCCGACGTAAAGGCCTGTGAGCAGGTTGGCCAGGGCCAGCAGCCCCATCAGCAGCCGAGCCGGGGAAAGCGACGGAGTCAGGGAGTGAGAATGGCCTGAGGCTCGGTGTGTGGGGGAGAAGGTGGCCACGAGCACCAGGCTGTTAAAGACCAGCGACACCAGACAGATGAACCAGACTGTCAGACGAATCATCCAGTTACCCAGCAAGTGCTCACACGGCTTGAAGGCTCCTGAAGACAAGAAACAATGTGGTTGGTCAAGAGTCAACACTTAATTTAGCAATTTATTTTTTAGATTATTTCAAAAGCTCTTCATTATTGATACACAGACGCATAAAGAAAGACATAACAATTTGTTTAGTGCTTACCTGGTGACGGAGAACAATGCATAATCATTGAGATTCTTTCCACATCCTCTCCACCTAAAATTAAAAGTCATATAAGAAATGCAAATGTTAAAAAGACAAGAATAGTGGTCAGGTATATACAGCAGGAAGTATGTTAACAAGTGCTTTTGTGTGACTTTCCAAATCCTTATTTCTGCTATATAACAATCAACAATAGTTAAAGTTAATTATTACATCCTGCATAACCTGAAATTCTTTTCCTGTTACTATGTAATAGTGTTAAAATGAAATATTATTTAAATACACTAAAACACATATAATAAAGACAAGCTTACTATCATTTGCAGTAATTAAAGGATGGTAAATTAATTAAATTATTTTAAATATTTAGTAATTAAAGACATACATCTGAAGCAAATTTTTGTTACAGAAAATTGAGGGTGAATATAAGGTTTAATGGTCTTGAACTTTGATTATTAATTTGACTGTAGATCATATAAATCAGCCCATGTGCAGAGACATGCATACAAAATACACACTTTCTTGCTCTTTCTAAATTGTAATCACGTTTACTTAAACTTTACATTTTTCATTATTCATATTTGTAGAGTTAAAGTTATTCAATGCAATAAGCACATAAGCTAAAGCCAGAGTGGATAACATCTACATCTGATATCTGTCTGGCAAGAAAGAATGCTGTTAATAAGCTCATGTATCTGGAGGCTGATAAAAACACTCTTTTGGACATTTTTAACTGTATTTATGTAAATAAAACAAAAATGGTTTAGCTAACATGTCAACTGTTCCAAGGAAAAGGCTGTGACTGCAGCATTCCCACCTGTAGATTTCTTTACGTCATTTTCCGCAGAAGAACTCGTCATTGAGTCACATCCAACGAATGCACAGCACTGGTAGGCGTACGGGACAGAGATGGACCTACAATCAAACAGTGATGCTTTAGAAAGGCTGTGAGCATCCTGCTGAGGTCTAGTGTTGATAATACAGATGGTCCCGAACGATAATACCTTATTGGGAAAAGCATGAATAACGCATTTGTCTGCAAATATTTGGATCTTGTGATTTTTTTTTTTTTCAATAAAAATGGTAGAAAAACCAGATTCAGCTGGCTTTCTCATTAAACGTGAGAGAAGAAGTGGAGTTTGTTTTTCTGTCAATCTGTCACATACAGTACATACATATAATCACAACAGACGGAGAAAGACAGAAAAAAAGATATATTATCTTTTGTAGACATTGTGTTCACTACAGGATTAGTCCAATTTATTTTGTTTATAAAGCTAGCAACTCAACTGCTTGGTTTGAGTTTGTGCAGCACGGCGTGTATACTGTGTTTTTTACATCACCATTTTGGACTCTAAGTGCTTGCCATCTTTGTGTTGCATTAAGTTTGTTTTAGATGCAGAACACTGCACACTCAGACATTGTTATGATCATGAGGAAAATATTTCCCTGTGAAACATACACATATACATTTTTTTATGTATGTATAGAAGCCATTTAGTGCAATTTAGGAGGTGAAATGATGAGATACAATCAAGAAATACATGAAAAATAAGTATATTTATAAACTGCATAGAGATGTTTTACCTCCTTTTCTCACAACCCATTGAAAACAAAAAGGTGTGGCAACTAAATGGCTAAAATGATTAAATGCATTGACTGAATACACCAGTGCCAGGACTCTCTGCAGAAAAGCCTGACTTCCCTCCCCACTATAACCACCATTTTGATGGCCAGAAATCCAGTGTTTAGAAATTTGCTAAATCTGTGTAAGGGCTACGTCCTGTAATGATGTGGTCTTTCTTTCGGAAACTTCAGATTTCAGGGATTTATTCCAATCCTATAGTTAACCCTTGTACGTTTTCCATAGTTTACACCTTGAATGAAATGTCTTTTTTGTTTAATTTAATATTATTATATTAATATTATTATTTCAATATAGCTTGATTTTTCTTTCACCTTTCAGAAAATCACAAGGTTTTCAACATTGTTTAAAGTATTTTTGGGGTCATTTTGTGCCTGTATTAGAGAGTGACAGTAGAGAGCTGACAGAAAACGAGGAAAGAGAGAGAGAGAGAGAGAGAGAGAGAGCGAGAGAGAGATGGGGGATCACATGTAACAAAGGTCCCCAGGAATCGAACGTGGGACGTTTCCATTACATCGTCGGCGCCAAACACCAAAAACTTTGGATAACAGAACTTGACAGTAGACCACACACATTCTTCCTCACCTGAGTTTGGGCAGGTTTTTTGCAGTCAGCACATTTTTCATCTGCGGGTTCCCCGAGAGTTTCAACTGACTGAGCGCGCTCAGTCCAGTTGTTGGAATCACAGTCAGAGAGTTCATACTCAGATCTCTGTAAATAAAAAAAAATATTATACTTAACAAACTTAATTCTGTACATCGCAGACAGTCAAACCAAGCAATGACTTGGGACTTGAGAGTTCTGTAGTCATTATGATGATAAGTGGTAAAATAGTACTCACAGGTTGGTGAGTGCATTGAGGGAGAGGAAAGCATCTCTGTGGATAACTCGGATTTCATTTCTACTCAGGTCTCTGTGTGAAATAAAGCAGTGAACTCACAGGCATGCAGGCATTAAACATTTGTTTCTACAGCATCCAGTGTGTGTGACCGAGTGTGTGACTGAGTGGACTTACAGTAAACGGAGTGCAGAGAGACCCTGGAAAGTGTCCCTGTCAATTTGTTGAATATGGTTGTGCTGAAAGCTTCTGTAGATTTAAAACGAGAATTTAACAGATTATAAACAAGCAAATGATGACCTTTGTTACTTTAATTGTTGGTTATTACATTATAATCTTTTAATCTTCTAAGCTTTTGAAATTTGTGAAGTGACTGCTACATGTTCAACACTCACATCTCCTGCAGTCGGACGCAGCCCTGGAGGGACGGTAGCTCCTTGATCTCATTGTAGGACAGGTCTCTGATGGAGGGAAACAAACAGCTTCAACAATTAGACAACTGGGACTATTTAAAATGAAAGAATGAACACAAAAAGTTGGATTGTTAGTAATGCTCCATTCTGTAAGATATAATTGGTCTATAAAGAATTCCCTATACCTTAGTGTGCACATTTTTCTACTGTCTGCAGCAGTATTAAAACCATAGTTTACCCAACAACCTATACTGGGACAATTTCTACTGTCCCAGTAAGTTCCTAATGATCTTAAATCTTCAGTGAGTGCAATTATTTGTAGAAGATATTTTTCAAAGAGGACCTATTATGCTTTTGTGCCTTTTCCCTTTCCTTTAGTGTGTTATATAGTTTTTGTGCATGTAAAAGGTCTGCAAAGTTATAAAGCCCAAAGCTCACTCCAAAGGGAGTTACTCTCCCCCACAGAAACACTGCTCCTGAACCGCCTGACACACCTTGCTTGGAGGTTCTGCCTTTTCTTCCATAACGTGGTGATGTCACTAAGTAATGCATTTGCATAATACCTGCCTAGCGTCTAGTTAGGCAGGTCGTCAAACAAAGCTAGTTAGAGCGGAGCTGAAGCGGAGTCCAAAGAGTTTGGTTCAGCTGACCAAACACAAGAGTGGCCCCGGTAAACCAATCAGAGCTGACTGGGATTTTCGCTCAAACAGGTGGTGAAAAGAGGTTTTGCAGCACAGCAGGTATGAGAAAAATAAAGCATTTTTTGTACATTAAAAACAGTAAACATGTTCTGGTAGAAACCCTGAAGTCTGCACCTGAAAATAAGCATAATAGGTCCTCTTTAAGCACTACTGCTGGTGACAGGAAAGGAAAAGTCTCTTACAGCGTCCGAAGCAACTTGAGGTCCTCACACAGATCAGCGGGGATGGACGATATCTGGGTTCCCGACAGGGTCCTGGAAATGAAAAACCTAATCAGTCACTCCTGAGACACACAAAAGCACAACGAGGAACTGATGCTGCATCCAAGTTCACTCACAGACTCTCAAGGTTATTAGTCCACGTAAGAATGGGGAAGTCCTGCATCATACTGGCACCGCGCAGCATCCTGAAACACACATGGCGACGAATAGTAA
Source organism: Sebastolobus alascanus (assembly GCA_916701645.2). Lineage (NCBI taxonomy): Eukaryota > Metazoa > Chordata > Actinopteri > Perciformes > Sebastidae > Sebastolobus > Sebastolobus alascanus. Next base: position 71,356 of record CAKAOJ020000403.1, read on the forward strand.
AATCACAAACTCATGAACATCACAGCATGAGTCTGAATGGATGAAACAAGGTATAAGGACCCTTTAAAACACACCAAAATAGTATTTTTTTAAGTGTTTAAATCACCAAGTTCAGACAAAACTTATTAAAACTTGTTTGTCAGGAGTCATGCCTAACAGTGGGACTTACAGGGAGTGCAGGTCAGACAGATTCTGGAAAGCCGAGGAGCCCACGAAGGACAGAGGATTGTCATAGAGATGTCTGGGAGGGCAGCAAGAGCAGAGGGGCAGAGTTCAAACCAAAATCATTTACTATGCGAGAATGGCACCATCTTCTGGGCATTCATCCACTGGAGCCTCACACTGTCAGCTAATACTGTATGTGTGCTTATCAGAAGGCATACTGTGCATTGTAGCATTTGTACAACTGTGAGTTATTAGTGTGCTATGTCTGTTTCTAAGTAGTGTCCGTGAGTTTGACCTTACATGGTTCGCAGCAGGGGGTTGTTATGGAAGGCCCCTTCAGGTATGGAAGCAATATCATTGCTGTGAAACCCGCTGCAGGAGGAATATCAAGAAGACAGTGTGAAGACACTTTGCTCAATATGAAATCCCAACATAATAAGTAAGTTAAGTTGACGTATGCAAAATAAAAAATGTCAAAATTAATGATGCAAAAGGCAAACAGTACACAGTTCAACCAAATCAAGCACAAACAAAAGGTGTCAATTAATTCTCACTGTCTGCGGCAGAAATCAAGGTCTATCAATTGATTTAAATAATCCTTTCATTAACAATTAACCTAACAATTAAATAATAATTTCATTGAATAATTAATGTGCTCATCAGGAAAAATCAGGAAATAAGACTTGGGTTTTTTAGCCTTCAAAATTAAAGCACAATGTCGAAACATGTTACAAAAGATATCTGTTAATTTATTTCTATTTAGTAATGATTTGATAATAATATAATACACAAATACGGAAAATATTTGTAATTTTAACAACAGGTTACAACTGTTTTGCTACTTTGCATGTGTGCTCTAGCTTCCTCTTATTTAGTTCAGAGCTACTTTCTCAGATAGTTGTCTGTTTTTGAATCACATGAAAACTAAAAGAAATTGAAAAGTCTCCTTCATGCTGTGATAAGTTAACCGGTCCCTGACTTTAGTGTCGGTACAAAATGTTTCCCTCACGGAGGACAAACAGGACGATGTACTCACAGTTCCTTGAGTTTGGGCAGGGCCTCTATCGCTTTGGGAAAAAACATCAGGTTGTTGAAGTTAAGATCTCTAGGATGAGACAGAGAGAGATGCAGGAAGTCAGCGCAGTTTTCTTGCATTTTAAGGTAAATCCATCCCTCTATACCCCACTAATTAATGGCACATTTAACACAAAAATGTCTACAATTAAGCATTGCTAATAGGAGTGTTCAAATCTGGTTCTCTCTGTGACTGCTGTCAGCACCAAGTCACGCACTCATTATTAATAACTAGGATTACTAGCATTTTCATAATCCTAATAACAAAATATATGACTTGCTAACAGTGCTGAATGATTCACTCTTTTAGCAACAACAACTGAACCATCTGACCAGTACAAATATTCAACATAAATACATAATCCTAATAACTGATCCCTAGTCCATTGCTTGTGGGAATTATAGCCCACTGTAAAAAACATCCCATTGCACTCTCTGTTAAAACTCTGAGGGCTCTATTTAAACAATCTATAGCGAATGGATTAAAGTGCATGGTGCATCTTACTATCTGAATAATGCCATTTAAATAGCAGGAAAATACTGTGCCAGACATTAGACCAGGTTTTTGTTGGTCAATGGCGTAATCCCTTTCTGCTGCCTCAAGATAGCAATGCGCCTGACCACACCTCATTTTAAGACCAACGCGCACAGATGGGCGCAAGTACATTTGCTACTTACACAAGGTGGGCGCTTGGCGTGAAAATGACAACTGCGTCGGTCTGAAACTAGCATTGACAGTTGCGCTGCGCTGTGCGCCGCTTTGCGCCAGGTGTAAGATAGGGCCCTGAATCTTATTCCTAACACAATATGTTGCAACCAACTGAACCACGGAGCTAGCGCTGCAGTTATTGATTATTCTCATTAACATCTATTTAACAAAACATTTTTTTTTCATTAATTTATAAATTGGTTAGACTATAAAATGTCAAGTATAGTGAAAATGTTCCTAGAGCCCCTCTTCACACTGCTTATTTTAATTCAACATCAAAAGATAATCAATTTAAAAAGATATGAAACAAGAGAAGAGCAGCAAATCCTCACATTTGAGGAACCTGAAAAGGCAAATGTTTGGCATTTTTGTTTAATAAATGACATAAATGATAATCCACTATTGAAAATGTTAATCCATTTCTGACTAAACGATGAACGGTGAATGCTAGGGATGTAGGGAGTCTGCCCAAATCCTCACCAAGCCTTCCTGTCACAGCAGCTCAACCTCCCCTCTCCACAGATATTATAGAACAAAACAGGACATTAAATACTATAAAACACCATTAGAAGCCATTGCAGAAAAGCTATTATGCAGAACTGCCTTTACTCATTTACTCACTAAGTGTCCACTGTGCTGTGTTATTATTAGCGATATTTAAACACTTGATCCGCCTTAGTACCAGCACATATTTCATTTTAAATGTATTAGATTGGGATTTAGAAGCAAAAGCTAAAAATTAGGAGGACATACGTCATCTCCTTTAAAGACCTGTGTGCTGTACAGTAGCTGTTTGCCATTAGGTAAAGCTATTGCTAAAAGATTTTTCATGGCTGTGGCAGGAGGAAGTGAACAGATTTGATAAGCATCATGTACTTTGCTCTATTTATCCTACAGCAATTAAAGGAGGAAGTGCACACAATGATGTCTGGAGGACCGGAGCAGAGGAGGGTGGGGGAGCTGTTAGCACGCACAAACTTGAGTGCAAAACACACTCAGACTGATACACACTCACACACATTAACTACTGTATGAATGTGCACTTACAGCGTCTCCAGGTTCACGAGTCCAGCAAAACAGTTGTTTCCTATCTCCTTAATTCTGTTGTTATGAAGATGTCTGGAGAAGCAAAAGCAGTTTTACACACTGTGAGATTTTCATACCATGACCTATTTTAATAATCTTTCACATTCATCATGGGTTTTATCCCAGTCTTGTTTTGCAGCTTCTGTCAGACGTTCCGCAAATCATCTCTGAACAGCAGAGTGTGATTTGTGAATCAGGTGTCTGTACTGTATGTGTGTATGCAGAGGGCTTTCCTTGCCTAATAGATTCGAGGTCTTTTCTTCCTGTTTACCCTGACGTGTTTATGCTAACCCTGCAGCAATACCACTCAGTAAGTGCGTCTGTGTGTGGGTTTCTGTGTATGTATAACAGTTTGGAACGATCCCTCAGATTCGTAATGCACCACATATTTGTACAAGTTCCTCTCGTGGAAGGTTTTAGCATTTCCCTCCCATGCATAAAACAACAAGATAATCTTGATTTTACATTAATGCTCGGAGTCGAGCAACTTTTTCAAAGTCTCGTTGACATTCAAATTCAAACCCCAAATGGCACATTTCACCGCAAAAGTGTAGCACAGCAGGGCATGAGCAGCTACCCGTTTTGTTGACTTATTAACTGTAAGCTGTGGATATAAATACTACAGTATGTTTGTGTTTGCAATCTGATTTGCAGTCGCTCAGAGGATACATTGAGAGCTAGGGCAGGAAACAAGGAGAGGTACTTTGCATTGATTTGTGGTGACAGAATAATGCATATGATGCATGAAAACTAAATAGGAATTACAGCTTCTTTAATTTAGAACGGAGCACTAGCAGTACAGTCATATTTTACTAACTGGATGGTGCTCTACACAGTCAGATAGAGAGGAGATTTTCAAGTTATTTAATTGGAAAAATTACCCCCAAAAAGATTAACTCAAAAAACTGTACATCCACTTATTACACGTCATGGCTCTGAAACTAAACAGACATCAGACTATTACCATTCACTCACACTGCTGAGAACTTGCATGTATTGGCTCTCAACTTGAGAAATATCCTGATCTACTTTACACCCAATGACTTTCACTTCTTCAGCTACTCCCTCAGGTCATTTTAGTCAACAAGAAGAGAATGTTCTCAGTCAGTGTGCCTGGTTAATTAAGGTTTTAAAAAAAAAGTACACCAGCAGGTTGTTCCTGCTGAGTTATTTAGTGTATAGGTCTATGAAGGCGGCATGCAAAGTTCTCCTGGCTGTTCTGGGGAAGTTCACTTTAATGACTCTGAAACTGTTTATTAAATCTCACCGAAAGCCTTGATTGATGAAATGGTTTGGAATTGTCTAAAAAATTTTTGAGGGAATTTATCCAGTAACTGATGGTTTCACAACATGGCTACTTATTAAACATTAAATGTTTTTAGTTTTCTTTCGCGGTGATGTTAAATACATAAAATACAGCTGAATGCACTGGATGGTTTGGTGCCCATGGTCTTTTTTATCCACCCTACACGCTGTGGCAAAGGCCACCTGGTCAAAAACATTAGTGAAACAGATACACAGTAAATATTTGTACTTTAACACTATTCTGCAAGTTTTTTACTTATAAAACCACAATTAGAACAGTAGCTTGATATAACTTACAGCACAACTAGACTGGTGAGGTTCGCGAAGGCGTTGTCTGGTATGAACGAGATGCGGTTGAGCGCCAACGTCAAAGCCTGAAGGTTCGTCTGGTGTCTCAGAGAGCTGACGGGGACCTCCGTCAGGTTATTGTCGTCCAACCAGAGGTGGCGCAGCTGCTGAAGTCCTTCGAAACTGTCGTCTGGAACCGTGGTGATGTGGTTCGCATCCAGGCGACTGCAGAACAGAGAAACAAGGAAAAAGTATTGGTTCATTAAATCAGTACGATATTGACATTGACTCAGGCATATGACACTGCTATAAATGCCTTACAAACAGCAAAAAAAACACAACAAAGAAAAATTCATATTTACCATATTACAATTTTTTTTAACTCGGTCCTTCCTTTCATTTTATTGTCATTTTCTAGCTCGTCGCAAGCAAAGCAGCAAATAGCCTGTACCAGAAAGTTTGTCTTGCAGCTCCAAATCATCTATTGAAGTGTATTTAGTTAATCCTGGGTTTGACTTTTGGTCCTGACCCAGTTACTTAAAAACTAAGCTCCAATTATTTTATTTTATCACTAACGTTTTGACCAGTAATAGAGTAATAGTCTCAAGTTTCATGATGTGAATATTCAGGGAATCTCATGTTTGACTATATTGTACTACAGAGCAGTGACCCTGCAAACATGAAATTCTGATCAGGAGTCAATAGTTTGGTGGTAAAAAAAAAAAGGAAATATTTTTTATTTAAGCAGTATTATGAATGCACAAGTGTTCTTTTCACCATCGCCACCCTGCTCTCTCCTGCTATCCTCCCTCCCTGAGTGTCTCGCCCTCCCTCAAAATTCCTCAAGTGTCTGGGCTGGAAGAAAAACAGTCTTGATTGACATTTAGCTCTCTAAGGCTTTATACAAACCAAGTCCTGGCCCTGTCAAAGCATATTACTTCAGCTACAGACCTTAAAACCCTCACAGAGAAAAGACATCTGTTAAAAAGAAAGAAGAGCGGCAGAAAAAAAGAAGAAGAGGGGAAGCAAGGGACAAGGGGGAGGGTTATAGAGGGGTGATAATAGCTGAAAGCTGGACTTTCAGCACGTTTCTCCAGCTGGATCCATTCCTCCATTAGTCTCTGGTGGTGGCAAAAATAGAGCCATGTACATATCATGGTCTCAATGAAACTGACGTTCAGTAGTTGCAGAAAAACAATGCTAAGATGAGGGCGAGTGGAGCAGGAAATCGTGAAAGGGCTGACAGTTACAAGTAAACACGTGGAAAAATACAAGCTCCTGGAAAACTCAACAATCCAACATAAGAAGAGAAAAGTTAGCTTCAGATCTGCTGAATTAGACTGACCTACATTTACACAGGGCTATTGCTGGGCAACAAACACTACAGCAGGAGTAAAGTATGTGATATGAGTGGAACCACCCCTAAATGACATCAACAATGGCTTGAGTTAAATAATTGAGATGTCAACAGTTATTTTTGACTTGGAAGAAGAGTAAAGTCTTTACTCTCATAATATTTCCATCTTATAGTAGAGTATTTTGTTTAAATACTGTAAGTGATGATTGCAGACATATATTAAACTACCTTGGTGAACGACAGCTATCTGCCTGAATTGAGTCTGTATAGGTGAAGCCTATACAGACTGAAGATGCTAGGACTCCACCAGGAAGTGATGATGAGACTCTGTATGGACGCTGAAGTTTGACAAAGTGTAACACAATGCATTTTGGTGTTTCTAGTGTGAACTTTTAACATGTGGCACCACAAATACATGTCAGTTCTATTATTTGGAGCAAAAAAAATACTTGATTTTGAAGTGTGATTTCAAAGTGTATTTGTCAGAAAGTCTACGGCCATGCTAACAGCGCTGTGAGGTTGTACTTAGGCACAGTGGTGCTTTGAGCTAAATTAACACAGAAGGACAGTTTAAGAATTGGATAAATTAAATGTCAATCCATCCAGTAGTTGTTGAGATATTTTAGACTGGATCGTCTGACGTTTACACAGAGAAATTAGTGGCCAGTGGCCTCAAACTTAACTCCACTGTTGCCTATAGACCCATTCGTGTAACACCAAACATTTAGATCTTCACATACATTAGTAGATAAAACTGTTCTGCAGTACTCCTGTTGCATTTTATATTATCTTTGTGAGCAACTGTCTAGAATGTGGTTGTTAGTTTGGCACAAACACTATGAATTCCACTTTGGATAGTAAGCTGTGTAAATACACTGCAGTGCTTTCTCTGACAACTGCAAGGATGACTGCAGCATGTCTTCCTGTCCAGGAAATCAGGACAAAATAGCTTTCTTATTAACTGCAACTTCTAAAGAAATAACTGGCTACTCATAAAACTTGCTGGTGTGACATTATGGCTTGAGTGATTTCTTACATATTAACATGAATGACTTCCTTTTGCAGCACCACCACCACCACCGCCTTTTGATCATGAACATGTTCCATCAGTAATTCAAAAGAGACATTTTTCAGTCCAAAGCCGAAGCTGTAATTCTTCTGCCCTGTTAGGCCATGCTTGGCAGTTTACAACAAATTGAAACTAAATTAATCCAACAATGATGACACTGACAAAGAATTATTACAATCACTGCAGCAATAGCAGTGAGTGTTTCCCTAATACAGTAAATGCAGGACGGAAAGGTCCACTTGAAACTCAGAGGTTCCTTGAGCAGACAATACCCTGCACGTGCATGTGTATGTGTGTGTGTGTGTGTGTGTGTGTGTGTGTGTGTCAGATGACTTACAGAGACTGTAGAGAGTGAAGGCTCTTCAGGGCTGCACTGGGTACAGTCTTCAGTTGATTATTCTGGAGCATCCTGAAGGTAAAATGGCAAAATGATGATTTCAACTCAACTCACAACACTTTTTCTCAAATCATGAATTTAAAGCAATATGTATCCACAAATACATTCAATGTTAACTATGTAAGGGAGCTTTCTGAGGGCCTCCTCTGTGTGTTGTTTTTGTTTATGTGGCTCCACACTGAGGGACACTGGCTTCATGAAGTTTTCCTGATACTGTTGCCAAGCTAATGAATGAACAGATTGAGTCTTCATTTTTAAGAGCCTGTGAAATTGTGTACAGTTGCAAAGTTGCAGTATTTGTAAAAACTGACCCAAATCCGATATGAATGGGGTTTGTTTGAGCTGCGTGGAGTCAAAATACTTGTTTGTTTTCACTTGTGTGGTTACAAGTAACAATGTGAAAAAATCACTTGATATGATAAGCGCATACAATACCTCCATGTGTTTGTGTTTTCAGTCATGTAACCAAGACCTCACCTGTAGATCAACAGGACTTTGAACTTTTGGCCCGTTGCAGAATCAACAGGCCAGCGCTTTGTGTGTGGCTCAATGTGTTCGAGTCTGTGCAAGCACACTAGGGTGTGCTGCCCGATGTAAATTATGCAGAACTAATTTTTACACAGGGCTTGTATGCAATGCTCTGTTAGGTGTTTTCACAGCCACATACGCTGTTTGGGCAGGGATGGAAAAAGACATTTAGTCTATTCCAAGTGGATGTAAATTGTATGACTATGTTTAGGGTGGCAATAACTGACAGCACCACAAATTGCAATATTGACTCTCTCCCCCAGTGTGTGGAAAACTTCACACCGTCACAGCCACAAGTGTGTGTGTTTGTGTGTGTGTGTGTTGACGGCGGCGGTAGTGGTGACAGGAAGGGTGCGTGCTTACAGGACTTTGAGCTGATGTAGTCCAGACAGGGCTTCAGGGTGGATGAATGACAGGTCATTCCCCGCAAGTCGTCTGTGGTGAGAGCAAGAGTCACACTTATATTTTGGAAATTTATCAAATGTTTCAAAAGCCACAGGAGACATTTCTGCATTAAAAAGAACACATTGACTGCAACAAAACACACACAGTATATTTAATTTCTAAATAAAACAATTCATAGTGTTTAAAAAACTTCGCCACATCCAGTGCCTCAGTAGATTAGGTTCCAGCTGAAGCTGAACATGGGGCCTGGGGTGTCAAAGACATGTGTCTGTGCCATGGCCTGTTGTCACTTCGTCCGTCACCCACAAGAGATTAGAGCTGTTCCTGGATATCCCCTCTTTAGATCCCTTTCTGAGCCTCCCAACCATTACTACTCAGTGCTCCCTATAGAGAGAGTGAAAAACTGATTCGCCTCTCCGAGGCTGATACGAGCAGTGTAGCCTTGTAACAGTCTTTGCCTTGTAACATTTATCACGGGACAGCTTCTTCAGTCCCTGCATGAATTACTTGAGACTGAGGGGACACCTCCCTTTCCTGTTGGGAACAGGAAGTGTATAGGAAATAGGGGTGTAAATAAGCATGGGACAGGCTGACTGGGACACACAACCCAAGTATACTATCTGGCCTGAGAGATTAGCAACAGATTTATCACTCTGCAACGTGAGTCAGACCAGGCTGAATTCCCTGCAACAAGAGCTGCTGGGTGTGAGCCTGAGAATCAAGGCTGACTGACAGAAGACCACGTACCCTTCATGTAGACTCAAAACTGCCCTTCTGTTTGTTTTGCCATAAATTTCACTGAATCAAAGAGCTAGTCTACGATAAGGCATTTCTGTGGCAAAACTATGAGTTTACAAGTATGAATAGTTGTGTCACTGATGAGACTGAAATAATTAGTGAATTACCTGTTCCATAAGTATACTGTATGAATGTAGTAGGCAAATAGCCTTCCCACAAAAATGTTTGGGCCCCCCAACTAAAGTTTTTCCTTTCATAGTTCTCACAAAAATTTTCACAAATCTGCAGTAGGTAACAACGGAAATAAAAGACTTGTGTAAATTCCATTAAACATTAGCTTATTGCAACAAATATAATCAATGATTTGCATCACAAACACAAATAGGTGTGCATGGTATGCATATAAAAATGTTCTCAACAAGTCGCTGTTTACTGAGTGTGAATAGCCAACCAATTACATTTTAAGTCTCATAGTGCAGCACAAAACATTCATTTGTGTATATGAGTGTTTTTTGCCAAAATAAGTTTTACAATAATTTACGCTGCTGTCATTCTGTTAGCACTCACTAGACTGCAGATGTGGAGTGCAGCATCCAGGATCAGAATTGAACCTGATCAAGGTATATTTTGATTGACTGGAGCTGGCAACAGGAGCCTTATATAAAATCCTAATCCATTACCTCTACACTTCAACACTATTTATGGTAAAATGAAAATTTCTGTGTCAAAAATAGGGTTGCAAAATTCAAAGGTGAGAACTTTCCATGGCAATTAACAGAAGTTTATGGGAATTTATGTGAATTAACAGGAATAAAATGGAAATATGGGGGTTATTTGCTCAGGCAGTGTTTACCATGTCATATGCAGATAGAAACAAACCTTTTACCATATGATAAGCAGATATACTGTCATTGTAAACCCTTAATAAAAATGAGTTGACTCATTCAATATTGTACTGAACTTTCACTGAACAACAACAACATTAACAAAAAATCCTAGGATCCCCCTCCAAAAAAAACACTTCTCTCCAAAAAAAATTATTTTCCTGTCAGGCCATATCCTCTCCATAGAATTCCTCGCTGTCAGACTCTGATGCCTCATCTTCACTATCACTTTGCTTTAGGCTACTTTCTGATGGTTAACTGGAATATCATTCAAAATATTACGTGTATTTACTCCAGTAATATAATCAAAACTTCCCTGAAAGCATGTAGTCCTTTGGCTCAGACAGTGCAGTAGTGTGGGCTACACTTGGGTGGGATGGGAGAATGCACTGTGCAAGCAGAGGGTTATAATCCTATTTAAAGGTGCTAAATTCCAAATTCTGAGCATATCTATGATTATTATTAAGGGATTGCCTCCACACGGCTCTCAATATGGCGACAGCTAAGCCGGTGGCTAGCAGCTAACGGTGCTAACAGCACCAACAGTGCAAACAACGGCAGCAGTGCTGACAAAGCGAACGGGCGTTATGCTTCCAGGACGCTGTGTGTCAGGGATAGGGCTGCACAATTTATAAAAATTTTATTGAAATCGCAATATGGCCTACTGCAATTTTCAAATCGCAGATGAGGAGGAAATCAAAACATTTGTTAAAAGTGAAATGTGTATAAAAATGCCATTTTATATTAAATATTTTGGTGCTGAAGAAATGTCCTGGCCTACACATTATATTCTACAGACTTAAGAAAACAACTTTGTTTGGTACAAATCCCCGAGAAAAAAAAAGAAATAAAAAAAAAAAAAAAAAAAAAAAAAAAAAAGAAAATCGCACAATATTATCATTTTGATATGTTTTTCAATGAAAATGAGAATAATGATTAAGTTATAAATGAAAAATCATCATACCCTCTAATATCGCATAACATATTGCAATTGCAATATAAGTCAAAATAATTGCAATTACATATTTTTTCAAAATCGTGCAGCCCTAGTCGGGGCGGCATTATCAGCTGTAACCGCCGTATGAGCTCAGCACAGAGTGGCGGCGATTTGCTAGCCAGTGGGGCACACACATTGGGACTCACATGCACATGCTGAATTTCTGGAAAAATACCGGAAATTTACAGACCCTTTGCAACCCTACTGCTACCCACTCATGGCAGGGGTGGATCAGGGGTGTGGAAGTCATTAAATGGAAAAAGATAATTTAAGATAAAAGAAATGCTGCCATTATTTAGATCTATTTTTAATAGTTATTTAACTGATCATCAAGCTTATTGTTCTTAACTTGTTTCAGTTGCTGTTGTATTGTAGAGGGAGCCTGTTACTTCAAGAGAGTGTTGCATGATGGGTTGTTTGGAGCCTTAATGTTGCTGCCGGGCTAATGAGTTTATAACTGTCTGTTGACAGTGTATTTGCTACCGTTATTCAGCCCCCAAAATAGCTCAGCTGTTCTGCCAGTTTTATATGCGCAATTTCAATTTTTACATCAAAAAAACATGAGCACAAACACTGAACATCAAACAAAAGCAAGAAAGCAAACAAAAACATCAGATCTGCTTGGAGCGATCAGGAGACTGTAACCTTTGAATGAATACATGAAATAAACATAAATGCCATATTCCCATCATGTATTCTATCTTGTTTTTCACCATTTGAGGTTTGACTGGCGCTCTTTTAATTACATCACTTTGTTGTGCCCTCTTCTTTTGCAATGGTTTAATGCAACTCGACTGGAGAATCAGCACCACCAGCTGTTTATTTCAACGAACCAACTCCTAATATTCACATAACAGTAGTGGATGCCGATTTTCAGGAAATTTGGTTAAAATTTGCATTACATTTACATGGAAACTTGGCTACAGAGGCAACAAATTCATAATATATTCTCCATCTGCCATAGAAATGGAAGAGACAGTTAACCGTCAAGCAGCCAAGAAATATGGTGTCACATAGGATGGCAAGCCAAAAAAAAAGACGTAGGTGAATGAAATCTTTCTGTGTTTGTAAATTGAAAGCTTGCATGAGCTTGACAGGAGAGCATGGGAGTAAGTGACTGAAAAACAGAAAGAAGAAATGTCCGACAACCGAAAATTTAGTTGCTTACTTTGATTTTTAATTCAAATTTGAAAATGAATTTCAAAGAAGTTAACTGTGAAAAACGATGTCTTATACAAGAGCCTCCACCAGCAGCAGACCAACTGCTCTGAACCCACATTCACAGGCCCTATTTACTGCTTGACTTGTTGTGGTCGACCAAAGCTGTCATAGCAGGATGTAAATGCTCACCAGCTTTATAAAAAGGTTGACTTGGCTTTGAGACCAAACCCAATGAATAACCTCCTAAGCTCAATTCCACAATTCACAATACACCAAATCAACCAATCAATGAGCCACAATTTGTTAAGTGACAGCTTAAATAAGAAATGAGATTTTAATTCATAGACCATAATCTGCAGTTATAGTCATGGCTACAGCACAAGTTGTCACACGCAGATGGACACCTACAAATTCAAAAAGACACAAATCTTGTCTGTGGCTAGCTGTTGAGTCATTCTTGTTGATTTCCAACATACAGTGACCCATGTGGCTAATGTCAATATGACTTAATTCCTTAAGAACTCACACAACCCAGAACCTGCAATCACTGTCACAAGCCGCTAACCACCACATGCAAACATGGTTTGACAAATCATTCAGATATCCTTCAGGTTTCACAACATAAAGAGCTTCTCCTCTTCTTGCATCTTTCAGCAAATTCAGTACATGTCCCCCCAGGCTTCGACGAGGAAATAAGAATGTGCTAAATCTCGTTGAGGAAAGGCTAAATCCTCTCCTTGTGCAACACCACTCCCACAGGTCTACTTTTGTCAATAGCAAATTCACAAAGAGCCCTGCAGTGCACTCTGACAGTAAAGGATACAAACATGATTTACCACCAACAAGTGGAAAAAGCTTTTGGGCTTCAAATTTTGCTGAAACAATACAATCTAAGTTTCTATTTGGGAAACTACTCTGGCAAAATCCGACAAGCACCCCTCCCCCATGACATGCTCCCACATGTAGTACACACCTTTTTGTACCATTGTTGGTATAGGTAGCTGTGATAATAAGCCTGTGACTTACTAAATCTCCTATGTTCATGTTGGCAATGAAGGTGTTCATATCGCAATTTCCAATAATCATGTGAAGTGAGAGGAGCTATTTCAGGCGCCTCTGGTTCTAGAAGTAAGAGCCGCATTTATTTTCCCACAGTCAATGTGACTCACAGTTGGAGCACTTCTACGTCTTGGATCGGCATGACACTTTCCTGGTTGAATCATCAGTACAAACGATTAAAAACTGTGTTAGATGTTAAAGTATCTAGTTCTTTGATTTAAAAATAGGTTAAAAGGTACAAGTCTGTATTTATTAAAAAAAAAAAATGGGGTAGAAGTTAACTTCGACTCCCAAGGTGCATTTCAGCAGGAAACATCCAATCACCAAGTTAACTGTGGTGGAACAAGCTGACCACGGCGCAAGCTAAAAATTATGCTGTTAAGAAAAAGATTTTTTCAATCTGGAGTTTAAATTAATTTTCGTCTGTATTCCCGGTTAATTTTGGATTAAATCAGCAGCTGTGTTTTATTTCCAACTGCAACGTCAACGTGTTTAAATTTCTAAGATAATACCTCTCTGTTTCTTCGCTGGAAAGACAGGGACGGTCAGTAGAAGCACATTTAGGGGGATTTGAGAGAGTTACTGTGAGGGTACCTGTGTTGTATCTGAGCTAGTGGCTGTACTACGGGAGGCTCTACAGTGTGTGTTACTGTGGGAGAGTGTCAGTAGCACTGTAGACTGTATATAAAGATGGACGTCACATCTCAACTTCCTCCCACTGTACAGAAGTAAAGCCAAATTATCCCAGATACGGGAGCTGCCAACTTGAGATTTTGACGTCATTTGGAGCCAGAGTCTGCGCAGGAGTGATCGGGGGGCTGGAGCCTTGGTATCGAGGTCCTGCCCACACACCCGTCCGAGCCAATCGCGAGCCGATTGGCATATCATTCAATCAGATTCATACCGATTAAAGATAGCAAGAAAGAAAATCAATCTTTATTTATAGCACACATTTCATACAGATGGATGCAATAGAAAGAAAAAAGAAAAATTGACAGAGAAATATACAGTTGCAATAAACTGAAACAAAAAAAAACAATATAAAAAAATTAAATAAAATAACAAATACACTTTAAATCACTCTGTCAACCAAATGTTACATATCGACAACAGACTGACCCAGATGTCATTACCACAACTCACTGAAGACATATAGAGAGCCTATCGGTCACAGGTTATTTCAACACTATAAACAAACTGCAAAGGAGACAGAGACTACCTGTCATCACGTCTGCTGAGCTTTGTGGTGCCTTTGGCAAGAAAGAAAGAGAGCGGAGGAGATTGCGTGACTACGAAGGAGGGAATATTCCTCCCTCGTCTCCGCTCCTGTCCTGTATGAGGAGGTCCCGCTCTCTTTTTTCTCCCTGATCTCTTTCTCTGTCAACTCTTTCTCTCCCTGTCTTTGCCCTCAGGGCCCATGCTCTGGTTCACTGACACTGGTGCAGCCCCGGAGCGAGAAAGTCATCCACCAAAGTTCACTGAGACAAGCCTGCAGATTTCCTCCCAAGAGGGGAGGTTAAACAAACACACACATGAACTAAGGGTATATGTCAATCAATGACACCTCGACGACAGTCCATCCATTATGATGACCTAGGGTGATAAAGAAGTCGTAGCGAGACCGGGTGGGTTTTTTTTTTTTCAGCCTTGTTGCCATGGAAACCATTGTTTTGCCCTCTTCCTTCCTGCCTTGCATTCCTCCACACAATACGATGAAAAGTAAATTGCCTTTCGACAAAGCAGATTGGAGTGGTGTATGGAAAAGAAGAGGGTGAAGAGTCGGCCGGCTGAAAGATGCACGAGAGCTGAAAAAAACATGCCTGCAAAGGCCAAGTGGACCTGGAACCGCTGGAGTCTGTTCACTCGCTGGTCATTTTGCTTTCACAGGGCTGCATGTTACCTGATATCAGGTAGACAGATTTTATCTCTGACTCCCAGCAGCACAGAGCCAGACAGCAGAGTGTTTAAAGAGCAAAGAAATAACAAACACCCACTAAGATTAGATGTACGCCACTCAACAAAAGCCCCAGAGCACAGATGTGCTGTTGCCACCCTGATAATCCCAAAAGCAAAAATCCACACAGGATGTCACATGATCGTAGCCTCAATACATGTTGTCTCACCTCACCTTTTTAATTGAGCTTCACCGCACCTTTTATAACCGCCCTTGTTCGACTCATGAATGGTTGAGTGATTCGTAACCTCACGTAATGCTGCGCTTATCTTCTGCAGCTGAGAAGAAGGGCATGTTGTGCACCTATACTGTGTGTTCTGCAGCACAAACTCAAATACCCAGGTGCATATCATAAGCCCTCATGTCAACATTGTACAGAGTAAATACATCATTAGCGAGAGGAAAAAACGGGGCATGTACTCACAGTTCTTCTAGATAGGGGAAGTTCTTGAATACAAATGCTGGAAGCTCCGTGATGTTGTTCATGCTCAGGTCACTGTGGAAACAAAAAAAATCAGTTAGAAAGACAGTAAAATCTCTGAGTTCATTGATACCTTTAAATTGCAGTTTGTTAACCATGTTTTATATATTTTAATTTAAAGTTTTAAGTAAAGTTAGTGTAAAGTTTTTAAGCTGTTTCCAATCACTTTTGTACACTTTCACTTTGTTCTCAAAAAAGGTATTTTATTGATGCTTCCTTGACCCAATTTTGTTCTTAGTTCTTTAACCATTTTGCCATTTAAATTAATTGTATTGCCTTTCTTTTTGTAACTGTGGAGCCCTTTTTAACCCTGGTTTTGAAAAGTGTTGCATAAATTTAAGTTGACTTACTTGCATAAGATTTTCTCTGATTTTAATAACAGATCATCTGTGTAAGCGGCCTTATTTTATCAACTAAACTATAGCATACAAGATGCAGAGAAGATATTAACATGATGTGATTGTAAACCACATACAAACAATAGGTTACTTATGTCACCCATCCCTTATGGCAGTTTTAAGTCTTTTAACTGTGCCTGCATGAGTGTAGCCTCAACCAAAAAAAAAAAAAAGCCTTGAAAAAGCCCTTCTCTTTAGCCCCGGGGATCTTCATTTTTCAAACCAACTTTCAAGTAAAGATAGGCATGTAGCAGCATGAAAAATATGCACACAGGACTTGATTTGCTTCCCCACAAAGCTAATATGAGTATATGTGTTTAATCTTTATAATGATAATTAAAAAGAAAAACACACATACGTATGTGTAACTGGAAATGTGTTAAATGTGGGACTGTCACAGTAAAAGGGAGGACAAAAG
Source organism: Sebastolobus alascanus (assembly GCA_916701645.2). Taxonomy (NCBI): domain Eukaryota; kingdom Metazoa; phylum Chordata; class Actinopteri; order Perciformes; family Sebastidae; genus Sebastolobus; species Sebastolobus alascanus. The sequence goes on from CAKAOJ020000403.1 coordinate 87,829, forward strand.
GCTGTTTTGGTCTACTGAGGAGATCTATACTGTGAGAGCAAACTCAGCTCTGGATCCCTATCTTGATTAGGAATCCACTAACATGCTTCAAAGAAACCCCCCTTCAAGGCCATATGTAAAGAGACGGCACATTATCAAGACTGAAAAAACATCCGGGATTCACAAATGAAGCAACCCCCTGCCCCCCTTTCACTCTCCAACTGGCCATCTTGAATTTCACTGCCAGATCTCTCCAGGACCTTGTGTGTGGGCCCCTGAATCCTACAAGGATCATATTGCCCTTCCTCTGCAGTCCCAACGACACACATACACACACATGCACAGAAGCCTTAAAAGGCGGGCCCTGACAGAACCCTCATCATCCCTGCGACCTGCGTCCCATCTCCACTTACCTGGTTATCCAATTACCACACAGACTGTGCAGCTACAACCAAACTTCCATCAACATCCACCCACTCCTTGTCGTTCTTTCCTACCCAGACAACATCTCTGGTGGTGTTCTGCAACCACTGCTGCAGATCTGCCACCACTGGTGGTCAGATGGATACATCCCTAACCACATTTTAAACCGTTTGACTAAATCTTCCACAGGCTGTTGACTGGTCTGAACCACATGCACGGCTGGGGAGTACGGGAGGCCTGCATGACTCCTCCATCACACTTCCTCCCTCCCTCTGTGTCTGGCTGCTTTACTCATCAAGGTCCTGGCCTGTCCCTGCTAAGATAGATTGGAGGGGACACTAAAAATGCTGCTGTGATAAATGGTGACAAGCCTAAACGCTTCTACAAACAGGTATCAGTAAATGTCTATCCCATGTGCCGTTAGACTTCATTTTAGCAGAGAGGAAGCACAGAAAGGATCTCAGAAAGGTAGCATACATGCTGTGAGAAAAGGAAAATACGGCTGCTAAGGCGAAGCATGAACATATTCTAAAATCCACAACAAATACAATTTCTATGTAAGTCAGTCCTGGCGGGCCCAGCCGCTATTCTGTCTTTCGGAGGTTGTAGTTGTGGGAAGATACTGATATCATGTGAAACTAGAAAACATAACGAATCCATTGGTACCAACTATGTCATGCTAGCTTGTCGGGAATACCACTAAATAACGCTACAAAGTTATGCTAAATTTTGGAGAGGAAAAACTGGCATGGCCATTTTCAAAGGGGTCCCTTGACCTCTGATCTCAACATATGTGAATGAAAATGGGTTCTATGGGTACCCACCAGTCTCCCATTTACAGACATGCCCACTTTATGATAATCACATGCAGTTTGGGGCAAAAAACGTCCAGTTTCTTGCATGCAGTACAAATGTGTTATTTTCGCCTATTCTAAAATGGTGTAATTGAATATTTCTGCATACTGGGGTCCCTAAACAGTCTTGGAATTACATAAATTGGGCATCACTGTAAAGCTGAGACTCTTATGGATCCAATGAGCCCAATTGTATTCATGTGTGATGATGTTATCCCCATAGTAGCCATTTCATTATAGTGAGACCATTTTTTGAAACTTGACCTCACTGTAGAAAATGACCTGTAGTGACCTCGAGGATAATCACAGCCTCATGAAACTTTACAACCACAGACTAGAGACCTGGGGCATTCAGAGGATGTATGGTTTTCTTAGGTATATTGACAATAAGGGGGTTTCTGAGCAGTTTCCAGAACAGAAGTGCTCGCCATCCAAACGCCGAAAAATGCAATTCTTGCAGAAATCTCCAAATGTCAAAAGTTTTTTATACTAAATCACAGCATGATCACAGATTATTGATCATTTTTATCAATTCTCGAGTGCTAAAAAATGGTTAAATTTAGCACCAAACCTGTGTGATAAATGGTATCAACCGAAAAATTGCTGCAACAACTTATGAGACATAATAGTATGGGAATGGCCATCACAAACTCATATCATCATGTTCTAAGCCCTGATACACTTTTACAATTTACTTTAATTAATTTTGATTTCTTATTAATGATTAGAACAACTTGACACAGTGCTGAACTGCACCTCAAATTAATCTTCAGGTTCCCAGCTTTCAGATGATGTACACGACTTCTATTCGACATATACTGTTGACTTTTTATCTACCCTGAACATCCCCTGTCCCCCACCCCCTATCCCTCTAAAAAAAGAGTTCCACAGGCATATAACAACTGTCCACAGCATTTAAACACAGAAATGAAGCACAGATCTGCAGCTAGTTGCACCTGCTGTTTGTAAGTTATGGTCTGGTTATAGTGTGTTTACCGAGTACAGAATTACTAGTCAGTAAATAACCGCACAAGCTCTCTTAGAGCCAGGTTGTTACTAAATATTTACACCTAATAATTACTGGGTGTAACTGTGCCGCTTTAATCATCTGACAACAAGTGCTCGCTGGAGAGCAAGAACACAATAGGCTCTTACTAAATCTTGTCACCTGAGCAAACCAAACAACCAGGAAAGGACGTAGATTGACGTCTTACCCAAGAAGCAAGAAACTGTAGTGACATAACGAGAGAGTTCACTGGCTCCTGCAGGAGGTTTTACCAGAAGGACAACAATATGTGCAGCACTTCACAAATCAAGCCTGCGTGGCAGAAAGGACAAAACAAATCCACTCCTAAAAAAAAAAGGCACATGCATTGAACATGCATTTGATAAAACTAAAATCCTTTTCAGCCATAATGCAAAGTATAATGCCTAGTGGAAACCAGACACAGCTTTTGTATCCATCCATCTAACACTATCCTCCACCATATTGTAAAGATGTTCAAGAAAACTTATCCAATCAATCATTTTTCATTTTAGATTTGTACTTAATTTGAGATCAATTTGTAGAGATTTGTTTTGACTTTGACATTAAAAGATTATTTTCTACCGACCTGAGTAAAAATGCCTACTACATCTATCTAACTAAAAAGTCTGTCTGTCCGTCCGTGCATCGATTCTCTCGACAACTGCTTATCCGATCGACTTCACACTTCGCGACTGTATTTCTGAGGACTCAAAGGAAGTGCAGTGTCGAGTGTGAGCTCTTGAGATCTATGGGACATATCTATTAGTAGTGTGTTATGTACACATTGTGTAGTGTATTGAGAGGGGACCCCTATTGACTGTCACACCGCCGTACGGCATATTGGGTACTGCTCGCTACAGTACATTCAAAAACAGATCTATGGGACATATTTATTATACATTTTTTTGACAACATTTCATCCGATTGACTTCACACTTGGTGGGTGTATTGCTCAGGACCCAAGGAAGCGCAGTGTTGAGTGTTAAGTTGTTAGAGTGAGCGGTTCTTGAGAAAGCTGCAAGTAGCAACACCGGAGTACTATATTTATAAAAAAAAAAAAAAAAAAAAAAAAACAGCAATTTAGGGCACCTGTATCATCTGACTAATTTGAAAATGATTTCCCACTCTAAACAAATGTAATTTGTTTAATTGTAATTTTGGAACAATCTGCTGATTTAGATTACCAAAATCTCCTGTGAAAGGGAGACTGAAACATAGAGTACATGCCTTTTCTCAGTCTGTGGAAGTGACTGACCAGCAGCTTCTTATAGTGTTCAGAACTTTCCAATAGTTAGATACTACATAACACAATGAAACACATTAAATTTACATGAAGATGACAATGTTGTAAAGCTGTTATAAAGACATGGCATGCCATACAGTAACCACACACTCTTAAGCAAGAACCACGCCGGCGTCGTCTAACACACAATTTTTCATGCAAAATGTATGGAGCAACTTTAGTACATGACATCAGTATTACAATCATATTGATTATACTGTAAACTACTGTTTACATTATAATTCATTATGATGACTCATAACAAACCTTATTTAATGTGAAATGCATGTGTTATGATAACCCTTTTATCATATAACACAATGCAATAACACTTCCATTAGTCAGTTAAACACATGGCTAGATCCGTTTCCCTAAACTTAACTGGTAATGTACAGCAGGAGACCTGTTTCTGTGGTTATCTGCAGCACACTGATGAGGGTTAAACTGTTTACCAGAACAATGCTTTCACGTGTCCTGTTATATGATCTTAATGGACCCCAGAAAAAAATGCACAAAAGACCCTCCTCTAATTGCGATATTCGACGGCACTTATAGACAATCTGTCCCATGTTCTCGTTCACATTTCTGTCACAGTTTGTTAGTAATGGATATAAGGACAGTGAGGTCACTCAGGCGGTCCGTTGATCACTCAGTCAGTCAGATGGTTCAAGTGATTTGATCTGGTCAGATGTGAAGAGCAGCTCTGCAAACACTATTTTTTATACTCAGCCTTTCATGATGCTATGTCCCTGTGAGGGCCACTTTCATCAATTTTAAATAAGGTATGTGTAGGTTTTGGAACAAATAGATGCAGTTTTAAATGTTTTTAGAGCCGCAACAATTAGTCGATTAATTAGTCAATCCAAAGATAATTAATCATCTACTATTTTGATACTCTATTAGTCATTTGAGTGATTTTTAAAGGGGATAAAAAGTCAAAAATTCTTGTTTGCAGCTTCTCCAATGTGAGAATTAGCTTCCCTTCTGTTTTTATATAATTTTAAACTGTTGGTCAGACAAAATATTTGAAGACGCCACACTACACTCTGGGAAACTGGGATGGATGTTTTTCACTTTTTCTGATGCTTTAAAGATGAAACGATTAATCGAGATATTAACCGACAGATTAATCAATAATGAAAATAATATTATTTGTAGCCCAAAGGTTTTTTAATCCATGTCTTACAGTCAGAAATGAAGACTTAGAGATGTGCAAACACAGAGTAAGTCTACATTCAGGTAAAGAAATGTTCAATTCCTGAAGCATTTAAAATTAACATGGAAAGGTTTTCTTTTTATCATCTGTCTACATTTGACACATTACAGCTGTGTTTCCAATATACACTGGCCTGTAGAACAGCTTTCACTTCACATGTATACCCGCAACCTGAAATGTCTTTTTAACATCAAGTCAATTTTTTTCGCTTAGGAATATAAGAACATCGCTGTGTGCTGGGCTGTGAGCTCTGTCAGATGCCTCAGAGTGCAGCAATACTGCAGGTGAATGGATCCAGTGTACACCGACAGCTGCTTCCACTGCACAGCCAATGGTGACTAAGTGTTAGTTGTAAAACATTTCAATTTCAACATTTTCAATAATATGGTTATAATCTTTGACAAGACTGAAATGGGGCCTCTAATTATTTCCCTGTTTTCTGAAATGTATCAAAAAGACTTCTAAACACACACAGTATGATTCCTCACTAAATTATATCAATCATTTAGTTCTAAAAGTAACATAGAAAAAGGACCTTAATAAAGGCAGCTGCCACTACATTGAAGAGCCAAATACAGAATCTAGTACAAGCTACATTCTATACAGCCTTTATAATAGTACTAGCAATGATTTAGCGTATTCGTAGTAGGACTTACATATCTTGGAATGCAAATTACAAGTTTTCGCCCTTTACGTTTTTATTTTAACTTTATTTATTTCTTTAACAAGTGAAACCTGATTTCCAGACATGAACAATTCTAACATTTTTGGAAAGTAAACTGCATTGCAAAGATCGAGAATTCACCAAACTCCCTTTTATTTCAAGCTAAGCTTATGAGAAACTGTGTGCCTTGAAAATCTGTCATAACACACCCTTTTCCCCTTTTTTGTAATCAGGCACTGATTGACAACTAGACTTGTTTCTACCACCCACAAGACAGGAGTAACTGCATCAGCCCAAACAAATAATGCATCACATTAGGCGCCAATGGTGCAAGGCATCATTATTTTCTTCAAAACATACAATCAAGGATGTTCTGCGTAACCTACAATTAAACTAATGCTGCAGCACACTCCCAGACCTTTCAGTGTAACACTGAAAATACCAGAACAATGCTACGACAAGCATTACTCTGCATAGCTTTGTCAAAGTCTAATCGGCATTATCAAATATAGTGTGCGACGCATATACAGTTAATTTAACACATAGTAAATATGTACACATTTAAAAGCTAACCTACCTTTATTAGACCACATTAATAGCAGAAAAAATGGGAGGTTGAGTTCACTGTTATTTTATGGATGAATGGTAGGATGCAAAATTAGCAGCTCTCCCTTCTACTCCAGTCTAGATTACACTAAACTTAGAGTTCTTCATAGTCCACCTGAATAAATTTCGGCTACCTAGGATTACCTCTAGAATTATGGCCACAAGTCCTCGATATGCTCTCCACATGATAAACATTGAATATAAAGAATATTTGCAGTGTTTCAAACAAACTTCCAAGCATCTGGCCATCATTTTCAAAACACGACATCCTCTCCCATTTGTCTGTCAATTCAATTCAATGTGTAACAGGGACAATATTGCCAAAGCGTCAAGTAAAAATTTAATTAAAAAGATGTCTTTGGAGTCCCACAAGACATCACAGTCTTTACTTTGAAGCAATAAGTCATTGTTAAAAGTAAACTACCATGTTCAAAGATTTTGCTTGCTAATGCTACAACATTAAACATAGTTGAAAACCTAAAACCTTACATTTATACCCAACTCAGCTTGGGGTAATATTCGAATTTTTGAATACTGACAAGATTCAGAAAACCAGCAACCATTAGTAGTTAGAAACTGTGTGATGGGGGGGGGATGGGAATAGGTTTATAAGTGGAGGACAGGGTTGGGGACTCAGAGAGGGGGGAGAGAGCGTTAATAATATTCTCCCATCCACAAGTCATCCTGTTTGGGAGCGGGAACCACTGACTGGCTCCTTTCACCTCTGCTGACCAAGAACAAAAGTATCATTCAGTTAAAAATGGATTGAGGGCACCAATGGTGAAGCCGGCAAGCTCCACCAGCAGAGTGCAAGACCCCTGACGCCACCCCTCCTTCTTCCCTAAGTCTCAACCTAGTTCCCGCTATGAAAGGACCTAACACACCGGAGGTGTAAGCTGTACTAACCCCCTCTTGCTCCCTTAAAATGCACACAAGTTAATGCAGACGCTGTACCAAAAACCTGTGCAGAGGCTCGGTGGCAGGTACATACCTTGAAAAGGAGTGTTTGCTTTGTAACTGGCTGAGGGGCCTCCTCTTTTCTCTCATCTGCTTTTCTGTGACAGGACTGTTTCCATTACAGATGCCAAAACTCAAGCCCCTGTGGGCTGTAGGTAAGAGTCCACTCCAACATCGTCATATAATTTATTGTAAAACGTGTGGTCTTCCACTGCCATAAGTTTTTTTCTAAAGCAAACAGTAGAGAGGCAACAATAGAATAGAAATTGTCCTTGTATTGAGGACTTCTTGACCTTTAGGCATTGCTACGCTTACAAAACACTACCTTCAATCTGTCTGTTTCTGCTATCACGTGTGTCTTTAAATTTACACCTTACTTCCTGTTGTTGGCACCGACTGGACTACATTTTTTTCTCAATGTCTCGACGCCGTCAAACAGCTTCTAAAGACATGATAACTGCAAACAAACTTGTACAAGTTCAGTTCAAATGTTGCAGTGACAAAACACCCTTATGAGATTTTTTTTTTTCCCTTTCCACATCAGCAGACCATTGTGGGTGCATTAGCCCCGAGAGAAGGAGCCCTCGCAGCTGCAATATGTCTCACTAATCCATCATGATCCCTAACCCCAGTGCTCCACATACAAAAGACGAAGGGAGTGGGAGAGGACAACTTAAGTTCAAGAGACCAGGAGAACAAATGAGAGCAGGACAGAGAGAGGGACAAACAACCTTTCACATACTTTTAAGAGGTTGAAGCGAATATATGAGGCAGTTTTAAACCTTTAGAAAAGCATTTCATGGGCAGGGCAGAGACAAGAAGATAGTACAATCTTGAAAACAACATATTGTTTTCCATTTTGGCAAAAAATAGGCCAGCAGAGTGGCAGGTCCATGATATCGTTTTGTGAAAACATTGTTTCATGGTGTGATCAAGATGTCAGACTGCCCATGATAAGGAAGAAGTATGCTAAGAGTTTCAGCTGTAAGCAGTAGGCCTTAGTGTGACATAGCTATCTTTGAGAGCCTGGCGTACAATATGAATCCACTTCCTCTGTTTACTTTAACCAACACTTTCCTAACAATGGTGATTTCAAGTGGCACAATATATTGTTTGTGGCTTAACCAGGATTTGGCCAACATTCTTACAAAGTTGGCAAAACAGCCCGGAGGTTTCCCAAAACAAGATCACACCTTTTAGGCAAGGCGATGGTGAAATACTGGTTATTTTCTTAACTAAATAACACATTTCAAATAGACGAGTGCCTATGTAAACTTAAAGTCATAACTTCTTCTATTTGTTTTTTGAGGGAGCACAGTAATAATAAAAAGCCACAATAAACTGTTGTTTTGAATGCCGGGGTGGTTACTTTAGTTCATGATTAACCCAGAGATTGTGAAACAAACTGACGAGTTTCTTCATGGGGCAATCATCAACTGTATCTGCACCACCCCATAATGATCTGACCTACCTGGTGCACATTGGCTCCACTAAAAAATGTGCTCCCTTACATGAAGCAGTAATTAAACTCTTACTCAGACTTGTGGTGAGAATGTGATAATGGCACTCCTAATTATTTTGTACTAAACATACTGCTGGCTACAATTCACCCAGCATTACTCAACCAAATCTGGCCCTATTTGTGACCTAAGCACTACTTACATTAATTGGTTGTTCTGTCACATAGCATTTCCTAACCAAACTTTAGAGGGGGAAATCAAAGCTTTATGTTTTTGCTAGGGCTGTCAATCGATTAATGATCATGATTGTCCATGATTATTCGTGATTATTCACAAATTAATCGCACATTTTCTATCTGTCCAAAATGTACCTTAAAGGGAAGATTTGTCAAGTATTTAATACTCTTATCGACATGGGAGTGGGCAAAGATGCTTGCTTTATGCAAATGTATGCATATTTTTATTATTGGAACTCAATGAACAACACAAAACAATTACAAATATTGTCCAGAAACCCTCACAGGTACTGCATTTAGCATAAAGAAAATATGCTCAAATCATAACATGGCAAACTCAAGCCCGACAGGCAACAACAGCTGTCAGTGTGTCAGTGTGCTGACTTGACTATGACTTTATGACTGATTATCTATGACTGATTATCTTAAAGTGAGCATGTCTGTAAAGGGGAGACTCGTCGGTACTGAGAGTACCCATTTTCATTCACATATCTTGAGGTCAGAGGTCAAGGGACCCCTTTGACAATGGCCATGACAGTTTTTCCTCGCCAAAATTTAGCACAACTTTGGAGCGTTATTACACCTCCTTCGCGACAAGCTAGTATGACATGGTTGGTACCAATGAATTCCTCAGGTTTTCCAGTTGATTCATATGAAACCAGTATCTTCACTCTATTCTAAAAACTGAGCATGCTACAACCTCAGAAAGATCGATTGTTAATGGCTTAAAGAAATTAATGGCGTTAAAAGGATTTTGCGTTAACGCATTATTATCACGTTAACTTTGACGGCCCTAGTTTCAACCTGTTGTCCAGCAGCAGGTTGCGTCTTCAAGAGGTATTTTTGTGATCTAAGAAACGTCTTCTGTTTGTCCGTAAAAACATTTTTTTGTCAGTGGCCAAACCACTGTTTAAATCCAATATTTCCACAGACTGCACCAGCCACTTTACCCTGGTTTGGCCCCAGACAAAAACTTTATATCTTTAAGATGCAACTTGCTGATGGACAACAGGTATAAAAAAAATAAAGTTTTCAGGGAACGTATGGAGTGCTGGGGTCACAATCGGGGCTAACTGAAATCATGTTGATCATAAAGTGGGGAAAAACCTCATCCACATGTCTAGAGCTGAAAACGAGTTGTTGATTAACAGAAAATTAATCTGCAACAATTCTAATAACTGATTAATCATTTAGTCTTTAATTAGGGATGCACCGATACCGATACTGAATCGGATATCGGCCCAACACTGACTCAAATAGCTGAATCGGATATCGGTGACAATGGGGCCGATCTATTAAATTCTATATACATTATATACTGGAATTTTAATTCTCTTTTAAGTTTTGACCAATTTGTTGCTGAAAAGGTTTAATGTAATTCCTGTTCATTTTGAAGATTTTTTTGCCAAGTTGTCAGTGTACGATTTATTATTTTAATGATAAATAATTCACAAAATTTGTATCTATGAATTTATTTGTTACATTTTGTTTTACAAAGTTAAGAAAGCAATCTTTAAGTCAAGCCTGATGTTTTCTTAAACATAAAAGAATTATCCCAGTCACCTCCACGCAGTGAGGCATACAGCTTATTAATTAAACACTGGTATCGGATCGGTACTCAGTATCGGCCGATGCCCAAAGCCCATATGGCTATCGGGACTGAAAAAGTCTGATCGGTGCATCTTTAATCAAGCAATAATGTTCAACATACGCAGGTTCCAGACACTCAAATATTTTATGTAATTGTAAACGGAATATTTTTTTTGATTTGGTTGGAGAAAACAAGCAATATGTAGACAACACTTTGGCTCTGGAAACTTGTGGTGGACATTTTTTCACTATTTGTTACACTTTATGGACTCATAAAGTTGTCTCACTTGATTGTTCAATCTAAAAAATCATCAAAAAGTAGTGAGACATGTCCATTATGATTTCCAAGAGTCTAAGATGATCCGAGCAACAAAACCAAAACCCCAAAAATATTCAGTTTACTATCATATATGACACAGAAACAAATCAAATGTGCATGTTTGAGATGCTGGAACCAGAAACTGTTTGCTTGAAAAAATGACTTGAAAGGATTAATCGATTATTAGAATAGTCGCACATACGTTTGATTGAATAATCTACTGATTGTTTCGACTTTAAAATGATATAATAACTGATAATGTAGAATCGTTATTTGCAACCTTACATTACATGTCTATTTTTTATACAATGCAATTTATAGTTAAACTACTATTAATCACAATGTAACATGTCAATCACTTGCACTTTATTTACAATCTGTATATATGTATGTGCCTATGTACATACACCAATATACCCTCACTTGTATTTATTGTCTTATCAGCACTTTACTAATTTGCACTCTGGTTAGATGCAAAACTGCATTTTGTTGTACTTGTACCTGTACTATGTGCAATGACAATAAAGTTGAATCTAATCTAATCTATTAGGTTTCAACATGAGCACAAACTATGAGCTAATTTAATGTTGTTTCAGGTGAAGGATTGAACTTTTTTGCCTGCAATTGAAAGTTGGTGACAAGTTGGTTAAACTTAACTCTTAATGACTAGAAACCCTTAGACTCTTCTTAACATCTTCATTAGGACATTCTTTCCTCTGGTGAGCCATGTGTAGAAAGTTTACCCCCATGGTGTTGAATGCCCATTATTCACTTGTTATGTAAACACAACAACATCCCACACTCAGGCCTTTACAAGTGAGGCATTTATAAGTGCAAAGCCATGTTTTAGAGGTTGTATATTTCACAGTGAGTACTCACAGGTAGTAGGTGAAAGCCCGGAGCCCGGTGGGGACGGTGGTCAGAGCCCTCCCGGAGCAGTCTGCACCCCCGTCTTCATCGCAGCTGCATGAGGACGAACACACGGCCGTGGACCGCTGCCCTTGACCGGCGGCACCGGGGCGAAGCAAACACCACAAACACATCCAAAACAAATCCACACGCATTTTCTTTTTCTCCCCGTCGTCGGTTTCAGGTGCGAAGTGATAAAAAAAAAAAGGCCCTTTTTTTTTTTTTTAGTGGTTTAATCTTAATTCCGGACGTCGACTTCTTCTCTCATGTGGTCGGTCGGTCTGAGGCATGAAGAGATGAAGACTACTAGCCGACGCTTTTCAAAACAACGAACGTAGCTAGCGTCAACAATCGAACGTTACCCTCGAATGCGAGTGCTCTATCTCGCCGTGAAACATTCTAAACCCCCCCGTGTGTCGTATTAGTATTCCATGAAAATAAAGTAGCAGCAGGGCTGTGCGACAGGAGCGGGGAGCCTACCTTGCGTTTTTTTTTTTTTTGCGTTTTCGTTGTCCCATTAAATATAAGCAAGACTGCTGCTAATGCGTCGCTAACAGGCTGATACCGGTAGCGGTGAAATGTTCAGTTAAAACATACCGGACGGACTATCACGGTTTGTTTTTCCGTACAGGAGAGCACCCGACAGTGTGTTCAGCCATTCCTCACGTTCCCCCCTCCTCTGCTCCTGACATCAACAGCATGCTTGTAGCTCTGCAGGCAGGCAGGCACCCTACCGGACAACCTGCAGCAGCACTGGGGCCCGGCCTGTAGCTGCAACAATACCAGACCTGCTGCCTGCAACCACAACGTCAGAGGCTGTTACCCGCTGCACACACACACAGAAACATAATATTTAACATAATGTTGAAAAACACAAGTATGCAGGTCCAAGTATGGGTCTAATGTATCACTGCATTTCTTGTTAACCAACTTATTTAACATGTTTCAAAACATGTTTCAAAACAAAAGCAGTGGTGGAAGTGTGCTATTAGTATACTCTTTTAAAGTTAAAATAAGAGAATGCTTTCAGTTTACTTTTATTTATCCGAGATATACTTAACAAAATTATACTTAAGAATACTTGGCTTATACTGACAAGTATACAGGAAAGTCTAAGTATACTTGGTTTATACTGACAAAGTATACAGGAAAGTCTAAGTATACTTGGTTTATACTGACAAGTATACAGGACAGTCTAAGTATACTTGGTTTATACTGACAAGTATACAGGAAAGTCTAAGTTGGTTTATACTGACAAGTATACAGGAAAGTCTAAGTTGGTTTATACTGACAAGTATACAGGAAAGTCTAAGTGTACTTGGCTTATACTGACAAGTATACAGGACAGTCTAAGTATACTTGGTTAATACAGACAAGTATACAGGAAAGTCTAAGTGTACTTGGCTTATACTGACAAGTATACAGGAAAGTCTAAGTATACTTGGTTTATACTGACAAGTATACAGGACAGTCTAAGTATACTTGGTTTATACTGACAAGTATACAGGAAAGTCTAAGTTGGTTTATACTGACAAGTATACAGGAAAGTCTAAGTGTACTTGGTTTATAGTCTAAGTATACTTGGTTTATACTGACAAGTATACAGGAAAGTCTAAGATGGTTTATACTGACAGGTATACAGGAAAGTCTAAGTGTACTTGGTTTATACTGACAAGTATACAGGAAAGTCTAAGTGTACTTGGTTTATACTGACAAGTATACAGGACAGTCTAAGTATACTTGGTTTATACTGAAAAGTATACAGGACAGTCTAAGTATACTTGGTTTATACTGACAAGTATACAGGAAAGTCTAAGTTGGTTTATACTGACAAGTATACAGGAAAGTCTAAGTGTACTTGGTTTATACTGACAACTATACAGGACAGTCTAAGTATACTTGGTTTATACTGACAAGTATACAGGAAAGTCTAAGATGGTTTATACTGACAGGTATACAGGAAAGTCTAAGTGTACTTGGTTTATACTGACAAGTATATAGGAAAGTCTAAGTGTACTTGGTTTATACTGACAAGTATACAGGACAGTCTAAGTATACTTGGTTTATACTGAAAAGTATACAGAAAAGTCTAAGTATACATGGTTTATACTGACAAGTATACAGGACAGTCTAAGTATACTTAGTTTATACTGACAAATATACAGGAAAGTCTAAGTTGGTTTATACTGACAAGTATACAGGAAAGTCTAAATGTACTTGGCTTATACTGACAAGTATACAGGAAAGTCTAAGTGTACTTGGCTTATACTGACAAGTATACAGGAAATTCTAAGTATACTTGGTTTATACTGGTATACAGGACAGTCTAAGTATACCTGGCTTATGCTTACTTTTTGATAGAGTAGCCTATTTGAGTGTGTGAGAGTTTGCAAACGTATGTTTTGATATGAATTTACTTCAATTCATCAAGAATTTTCTACGTTATTGCATTCCCTGTTCACCGTGGGACATGCGAAAAAAAATAATTTTGTTTATTTTTTTAATCTCATCACAAAACATCAAGTCAAATAGCAACAGGAGCAAGTCTCTTTAGAAATCATTGGCTAGGTACTAGAAGTTAAAGAAAACTTACAAGCATACAAGCTTGCAGTAAAAACTAGTTGCAGTACAAAATGCAACTTAGATGTAAACTAGTTGCGTTCTCAAGGTTTACTATTCTTACACTTAAAGTACACTTAAAAGTATACTTTTATAAACTAAAAAATGGGCCACATTAGTCCGAAGAAGTATTGAAGTAGTACACTTACAAGTATACTACTATTTGATATTAGAATACTTATTACATTAAGTATACTCAAGAAATATACTTGAACTTTACTTCAGTTTACTTGATGAAATAAACTTGAAGTATACTACTTTTTCGTAAGGGAATGTAAATACAGTAAGTAAGTACAGTGGTGGAAGAAGTATCAGATCCTCCACTTAAGTAAAAGTATCAATACAACACTGAAAATACCAATGATGGAATAAGTATTTAGATATTTTAGCCTACTAGCCTAAGTAAAAGTAGCAATACTAGTTCTACAGTGTAAACATACTCTGTTACAATTAAAAGTCATACATTCAAAAACGTACAAAAGTAGACTATTAGCATCAAAAATATATATATAAGTATATATAACTAAGTACCAAAAGTACTCATATGCAGAATTGCTCATTTCAGAATAATGTAGGCCTACATTATATTACTGGATTATTATTGTACATCACTTTAATGTTGCAGCTGGTAAAGGTGGAGCTCATTTTAATTACTTTACTGCTGAATAGCTTAATTTTTAATAATATATCATAATGTATTAGGCTAATTGATTTTTATTTTGTATTAATAATCTAAATCTGCAAAGTAACTAGTAACTAAAGCTTTAAAATGAACGTATTGGGTAGTAGAAGCAGTAGAAGAAAAAGCACAGAATTGTGCAGAATGGCTCATTTCAAAATAATGTCGGCTACATTATATTACTGGATTATTATTATTATTGATGCATTCATGTGTTCATCACTTTAATGTTGCAGCTGGTAAAGGTAGAGCTAATTTTAATTACTTTACTGCCAGATAGCTTAATTTATAATAATATATCATAATTTATTAGTTGGTTTGTATTTTGTATTACTAATCTAAATCTGCAAAGTAACTAGTATCTACAGCTTTAAAATAAACATAGTGGAATAAAAAGTACAATATTTGCCTCCAAAAGTAGTGGAGTAGAAGTAGAAGGTAGCACAAAATGGAAATATAAGTACACAAAGTACAAGTATGTCAAAATTGTACTTGAGTGAATGTACTTTGTTGCATTCCACCACTGTAAAATACGCCACTACAAATAAAAGTCCTGCATTCCCAACCTTACTAAAGTAAAATACAGTATGTAAGTATAATCAGCAAAATTGACTCAAAGTATCAAAAGTAAAAGCACTCATTGTGCAAAAAAATGGTCCCTGTCAGTGTTTTACTATTATATATCATGTTTTTGGATTGATATCACTGGTGCATTAATGTGGATGTTGCATTTCACTGCTATAGATGTTTAAAGTTGTGCTAATTTTAACTACTTTTGGGTAGGTTGATCTACAACAATGCATCAGATTCTTCATATATAAAGGAACACATACTCGTTCAGTTTATCAGAAAAATAAAAAAAAATCACCAAATTTGGGGATACATGGTTTTCACTGGACAGGAAGGGTAGGTTATATGTAACTGTAATCTGAAAAGTAACTAAAGGTGTCAGACAGATGTAGTGGAGTAAAAAGTACAATATTTGCCTTTGAGGTGTAGTGGAGTGGAAGTATAAAGTTTCACAGGTACAAGTATGTAAAATGTATTTTAAATACATATTGCCATGAACAATAAAAGCATTTTAATAATTAACCATACATTGTACCTTGGATTATTTTTGAAGGAGACTTGCATTTTATACTTTTTTGAGACCATATTCCACCCATGCAATGAGCCCTTTACAAGATTGGATAAGTAAAGTACAAGTGTTATTACTTTACACCTCTAATGCTACGGTTGAATACCAGTAGTTTTCCTCACTAATCTGATGAGTTGGATAATTGACTGGTTGGATACCTGACAAGGCAGATTCACAACGTACAGAGTTCAGTGGAGATCACATTAAGTATGCACGGATAATCCAGGTATCTGTACACACCGTGTCAGTGGGGGTGTAATAACAAAATACTACAAGCTAGTTGAAGAATGCAGGGACTAACACTCCCTGCCTCAAGGGTATTGCATATTGTTGTTTATAGGGTTACCTATTACCTCCTTGTCTGTTTAACCCACAGCACACCGGAAAGCACAATAATGAAGAGGTGAATGAATCAACAGCTATCAAAGACCTTCTAGCAAGAAGACACTAAACTGCCAACACCTCCTGCTGAACTGTTCTGCTCACTGTGGCAGGTCTGAGATGTGTTTTGTGTTGTGTGTCTTATTCGGGTCAACTCACCATAACTTTTGTTGTAAAGAACTAACCAGCTAGGCTTGACCTATTGAATGTGGAGAGCCAGGTTATGTACAGAATTCATAACAGTGCAGACTGCAGACTGACGTGTTAAAGAGGACCTATTAAGCTTTTGTGCTTAAACAGAGCGTTTCAGACGGAGGGTGAAAAGAGATGCTGCAACACAGCCGGTATGAGAAAAATAAAATGTTTTTTGAACATTAACGGAAGTAAATATGTTCTTGTAGGAACCCAAAATACAAGTATGCACCTGAAATTAAGCATAATAGGTCCTCTATAACTGTTTTAGGCATGGATCACTAGTCATTTACATTGCTACTGTTTGGTGATTAAGGTTTCTATCATATATGTACTCTATATCCAAGTATACAGCATTTAATCACTTACATACACACAAATCTGTGGAAATACACATCAGCATATTTCGATATATATATAAAATAACATTGTGGAAAACATGAATCGTAAGCATGGCTAAGGCATTTGCTATACAGATGTTATTTGTGTTTGTGGCTCCTCTATGTTTCTCTCCTGTTCCTTTGCATACAGTTTATGTCTTTTTGTGCCAGAGTAAACCATAGCAGTATTTAACTGTCTGTACACACTATAACTTTAAATGGTGAGCACATTACATTAGATGCATACTTGTAGATATATTTGAAAAGATGAGTGTGATCGTGGTTAAGTGCTGACTACAAGCATAAAATGTGACAAGACATAATTCCTCCTCTTATACCAAATTTCTATCAGTGATCTTGCTCCTTCTTCCACATCTTATTTTCCCATGAATATTTCCACCGTGAATAAAGAGCTCTTCTTATCACACCACTCACAAATTCACTCTCACAGCACCTGACACCCAGAGCATCTCCACCCTTCACATTATGGGATAATCAATGGTGCATGGGGGAAAGGGCAGTCAACCAGACAGGGCACAAGGTGCACAGGGTGTGGTGACTATGTTTGGTATTCTTGTAGCCAGAGGCATACGGCGCACCTGCAGCATATAGGGAAACTGGGATTGGTTTACGAGCAATACATTATCAGTAGGTTGGTTTACAGTATGGCATCAATCATCAGCCCACTGTGGCGTACACCTCTCTAATGTGGGAGGAAGTGGCGTCCCCCAAGAATGAACTAATGTCTTGTCCAGAAGGTGTAGAGTTAGATTCACATTTCTGAAAATATTACAAGTTAATTAAATGAAATTGCCTCATGCTGACGTTGGTGAAATAATGCTATTACACTCGTACTGTGAAAAACATTTCTAAAAGCAAAATACATTTCATTGTAGCTGCACACAGATCCTCAGAAGTCCTGGTATCAGCTTTGCACACAGTTGTGCTGTAATCCAGGTGACTCTGCTGACTAGCTTGCTAGCTAACAACATACAATATGTAAACAATACACATTTGGAGCAGTAGGAATGCATGTTTTTTCACTGTTATTTCAAGTTCACTGTCTCTTCCTTTAAGGTAATGAAGGCTGAAGACATCCTGGACCTCCATACTGGAGCCACAAAGTAAGACGCAAGAGAGTGAGATGACAAACAAGCCTATTTTCCAGATAGTTCCTGTAAGATATTTCATGACATACAGTAAGCAGTGAGAGGTGAGAATAGCAAGTAACAACTTAAAGTAATAGTAATGACCTTACTAAATGAAGTCTGGTTTCTACACTAAAACCTGTTTTGTAAATGACCAAACAATCTGTTTCTTGTAGCAATACTAAAATGAGCAAGCTATTGTCTTTTAGCATATAAAGTAGGTCTACGGAATCTTGCAAAAAATAGTTTGTTAAAACTCTGAAGCTTGCAATTGTAGGATGAGTTATACTTGTGATCTAGTTGAGTGAGACATGAGGCGAAAGGTCAAAACACAATGAATTATCCCCTAGAGTGAGGTAGACAACCTTGAGTCCAGGCAGTAGCACCTGGAGTACTTTGTGCCATGTGCTTTAAATGAATAAAATGAATCCACACAGAGGTTATCATCTGGATACCTTCCATTTTGCTTTATTGAATCTATTCCCTGAAACATCCAAGAGGATCAGCAGTAAATTCTTGCATTATTATCACTCTGACTAAATATGTCTATTGGCATGGATCAAAACATGCACTGAGGGGCAGTGTTTCTTTAAATAATCCCAATAGCAGTACTATCCCCTTGTATTTATTTATTAATTTATGTAGTTTTTGTGAAAGAGAAGAACTTGTTTAGAGGTGAAAGTAAAAAAACAAACAAATATGAGATAGCCTCCACAACTTATTTTGGTCAAGAATGATATTATTATTGTATTTTCTTAAATTCTTCCACTTAGCCTGTTTTCAAGAATTATGCTTTAAACTAAACTACATATTGTTGAAACAATAAAAATGACTAAGCATATTATTTCCACTCAGACATAGGCCCTATATGTGAATGTATAGGTCTGTGAGGAAGTAAATGAAAACTTGGTCTTCTTGGTCTTGTAAGCCAGTATGCCAACAAGCACTAATCAAGGTCCACTATTATTTAATATGTACACCATGATATTTCAGCAAAGGCACACAGATATTAAGCCGGAAGTGTACATTAATTTTTATAATAGTTTCTTTCTTAACACAGTTGTGGGTGTAGCTGAGTTCTTGTGAAGAGAAACAC
The DNA here is from genome assembly GCA_916701645.2 of Sebastolobus alascanus. Classification (NCBI taxonomy): domain Eukaryota; kingdom Metazoa; phylum Chordata; class Actinopteri; order Perciformes; family Sebastidae; genus Sebastolobus; species Sebastolobus alascanus. The sequence goes on from CAKAOJ020000403.1 coordinate 106,984, forward strand.
TACCCCACAGTGGTTAGATTTTCTCAGTGCTCCAAACTAGTTTCCATTCACACTCAGTGGTCTAAGTGAATGTTGCCCCCAGGAGTAAAACACTGCACTGAAGCAGAAACATGGCAGAAGATTAAGGCATGGAGGAATTCAAATGTGACACCTGAGTTTCATTGTTGTACCATGTGTAACAAATGCCATCTCTGTTGTCAGAAAGGCTCGTGTCTGCCTTCAAAAAGAAACCGAAGAAAAAGAACAAGAAGGAATTATCTGAACAGCACATGTCCAAAATAAATTGAAACATTAAATAGAATAAAAAGTTGATGAAATGACTGCAATAAATTAATAAAGTAATCCCAGTGTACTACGTACATTTATTTAAGTACTGCACTTAAGTACAGAAAATGTTATAGATTAAACTACCCAGGCCAGCAGTATATTAGCCTGACCACAACTAGCTGTAACATTTTTGCATTAAATCTACTAATCAACTTTTTTTTATATTAATAATAAGTCATGACTATGTGTAATGTGAGTTGATGTTCCCCTCAGCTCTACAGAGCATTTTAGCTTTTTTGAGCTCATTGTTTAGCTTTCCGGCCCGCAACTTTACTGTTTTGATTCACTTTCACCTCTCTCATAAGCATTGTTTGCAGACACAGCAGGCAGCAGTTTTCAGCAAAAAAGCTCTAAATCCCACTGTACACAATCTGCTCAGAGCCAAACAACAAGCAGACACAGTTAGCAACTAACTAGTGATCATAGTGGAGCATTTAGCAGCTAAAGAGCCAGATATTTCCCTCAGAAGTTGGTAGAGAACACAGAAAAAGCTAAAAGAGAGTGAGAATTGGACATACATTTGCCAAAACAGAGCTAAAAGAAGAGGATAGTGGACTTAAATTCATCAGGAGGCTTGAAAATCGACTCCAAATGAATGATAATGTTGCTCCATGTCTGCTGAATGTGTAGATACAGTATGCAACTAACATGTTCAAAACCCCCCTCAAAAAGTGGCCAAATAAAAACAATTTTTGCAGTTTTAAGGCATGTTCATGTTTTACAAACACACGCAATGGAGTCCATGTGGTTAGCATGAGTCACTTAGTTAATTACTAAAAGAAATAAACAGACTTGGAGTGTTTAGAAAATGGGGTTCGCTATTTAGGGTCGTGTGTCTCGGAGTCAGTTGTTTGCTTCATTTGTTAAAATGGAGGCGTATCTGTTCCATGAGAAGGACGAGTGACGAAAGTCAAAAACACTCTGACAATGTAAAGCCAGACAAACTGAGTCTAGATACAGGTGATAAACCCTTTTATTACACAGCTTTGTTGAATACTCGATTCTGATTGGTCAATCACAATGTTCTATGGTCTGTTATTTCTTTATAGCAGACTGTTGCTATGTATAACAGACCGTTGCTATGGGCACATTTCTGATGTCGGACTCCGGGGGACCATTTTTGAGTCAAACTATTGATCTCTTAAGTAAGTAGTTGTGTAATAAGCGGGATAATGTGCAGCTAGCGGGTCATTGTTGTGAAATAAACCCCTTCAGGGCGATCGTCTTGTCAGGGTTTATTTCACAACAATGACCAGCTCGCTGTACATTAACCCTTACTTGGTTTAGGTGATAACATGGCCTTTCCTCTTATGCCACCTTCAGGCCCAGTTTTACACCTTTTGTCCCACTATTGGTAAAAATCTGATAAGCTGTCTCTATTTTCCAGTCATGAATGCTAATGGCAACAGTTATAGACATTTGAATAGACATTATGCAACCTATGCAATCATTTTGATATGACTAACAGAGTTCTTTCATACAGCTCTGACTTCCTGTTCATGCAGAACACAACCTTAGCTTTCACACAGGCCCATCCTCTTCTACTGAGGTCGAGTTGGACCTCTTTGTCCCGTTGTCACACGAGATACGTAGCTCCACCGTATGCTGTGAAAAATGTCAGTGATTGTCACTTTTTGTCTCTCTCTGCTAGGCTGTTCCTTTTAGCTCCAGTGCTCAATAAGAAAGACAAGCCCTGAGGGACAATCTGATGCTAAGGCCAGATTAGTTATTAGCAAGTAAGGGCTAGTGTGACCGTAACGCCAGATGACGCTATCTGTCTGTCTTCGGAGGAGTGTCAGCGGTCACAATGATCACCTTCTTCTACAACGGCTTTGGATGTCTGATGTTCGTCATTTCCAGACTATAATAAAGCTTCTTTTGTCTGATGACCATCGCAGACACAAATAAGAACGAACTCAGGCAAAAAAAGACCACAGAAACAGAGCGGGCTGTGAAGTGAACTAATGAAAATAAAGCCTTCATTGGCGTTTCAAGGTAATGAAGCACTTGTCATTTTGTTCAGACAGCATTATATAAATAACCTTGGGACAATGCTGTGTTTTTGAGGCGGTAAAAGGGGGCTTTGAGGATGTACATAGTTGCAGCCATTCAAAGTCTCAATGTGCTGTTGTTGCTCATGAGTGTCATTTACACAAATTTTATATTGCCCAACCAAGAGCTACTATTTACAATACACCCGCGCTCGTGGAACTAAATAGAAACTGGCTCGGGTTGTACTGACTCAAATAGATGAGGCTTGCGGATATGGTGACCTAGAAATGTAAACTATTAAGGCCTACAGCTAACATTCTCATATTAAGGTTACTCATGGATATAATTCCTCAGCAGCGATGGAGGACAAATTGCTCTAAAGAAGCATCTAAGTCTTAAGGCCTAAAGCTACCACTCTCATTAAAAGTTACTCATGGATATAATGCCTTACCAGCAAAAGAGGGCAAATTGTTCCAGGTTTTTAAATCAAAGAATGGTTGTTATAAGTTAATGACGCCACTCTCACATATCGGTGCGTATGTTTCAGTTGTCATTTTTGTCGAAAGGCTCTTAGCGAAGGAACATTGTGGCACAAATTTTCTATAAATTATGGCATTATGGCCTGGTTTTATCACCAGATTACCCTTTAAAATCTGGCAGGATGCATGCCCATTAATTGCATTCTTGCATGATCGGCCCATGTGGTCCTGTCATTCATCCTTTTTGTCTGTATAAATGCTCGTTGTGATACTGTCCCCTCAAGCTATATTCTAGTATCCAAGCATGCTAGCATCAGTACAGTGCTCACTGTTGTTTCTCACCAGTTGGTGACATATGTCTGATGTAGAGTATCTTCTCAGATGAACAAGATGGGCCTTCATCAGACTGACTTCTGTCAATGTTCAGATCTGATAATACAATGACATGATGGAGTTTACTGTCCGTATCGCGACCCTAAATTAATTCTCGTTTTCCGAATTTTTCTTTGTATTAAAAAGACTGGAATTTCTTTGATAATCGGGACAAATCCTGTTGCTCCAAAGTTTTATTGATAACATCCATGCATACATATTTGATGAAACCATGCAATGCAAAGCATTCAATTGATAAAGGGTATGAAAATGCTTAACAATACAATAGTTAGAGTCTGTTATGGCAGTTTATTAATAACAGGTCAGCAACTGATGATTATTTAATCGTCAAATTCTTGATTTATCTAATAGATTGATTTTTTTGGTCTATAAAATGTCAGAAAATAGGGAAAATGGCCATCACAACAGTCCAAAACCCCAAAATATTCAATTTGCTATCCCGGAGGACAACGAAAACCATCAAATAATCACAATTCATCAGTCTTATCAAGTGAATTTTTGGCACTTTTTCTTTAAAGGTACAGTGTGTAGTGTTTGGCAACATCTAGTGATGTGGTAGCAGATTGCAACCAACTGAGAACCCCTCCGCTCACTCCTCCCTTTCCAAGACTGCGGTAACGCCGTTCGCCCCGCTCAGAGGCCATCCTTACCATAATAACACTACTTTAGGAGCAACAGAGACAATTGCAAGCGGTACCACGGTTTTGCACTCTGCGGCTCACGTTACCGCAGTCCGTGTTGGAGAACTACGGTGGCCTTCAGGTAATGTAAAAACATAAAGTCTCCTGCTAGAGCCAGTGTTTGGTTTGTCCGTTCTGGGCTACTGTAGAAAAATGGTGGAGCAACATGACTCTGTGAAGAGGACCCGCTCCCTATGTAGATATGAAGGGCTCATTCTAAGCTAACGAAATCACTATCTTAGTTTCAGGTGAGTGTTTACTAATGAAAACATAGTTATGAATATTATATTCCACTTCTGCTAATAGATCCCCTCAAATGTTACACACTGTTCCTTTAAAAAGGACTTAATCGTTTATCAAAATAGTTGCTAATTAAATTTCCGTCAATCAACTATTTGATTACTAGACTAATTCTTTCAGCTCTAATTAATAATTTGTCATTTTAACACTGCATGGCACCTTGCTGTTGTTTGAGTTTGAGATGTGTTTTTGTTTTTAAAGTATCTGTGCTTTGAAATAAATCAGCTTTGGCACATTCCCTGGCAATAAAACATTTACAAGCTGTTATCAGTACAAAATATTCATAGTATACAACAAGAAAAAAAAAACAGTTGATGATAAATTAAATGTGGGCCTTTTTACGCACAAAGAGCTGCCCAGTGTGAAAGTCTGCCCAAACAGTCCCAAAACACAATAATTGAAAACCACAGAGGCAAGAGAAACATAGAAACACATATTAGCCCATGTGTGTCCCGTAGCTCCAGGCTGTCTCTTGAAAGCATGCTGTCAGATTAATTTTCAACCTCTCAATCTGAAAGTCCTGCTGATGGCGAGGTTTGGCTTATCCTGCCTGTTCATTGTGGGGCTACATTTGATGGAGCACCAGAAAACCATGCTGCTTTCCTTTTGTGTGCCCACAAAGTCTACTGGGTGTAGACAATGAAAAGAAACAGTGGTGTAATTTGAACAGTGCAGTGCGTAGGGGGTGGGGAATGAAAATCAGTTAAAAGGTTGCAAGTTTGTTACATGTTTGGGCTGAAATTATTGACAAAGCAAATGTCATCTTAGTTGGTTGTTTACTATTGATGGATGGAATTAATTGAAACAAAAGCTGTCTAATAAACTGGTCAAATATTATATTTTCTGAAGCTGAATTCGTGGAGGATTTCCTGGTTCTTCAGGGGAGGATGTCGAAATCTTATGAATTTCGATTTTTGGAAGATCTGTAATTTTGTTATGTTTGCGGTGAAGTTGTGTAGATCTAGTATGAACTATAGATGGTGTGTGTAAAATGTTTTTTGGCACTTCTAAATTTGTTGACTAATTGTAATGTGATCCTTCTGGATAAAGAGGATTGGCAATATTCAAGTGAAATCCCTGAGAAAGTGTGAACCACATAGCACAAACCAAAAACAATTCTTATCCTCTATCTGTAAGATTTGGTGACTCAAACTTAAAGAAATTCTTTTTGCAACCAGAGGAGTCGCCCCCTGCTGGCTATTAGAAAAAAATGCAGGTTTAAGGCACGTCAGCATTGGCTTCACTTTTCAGACCCGGAGGTTGCCCACTGATACATCATTAGGATTCATCCACTGGAGAACTTGAATGTCTGTACAAAATTTCATAGCTAACCTTCCACTAGATACAGAGATTTTCAGTCTAGACCAAAGTGGTGGAACAACCGACTGACCGTCAGCTCGACATTGCCATCCATAGAGTAAAAATTGTTTTGCCTCTGACCTGAAAATGGCACAATTAGAGTTCACCGTGGTGGTAAAGTCTGTTGCAGTGTTGACACATTGCTGTGTTATGACACATCATAGCAGTAAAATTCCTACCTCCCAGAACCTCACCTGACCTCCTGTGAGTGCATTTAATGCACTCGGTGTACCAAATCCTTGTGTCACTCTGCAATGACCCTGACATGCATTGCATAAGACAACTCCTTCTTGTTTCTCAAATCACCCTATTTCCTTTTTTGTCCTTGCAGAGTTAACCCACTCCCTAGTGAGAGAAAACAAACGATTTTCTATTAGTTCTCAAGATTCAAACGGTGAGTGTGACTCACCGTTGGCTTATACAACACAAACCTTCATAGTTCTCTAAGCCTTCCTCTCCTCTCCTCTCCTCTCTCCTTCTGTCACTCCTCTCATTCTATCTTTCTCTCTCCATTTTCTTCACCATCGTGCAAAGTCTCAAGGGTAGACTGAATGTCCTCTTCCATTTGGCTGCTATTTTGGTCTCCATGTCAACAAGATATGAGTCACCACACCCTCCAAAAACGTGGACACAATCACTAAAACATGTTACTATTAATATCGCAATCAACCAATTCATGTGCTGCTCGCATATTAATGTGCGTCAGTCATGCTCACTTTGAACAGCTGGCCTAATGATGTGAAGATGAATAAAAGTACACGAGCATTGAACAAAGCATCGCACTGTAAGCATTTTCTTGTAAAGGAGCTGTTTAAAGATTCTGACTCCTCTGAGCCTATTTATACGCTGCTGTTGAGGCACTTTCAGCAAACAAAATATAGGATCACAGACTCCATGTGTGTGTGTGTGTGTGTGTGTGTGTGTGTGTGTGTGTGTGTGTGTGTGTGTGTGTGTGTGTGTGTGTGTGTGTGTGTGTGTGTGTGTGAATTCCTGGCAGCATAAATGTATAGATTACGCATACATTACGTATACAGTATTTGCCTGGAAAAGATTCATATTTTCTAAGCTGCTATATCTAAAAATGTTGTTGGATTTCTGCTGACGAGCAAGAGGCAACACAGTCCAGCCAAACTCAATTTAGTATAATTAAGAGCATTAAAATGTGTTTGAAGTGGCTAATTTGATATTATTCATCTGCTAATAAGCAGCCCGTCACTGTATAATAATATTTCTGTGGACTGAAATCGAGCTCTGAATCTTGGTTCATTTGCAAATTGTTCTAACTACGCACTTAGCTTGGCCGCATAATACAATTTAACCTTTATGGTAAACACATTATGTTAATGATGGCATGATGGCTCAGCAGTTATCCCTGTCGTGTTGCAGGAAGCAGGTTCTGGGTTCAAATATGCCAGGCTGGGGCCTTTCTGTTTGGATTTTTCATATGTGGGTTTCCTGCAGCAGACTGAAGACATCCAGATCAGGTCAATTGGAAATCTAAATCATCCACTGGTGTCTTTTATGTGTCTTGATGCCTTGCGACATCACACAGCTGGCCACTTGTCTAGGGTGTGGACCACCTCTTGTTCAGTGTATGCTGGGATAGGCCCAGAACCTGTGACCCTGAACAGAATAAGTTTTTAGAAAATAGATGGATGGACATTGTTTAAATGCACCATAAGCCAGTTCTGTGATGCTGTGTTCACACTACGAGTGACACAGCAACAGGCTACAAGCTACAAACCACCACTCGTCACTTCTCGCTGTGTGATGGGCGTGGCGTGTTACAAATAAAGTTGAGCTGGTCTCAACTTTTTTCAAGGTGAAGCGTCATCCAATCATATGTTTATGTTTCATCCTGTTCCATCAAAAAAAAAAGGCTGGTAGCTAGTTCCCAGCACTATTTACCGACATAACTACGTCAATGAGCACTTGAGCAACACTTCCACGGTGACTTGGCAACAATGTAGCTGGCTACGCTGGCCGTTTTGTTGCTTTTGTCGCTCGTATATGTGAACATATGTTAAGACTTTGTTGGGGGGGCATATAGATTCAACCACGTGTCAACAGTATAAAGATCCACTGTAAATAATCTAAGAAAGCATGAGCTGTGAATAGATTTGGGTAGTGTGGGGAAGGTCAGCCAGCAAATTGCAAAGTAGGGCCATACGACCCATATCATCTTTTAAGTTGATACGGTGAACTTGTTAGCACATAGTTGCTTATTTACACATCCAACAGTTATGGAGCAACATTAGCATTCATTTGGAGTCATGTTTCTGATCACCTGATGAATCTAAGTCCAACATTCACTCTCTTTTAGCTCTGCCTTTGGTCTCCACCAACTCCTGAGGGAAATAGCTGACTCTTTAGCTGCTAAATGCTCCGTTATGTTCACCAGCTAGTCGCTAACTGTGTCCGTCTTCTGTTTGGTGCAGAGCAGCTACCTGCTGTGGCCAAAAACAATGCTATTAGGGCGGTGAGAGTGAACCAAAACAGTTAAGTTTCAGGTAGTTGGTGTGTGCGAAAAGTAAAGCATTATGTGCTGCACTTTTGCCATTAATCACCAGGTCAGTTCAGGGCAAGTTTTTGTACACCAAGTGAGACTATTTGTGTTAGCAACAATCATACACCTCCTCCTGTCTATCTCTACCTGGTATGGTTAAAAATAGGCAAGTGCAGTAGGTATACTAGGTGACAAGACTGAAGATAACAGTCAGAAGCATGGTAAAATATCAATATTCTTTCATACTCAGCTGCCAGTTATTCATCCTTTAAATGAAACCAGATGCAAAAATTAAAATTCTTTATGTATAGCATTATGTTATTTATTTGCCACATGGAAACAGATTGATTTACTTTTCTCAGTTAGGTATCATGTCTATTCTACCACGTTGTCTTCGAGTGGTATGCAAATAAACATTACTGTAAGCCATTAGGACAATACAATGGACAGGAATATACAGTTTAAATATAAAAGCTGTAAACAAGACCTCCCGTCCATTGAGAGAAAGCATACCAGTCTATAGGAGCCGAAGTTTATAGCCCTAAGTATAGCTGATAGTATTTCCTGCCTACCACTCTTGTGCAAAACTAATTAATAATTTCTCAGCCGATGTCCTCCATGAGAGACATCAGAGGGTTGAATCACGTCACTGGATCTCTCTTGCGCACATTTTTCTGCCAGCACAGTTAAGCAAGGCTTTCCCAAAGACCTCTAGGCGTTTGTGTGTTTGATGAGATGCTGTTAATAAAGGAATCATGAAGCAAAGACATTCAGAGCGGCTGAGAGGGAATAACTGTGTACGAGGCGAGCGTTGTAAAATAAGGAATGATGAGGCAAACGTTTTGTTGTTTTTGCAACACAGTGTCATACATTCGACATAGTAGCTTAATCAACTGCACATTTACAATAAGAGAGAGCTTTACATGCTTTGCTCGGCTCATTTCATAACTGCAACCACAAGAAGGGCTGTTTTCTTTCTCCACAAGATTGCTGGAAGTTGCCTCTCACAATTGATGATCTGCGTCATGCAATACAAATGCATACACCCACAGCGCACACACACACACATTTACACAGTGCCTTACAGTACTGCACACAAGGTTATGCGAAGCTAGTTTTCACATTTGTTTCTTATTTCTCTGCACCAGCGTTGGATCTTATACACTCATCATATTGACAAAATCTCTCATACATGAACAAGCAAACAAAACAATGCACAGTATGCACATCATTCTGTGTTTTTAATACATACATTAACACACACACACACACACACACTGTACACTTACTGACAAAAAGTTAATTTAAGAGTTGATTTCATTTAATGAGTTTCACATTTAGTTGTGTCTTAAAAAATGAGTTAGTGTAACATGACTAATGACCTACATGTAACTTTTAAACCTGCAATGACACTTTTTTGCTGCACTTGGGGGCAGCAGAAACAACCTAAACACAACATTGACATATCACCTTTTAAAGGACCAGTGTGTAGCATTTAGATCTATTGGCAGAAATTAAACATAATAGTAATAAGTATGTTTTCTTTAGTGTATAATCACCTGAAGATAAGAATCAACAATGTCGTCGCAATATCGATATTGAGGTATTTGATAAAAATATTGGGATATTTTATTTTCTCCAAATTGCTCAGCCCTGGTGTTGGACAGTTAGCATATAGTGAGTTTTTAGAGTGTTTTTTTCTGTCTGAAAACAAATGCCTTCTGTGACCAGAAAGTGAGAGTGAAATAAAACATTCAAGTAGTGATCCATTGTTAATATAGAAATATTGATTATTGCCTCTTTAAATTGTTTGCCGACACATTACTGCATGCAACAGTAATCAATCAGGCCTGTGAACTGCTAGTAAGTGATAATACATGAGCTCTTTTTATGTGGATTAATGAGAGAATAAAACATTTTTTCTTTGCTGTAAAATTGAAACAGTGAAGCTTACAGCAGATTGCTATACCGAAGAATGATCCCCATATGAGCCATTGAGGAAGAGTTGATAGTGATTATGTCCGCCTCTGTGGCAGAAACAAACCTCAAGACATAATCTGCTGCACTGTTGCTTTTTGTTCCTTGTTTCTGTTGTCTGTGCAGCTCCAACAATTTAGGCTTTTACAGCTACTAATATTTTTGACTTACTATTTAAGAGTTTATCCAAATTAATTCCGAATGAGCGTATAAAAATACAAAAAGCTTAAATTCCCACATGGCTCACAATACAAGGAACAAAATAGTGAGGAGTAGAAAGATAAAATTCACAGCACCCAGACAACAGATGTAACAAGTTCCCGTGTCCCTGGAACAGGCATCGTCAATAGACAGCTGGTGAGTTAGATCTGGCCTGTTAATATTTTTTTCTTACCCAAGCATTACAGGGTTTGTTTAGGTCCTGGAAAAGTGGAAAGTCACTGACAACAGAAGCTCCAATAAAATATTTTTCCAAATACAATCAGAAAAGTCACTTAAAGGAAAAGGAAATTTACTGCAGACTTATTTTTGTAAACTATGAAAATTCTTTATTTTAATTTCTCTCCTTTTATTCATTGGTCATGTGGCATGGTGACATTTAATTTGTGCTTTCTCTGAGCTTTATGTGACAAATTAAAGAGCTGGCCAATATATGACATTTTTATCAAATTAATAGCACCGTATTTAAAGGAATAGTTTGATATTTTTGGAAAAACACTAATTAGCTTTCTTGCCGAGGGTTAGATGAAGATTGATACCTCTCTCATTTGTGAAAAGGTAATCTAAGTGAAGTGAAGGTGTTGCAGTTAAGAACAGACTGTAGAATTATCGTGAGCGCTTTAGTGAGCAAGCTGCTCCAGAAGGCTCCCATTAAGCACAAACTTGTTCATTGCATGGACCCACAACTCTCTCTGCCCTCTAATGACGAGAAGTGCAGAGGACGTTTAAAAACCAAGTGAACCCACATAAAACATGACAAAATTCTACGACAGCTTGGTAAATTAATTCACACCACAGCATGAGAAACCACTCAGAATACCAGTACTTTCAGTTAAGTGACAGAATGTGTTGTTTTATCGGCATATGGCTGATAAAGCCAGATATGCAGAGGTATGGCTCTGTGCTTCTTTCACAAGAGGAGCGTGATTCTGCTACACAGGTGTTTTCAGTTACTCTGGCTGATCAGACCTCTACTCAAGTTGTAGTTGGGTGGCGCTGTGAGGAAAATGCACAGTGGCGGACAGAGACAACACATTCTTGTCAAATACTGCCACTTGGTCAGTGGCCCTCGGCATTGGAGATCTGAGTCACACCCAACCTTCAGCTCCTCCTCCATCATAGGACCCATCCTCCTCTACTGTCCCACTTCACCATGCTCACTGTCACCAACATGAACAAACTCCTTAAAATCACACACAATGCCTCTAAAATCATTGGTCTCCCTTCTCAAACAGTATAAATGAATTATCCACTGTACGTTATCAAGAACCTTACGGATGGTATTAGCTGTTTTAGGTCAACATTGTTGTGATGAACTTAGAAATATTTGATGTGAGAAGAGTTGCCCAAACACAGCTGTTCAGCCTCTCCTTCAGGTCCTCTGAAGGACACATCTTTCTTTGTGGGTTCAAGCTTTTGTAAAGAGATGCAGCTGTTAGTATACTGCTCCAAAAAACAATAATTTTCTTATTTTCTATGACAGAGTGTCACAAACTTATTTTCTTAACAAAAACCCAAAATAATCTGCCAAGAGGTGAGATGTTTTTTTCTAGAATCACAGCCCATTCTGCCCACTCTGTCTTGTTTCAAGATATTGACACTTCATTATATTCCTGGAACAAGGAAATCTATACTGGGAAATGAGTGTTGTTGTCTCACGTGTTGAGCTGAATATTTTCTTGCTTAATGAAAGTCTTGAAAGCTGAACTCCTACTCCCATCCTCCCAGCCCTCATTGACACCGCCATCGCACGTAAAGCACTCATCATCGCACATGACCTCAGCCACCCCCTGAACTTGTGCTTTACTCTACTCCCATCCGGCCACAGATACAGATCTCTGATCTATAAAAAAACATGCTATGGTAATAACTTCCTGACATCTGCCATCACTGCCCTCAACAAACTGTAAAAATAACACCCAATGGACTCATGATCTTGTGACTGTATTGTATGTGTGGCTATGTTTTTGTGATTGAGGTACATTAATTGTTCTTATGTGTGTACAGGCTGTAGAAACAAGTTTTCCTCTAACGGAGGGTAATAAATGATCTATCTACCCCTTTCCCACTGGACAAAAAACCCACTAATACCCACTAACATCTGGCTTTTGTTTTCAGTGGGAAAGGTTACAATCAGCATTCATTCCCAGGTTAAATGACTGTAGGAGTCACGGATATTTATTGGCTCCAGCTCCAATCAGCAGTGATGGAAACATGACACCCAGGTGAACATGCTAATTTTTTCCCGGCGCGATGCTATGTGACGCGTGTTGAAGTATATGTACTGTATAATGAATAAAAGCACAGTCAACGGCACAGTATACTCGCAATGGGAAAGGAGTCTATTGCCTACTTTTTGCAGGTTTTCCCGTGTTTAAAAAACCTGCATATACACATTAATTTAAATAATAATACATTTTAATTATAAGCACCCTTTCAAGTAACCCAAGGACACATTATATTATAGCATTGATCTTTGTGAATTGGACTATTTTTGCAATGAGACTCATTTGCATAGCCTCATTTGCATAGAAAGGGGCCAATTTGACACTAAATGTATGCATATTACCTAATGTAAATATATGCAAATAGCAGGAGCACTGAGGCACTATTTTCTTGGCAACGCAGTTAGAGGTGCATTTCACCCTTTGTGGGTGCTTTGAGAATTACACGGTTTCTTTGTCTCTCGTTTGTGCAGGTTTAGCGGCCGCAAAAGCCGCACAATCCTTTTGTGAATTCGCCCATTTACTGTAAACATGATAAACATGTTTTCACGTCTATGTTGGCTTCAACAATAGGACAATAAAACAATGACAACAAACGCGATACAACACTTAACTGTCCTTTGGCGTATCCCAATCTAAACACTAACACTGTAGGCAAGGTGCACAGTGTTATGTAATTCCCTATATACACACAATAAAATAGGGATATATATAAACAGAATTATCATTCCATAGACTAAATTAATCATTCCAAGAAACATTAGATAAATAAGGTAATCTACAAAATAAATCTTAACAAAAACAAATTTCATTGTAAATATTTTCAGAGCATGGGCTACAAACTATGGCTCATCAGTTCATCAGTAGAAACCAGTTCTCAACCTGCATTTTTTTTATCTACAGGAGACGGATATGGACTCTGGCTGTTGCATCAGCTGAAAACTACTTTGTACCTGATATGCTACGACTTCCTGTCCTTGCCTCATCAATAGCCGGCTTCAAGACCGCTGAGACCTACTGCTCCACTTCCGTCCCTCTTGGTCAGGTGACATTTGTTAGGCATTGACATAAAGACATAAATATGACAAGACTGGGCCGTTATTTTTGTGAGCCAATCTGTGGTGTCAGTACTGAATACTTCTCTCACTCTTGGCTTATCTTGATCCTACTGCAGAATAAGATGCACACAGGCGTACATGCCCACACAACCTAAATACTTCTGATATACAGTACTTGTCTGAGTTTAGTTGCTCACCCTCTTAATGCTGCTCCCAATAGTCTGCTTCGAAAACACACACACAAAAATAAAACATACCATGAATTACTATGACGAATATGGAGGCTAACATCTCTCCACTTTCTGTGATCTAATAAAAAATATTGAAATAAAATAACACAAATTCACTAAGAAGAGGGAACAATGTTTGTTTGACATATTACTGAACACACAAAGAGAATGCAGCAAAAATAATCAGTAATAATCAGCCAACTCGTAGACAGCTCTTGATATCATAAAATAGCTCAATTCCACATGGGAAACTTTCCTAAAAACATTTATTGGAAAGGTGTGTAACATTTCGAGGGATCTACTGGCAGAAATGGAATATAATATTTATAACTATGTTTTCATTAGTGTAAAATCACCTGAAACTGAGAATCGTTGTGTTTTCGTTAGCTTAGAATGAGCCCTTCATATCTACATAGGGAGCGGGTCCTCTTCACGGAGTCCGCCATGTTGCTCCGCCATGTTTCTGCAGTAGCCCAGAACGGACAAACCAAACACTGGCTCTAGAGAGAGACTTTCACGTTTTTACGTTACCTGAAGGCCATCATAGTTCTCCGACTAGCTTGTGAAACTGCAGTAACGAGAGCCGCAGAGTGCAAAACCGTGGTACCGCCAGCCGCCGTCTGACTTCCATTGCTCCTAAAGTAGTGTTATTATGATAAGGATGGCCTCTGAGCGAAGCGAACGTTGTTACCACGATTTTGCACTCGGCAGCTCACATTACCGCAGTCTTGGAAAGGGAGAAGTGAGTGGAGGGGTTCTCAGTTGGTTGCAATCTGCAACCACACCACTAGATGCCGCCAAATCCTACACACTGTACCTTTAATTATTATGTTGTTCCAGTGCCTATATGGAGTTGTAGTTCAGTAGAGTAAATGTTCAGTATTTTTAGCTTCTGTTACAATACAAAAATGTTCTGTAAGGGCTCTTATGGACATTTGGAGGGGATCTATGATAAAATATGATAGCAGTGATTTAAGTGGGTTTCAGTAATGCCTTTTATGCAACGTAAGTATAGGTCAAACTACTTCTGTAAGAACATATTCGAGTAATTACGTTTCAATATTTCTGTAAAAATGGTTTCTATAGAGAATTATCTTTCAACCCATCTCCGCCTTTCATCAGTATAATTGTCTGGTATCACTGTCAGACATCAACCCGCTGCCTCTTCACATTGAAAGGAGCCACTTGGTGGTTCTGGCATCTCATCAGGAAGTCTCCTGGCCACGTCCCTGCATCAAGGCTTATTGAAAGAGGCTGGGACACGGTGTTGAGCTATGAGTTATGACACATATGCAGTGTAACTGGAGCTACGGTCATGCATTGCTGTTGGCTCAATTTTGGCTATAGTGCAGACCAGATTTTACTGCGGATGTGTTGTACCCCAATGATATGACGCAATGATGACGCATGACACTTTTTTCACCCTCCTTGCCCTGCATCCAACTTTGAGGACATCCTGACGGGATTACATGTCCATCTGGCCTGGGAATGCCTCATGATTCCTCAGAAAGAACTGGAACTTGACTGCGGAGACGTACGTCTGGGCTACCACGTTTAGCCTGCAGCCACAACCACTTGCATAAACTCCAGAAAATGAATGGATAGAAAGTCTCCTGTAAATATACTACTTGAAGCAGATCAATGGAAAAAGTCACCGCTGTTTGATGTTTTTTTAATTGTTTATTCATTTATTTATAGGGACGCATTCATCATCATCTTAATTAGCTTGATTAGCTGAAGCGCATTCACACCCGTATATATCAAACACAAAAAAACAACAATTAAAGGATAGGTTCACATTTCAGATGTGAGAAGAGCTGCCCAAACACAGCTGTTCAGCCTTTCCTTCAGGTCCTCTGAAGGACACATCTTTCTTTGTGGCTTCAATGTATCAAGCTTTTGTAAAGAGATGCACCTGTGTTAGTACACTGCTAAAAAAACAACAACAAAAAAGTGTCACAAATTAATTTTTTTAACCCTCATCCTTCCAATCTATTTAACATACTAGGACTACCGACAGGGACCCCAACAATAAACAATTTTTTCTCAAAACATTATTAGTTATGTAATTAATGTCATCTGAAGAAAAATAAACGGTCTATTTTTGTTTTACAATATGCAAATTAACTGTAACTTTTCTAAAATAATAATCTGAGCACATGAGGAAATCTGTGTCTGCTGCATCTGTCTCCTTCAAAATGACTGACAGAGTGCCCCCCTGAAAACCTGCAAGCTGCAACCTCCGGTGCTGAGAAATGAAGCCAATGTGGAAGTGCCAAAAACTGCAGTTCCTTGAATGGTCACTTGAGACTGGCTCCAAAAGCGAGTCAATCCCCATAGACCCCCATGTTAAAATGTCCGACTTTACAGCAGAAATAAACAGCCTGGTACAAAAAATGGTTTTGGTCTCTATAGCTAATTTAAACTCACCCGTTTAAATTATATTAAAACTTAAAGTTTGGCATAATTAGGAATGTTGCCGCTTTGAGTGACAGGTGGGTGCCGTACCAGGTCGCTAGCTGCTTGCTGTCTGCTCTGCTGCGTCACCCGCCTCATCCCCACCAATGATCCACGTCTTTGCCCATTTTTGGATTAGTCGGGAGTTAGGCGGAGTCGTCACTGCCAAGATGGCGACGGCCGGAGCCACCCACTTTGAGCTTCGCAATGGCTCGCCAGAAACCTATGGGTGACGTCACGCAGACTACGTCCTTATTTCTTATATCTTATACAGTCTATGATTAGGATCTATCTATTAAAAACTACATAAGCTGCAACTGGGTGCTTTTGACTGGGATCCCCCAGGACCCCAATACATGAGTCTTTTTTTTGAAGCACTAATTAAAACAGAAACAGAAAACAATGATATGAAGCCATTAGGAACAGATTGATTGACAAAGTCGTGAAACATTTTCATGATAGAATAAAGCACCTGTGACTGAGATATGACAAAAAAAAAGTATACATGTGGGGTCTGCAGGGACCCCATTCTGTAGGACGAGGGTTAACATAACCAAAAAAATCTGCCAAGATGTGAGATGTTTTTCTAGAATCATTCTGCCCACCTCGTCTTGTTTCAAGATATTGACACTTACTTCTATTATATTCCTGGAACAAGAAAATCTATACTGGGAAATGAGTGGTGTTGTCTCGTGTGTTCAGCTGAATATTTTCTCGCTTTATGAAAGTCTTGGAAGCTGAACCTGAGACCGAATGAGTTAAGATGAATATTTTTGCAGTGATATAACTACTTTTTTCTGCCACGGTTAGATATCAAAGTTGCAGAATAATCAACGTCACTCACATCTCCTAATGGTCAGATATTTTCCAGCTCCCTCTCTCGCACACTCTGAACCTTTTCTCTCACCCTCTTTTCTTGGTACCATCATTCAACACCTAAGCTCATGCGTCATCCTCTCTTTCTTTGAAAGTCAGCTCACAGGCAGTCCATGTCATCATGACATTTCATACCCAGATCCTGAATAAATAATTCATTAGAATTCACATATTTTCACACCTTTATATGTCAGTGACATATCAATGAAAAATCTTCCGTACAGATACCAGCCAGATTTCATATGATTCATATAAATTTACAAACATCTGCTATACCCAGGTGCCTGTGAACACTGTGGCTGCATGGAAATGAGTGAGAGCCACCTATGAGTTCCTGCTCATACTAACTGCAAGAAATGTGGCCACCTTACCACCATCGCCCATGAGCTTTTACACTGTAGGCAGAGTAAGAAACAGGATCTCACCTGCACTGTGAAGAACAGAACAAGAGAGATTTTGCCCTCATAATGATTATTTACTTATTTGAACCTATTTCAGCCTCCTTTTCAGTCAGAAAGACTTGATTAAGAAAAAAACCTTTGTGTAGTACAAAGAACCTTGAATTCTTTTTCAATGATTATGATATTGTTTTATATTATTACTCAAACGAAAGACCAATGTTTTTTGTCAGTAACAATACGCAACATACATCAGCGAAAAGACTGGAAAACAGTAAATTTTCTTTAGAATACTTAAACATTTTGGGAAATACTGTATGCTTATTCACTGTCTTGAGAGTTAAAGGTCCTACGGGATTGGGAGCATTTCTATTGCCTCTCAACAGCTCTCAACATGGTGACGGGCTAATGGTGCCAACAGTGCAAACAACAGCGAAAGTGCTCCCATTCATTCCTATGAAAGTTGCTCAGTGGTAGATGAAGTAAAATAAAAAGTTCGACTTCGATCATTCGGCGATCTTCCGCATCCATTGGGCCCATAGAGCAGGTGCTGCAACGTTTCCTTTAACTCCGCCTCACAGATCCTTGGTCCAGCCTCGGTCTGGGTCTCATTCACATGAACGGAGGAAGGAAAATAATTCTGGAATTGGCTATTAGTGCATTTTACAACTTTTAGGACCTAATGATTTAAATAAGGGCTATTTAAGTGTTCATACTAGGTAGTTGATTTACTTAAAAGCAAGTTATCCGCTGAGTTACAGACGTCTCTTTTCCAATGTAAGTCTATGGGAAAAAGTATTTTTGGGCCCATGGGCGTCACGTGCGAACACGGAAGTTGTAGTACCGCCGTTTTGCTACTACGGAAATTTGCTTCAAAAGCCCGGCGCTCTTCCTGGGAGCTTGACGAACAGGCACAAAAAGCATGCACGGCCGGCCCGGCGATTTCAACAAAGCACAGAGAAGCTCGGATTACAACACACACAGAGGGAGAGCGACTTCATTCTCTGCTCAGGTAGACATTACTCCACTATATCTTTATATATCAAATAGTTGTGTGCAGCTATGAATATTGAATTTAGCACATTCCTTCATCTGCTCTGCAATCACCTGGCCTTCCCTGCCCACCTCTTCACCTGCATCTTGTCTAATCAGTCACTCACTACACTTCGTCAGTTCATACTGTCAGCAGTTTCGGAAACAGGTTTAGACCCAAATGCAGACAGGTTAGATGATGAGTTCAGTGATTTATTTACAAAAAGCTTACAGTTATGAAAGTCCGATTGGCAGTGGGTCCGGCAGACAGATAACAGGCAGGCAACAAGGAACTGCATAGCAAAGAACCGACAAAGTAACAAAGGAAGTGAATCGGTATATGTAGTGAGTGACTGATTAGACAATGAGATGCAGGTGAGGAGGTGGGCGGGGAAAGGCCAGGTGATTGCAGAGCAGATGAGGGAAGTGGAAGCAGGTGTGTAGATGGGTGTGGCACTCAGGTAATAGAGCAAAGAGGGAAGAAAAATGGCAATGAATAGTCTGAGGAAGAGGGAAAGTGGCTGAAGTGAAGGGACAAAGAAACAAACCATGACAATTTTAATGTCCCATGTCATTTTCATTTATTAAAAACGATTTACATTTAATTGGTTAATGGATTAAGCATCTCAGACATTTTGACTTGTCATTGTTGGAAAAACACAGGGGTTGCTAATAAAATTAAAGCTGCAGTGGGTAGAATTGGAGCAAAATGATTAAAAAAAGGTAGTTCTATAAAACGGTCACTATATCCTGACAGTAATGCATGAGACAGGTAATCTGAAAAAAAAAAAAATCATGTGCCTATGTGTCCTCCGGTGCTTCTAATGGCATCTGCAAGATTTCATAGACCGGAGGAAAACAACCAATCAGAGCCGAGCTGGAGCCTGCCGTCTATGAGCAGCTGTCAATCACTCCGAACTCCGATTAAACGGTCAAAATAGGCAGCGCTGATAAAATATGAATCAATATTTTGTTGCTGTAATCACTATTTTTCACATAAAATGTTTTCAGAAACATCTTGTAGTGTAATGTTTAGCTGTCAAATGAGAACGTTTGTGACCCGGCAGCCATGTTGAGATCAATTGAAGAAATACCAAGCACCGCCCACCAGCCGGAGCACACTTTCTCATTTTACCCGTTTTTAACCCGTTGACATGGTCAAATGTTTAAATGAGAGACAAACACAAAGTTCTAGTTATTTTAAGGCACCACGTTGTTGTGAGTGTACACATTAACAAAAGAGTGTTCAAATATTTTTTTTCTAAAATTTAGGATACCTTTTAGATGACACTGAAATACAGAGATAGACTTTTAACAGCTGAAGGATGTCTTCTACATATTTTGTTTTCTTTGGTTCAATAGCAGGAACAGGAATAGCTTGAGTGTTATGAATGAAAATACCACACTGTCTAAACTGTGGTGTGTCATACCCAAACAATGTCACTAGATGCCTCTGGCAGTGAAAATACAGTCAACTATTAAATGGGTCCATAATTAACATTTACCGTAATGTTTGAAAATAAAGACCTCAGGCCACGGACTAAACACGGGCATGGGAAGCTCGTCTGTCATAATGGTATTTGGTGGGATATGGAAGGAATGCTACGCACAGTCTGGCTCATCAATCAGGTTGATAGCAGGTATGTGTGTCTAACATAATTATGCATCCTGGAGGAAACATTTTCAACATTAACGTTCATGTTATCCTAACCAAGTAGAGCTGCTTTGATAACACAAGGGCAGGTCAAAGGGGTGTAGTGCTGCTGGAGAGCACCGGAACAAAACTCCACCACTTTTTTATCTCCAACTGAGGAAATAGAATACTCACAGCTCTCATAATCCGGTTGAAATTCATATATTTTTTAAGCACTTAAAGATCCTATCATCGCTAAAG
This sequence comes from Sebastolobus alascanus, assembly GCA_916701645.2. NCBI lineage: Eukaryota > Metazoa > Chordata > Actinopteri > Perciformes > Sebastidae > Sebastolobus > Sebastolobus alascanus. The sequence goes on from CAKAOJ020000403.1 coordinate 127,386, forward strand.
CGTATGTCATGCTAACCTGACCCTCCAGATTGTTTGTTACACAGAACCATCTGAGAAACCGTCATTGGAAGCTGTTTGGAAAAGGGCAAGCACTTTCAAAAAATACTTGGCAGGTGATTGGATGAACCATCTGTCAATCAAACTCTTGCCGAAGCCAGTCGGGAGAAGAGCGAAAACATCTTTTCCATCGAGAAAAGCCTTCAGTGTCGTTCTTTGCTCTTCTGTCAATGAAGAAAAACTCTTCAGTTCTGATGCTATTGCAGCTACGCTAACTGCTTTAGGAGCCACCATTTATGGCAAGCTGTTTTAACATTTAATAGCTAAGCTTGACTATCTGGAATTAACATTAGAGATATCCAAAATTGTATTTTAACTCGTCGTAATTACATTGTGACTAGTCAGAATTCTTATTCAAGATATTTATAACGTCATTCTGACTAGTCAAAACGACAGAGATATCTGTAATTCAGTTTTGACTATCCTAAATAACAGTTACAGATATCTCAAACCCTCAAACGTCATTATGACTAGTCAAAATTGTTGTGCATGACGTTGCTCATTCAAGACTTCCCATTGGATATTGACCCAATAAAGCATTGAACAGTGTTAGCAGAAGCTTTTGCTAACTTGGATAGTTCGGTAAAGTTGGAAAGATGTTCACAGAGTCAAACTTCCCGGATCAATAACTCATAAGCGAAACATTGTTAAAACACAAATGACGGCTCTTTCTAACCGTAGAAAGGTAGACAACGAGCTACAACCTCATTTTCATCAAAACGAGCCGTCCTCCGAGCTGGACACATAACATTGGACTCTACGTGCAGCCGGCTGTGAGACGAGTGGTCGGGGACCGTTGTGGATAAGATAGTTAGAAAATGCCATGAAATAAAAAGAATTACGACTAGTCATAATTCAGTTGCGGATATATGCAATGTGAATTATCGATATCCGCAACTGAATTGTGGATATCTCTAATGGGAAACCCCATACACATGAATGGCAAAAGTAGTTTCAATCGTACTAGTCAAAATGTAATTATGGACATCTAAAATTAGAGTTTTGCCCAGTCAAAATAGGATTAGGGATATCTTGAATTAGAGTTTTGTTGAGGCAAAATGACGTTGCAGATATCTCTAATGAATATCCTGTCTAGCTATTAAATGTTAAAACGGCTTGCCATACTCCATTGTTGTTTTGAACCAACAGTCGCCTCTCCGTGTCATCACGTCACACATAAACCATGTCCATAGCTGCCAGTAGCTCCTAACAGGACGCTGATTGGCCCGAGTTCTGGCTTGCCGGACACAAACGTATTACTTGAAACCTGACGAGACGGACTTTCGTGTGATATATGATATCGCGATAATCCAGCTGCCATGCAAGGTAAATGTCAGGCAAGACTGTCAAAGTTGTCATACTGACATTTCAGATGTGTTGATTGATTCACAACGTTAACTTATGAATTGCATAACATGTACGATAATATTCCACCTTAAAAGTTGTCGATAGCTGCCGGTAGCCTCTGAGCGGCACGGTGAATTAAATAATTTTGTTTCAGTCTATAGCTAGCTAATGTTAAACTAGTAAAGATGAAAGGTGAAAACATCCTTTCATTCTTTTGGAACAGCTAAAAAGGTAAAAGTTTACGATGATGTAACATTAATCGTCTATATTGCTTCAAGGTACAGTGTGTAGGATCTGGCAGTATCTAGCGGTGAGGTTGCAGATTGTAACCAAATTAAACTTTTAATATTTAATCGTGTGGTCAGTTAAAGTTGACTAATAACTTGCCACCAAGAGTGCTTGCATAACCTTCGAAATTAGCCACAATTAACGGTGCGCACATCATAGATGCGCTACGGTACTTAAACAGATAGAGCTGCACCCCTGGTCCAACCCAGACTCCTGAATAAGGAAAGGCATCCTTGGACTGGAATGTGATCTATGTATGGAGCCAATCCCCTCATTTCAAACGTTAGTCGTCATCTTGATGTTAAACATTTCAAAGCGGACAATTAACGAGGTGTCTCAGGAAGTAACAGCCCTTTTACATTCCAACAATTCTTTAGCTGTGTGACTAGAGAGAAAAAAAATTCCTGTTTCCAAATTCAGTGTTATTCACAATGGTATCCCTCATTCCCTGTCTTCCTTTCTGCTTGTGTTTTCTCTCTCTGTCCCTGCCTTCCTCCTCCCCTCAGTGTTATTCTCACCTCCAGCTCCCAAAACTGCAGCCTGGCTGACTCATCACTGGCCTTGCCATTAGGCTCCTGCCAACACTCACTGATTAAATCATAAAGGAAGAGAAAAATGAGGGTTATTGAACATACTGGGCCCTATGCATGTGCCAGTGATAAATAAAGAGAATACAGTAAACAAGGCGATAAAGCCTGCACAGGCAGCAGTCAACAGTATATTTAAAGCATATTTGAAAAGTTAAATTCTCTCATGTCTGGCTAGTATATAACATGAATTATAGATGTATACAGAGTGGACAGCAGAGGACAAATTCTGAGAATGTGGACAAGTGTTATTTTAACAGTGACCATGGAGATGATGAGTCCCACACTTAAAGCTGCAATAATCAATTTGTGGCCACAAGAGGGTAGAAGAACTCCAAAACCAGCTGATAGACACACAGCTCTTAAATATTCATCATCTCATTGGAGTCGGTTTCTGGCAATGAGTCCTACAAATTAAACAATAATATGTTTTTTGATGTGACGCCCCTATAGACAGGACTTCATTTGTCTATGATGTGACAGCACTTAAAGAGGCAATAATCAATATTTTTATAATAATGTATCAAATGACAACATGTAATGCTCATAGTAACGAACCTACAGAGAATTATCACCCATCAGCAGCAGCTCCCCTCGGCTTTATGGAGCATGTTGGAGCAATGTTTAGCTTTTCGGCCCTCGTTTTGGTTCACTCTCCCTGCTCTCAGGGCATCGTCTTTGGCCCCAGTAGGCAGCTGTTTTCAGATAAAAAACTCTAAAAGTATTTAACAGCTAAAGAGCCAGATAGGAGTTGGTGGTGACCAAAAACGGAGCTAAAAGAGAGTGAATATTGGACTTACATTCATCAGAAGGCCAGAAACACAACTCCAAATGAATGATAATGCTGCTGAATGTGTAAATAAGCAACTGTTTGCTAACAAGTTTGCCACCGCTTCAAACTATGATGGTCTAGGTACCCCTCTAGTGTCAGTCTTGCACGTGTCAGTTACACTGTTGTTTCAAAATAAACAACTGTGTTCACAGGAAACAACTTGGTTAGGTTTATAAAAAGATTGTTGTTTGGGTTAAAATAAGTATGTTTGTTGGCTACGTTATGTACGCGACGTAACCTATATGTGACGTAACGTAACATGACTTAAGGAGCGATATGTAGCACTGACAGCTAGCATTTAAAATGGGTAACAGAAATCCAAATTCAAAACATTGGAGCTGTGGCCCGTCCACTCCTCTGGTGTGACTGATAGCAGTTAGCGTAAATTTTCGCAATTTGAGGGTTACCTTCTAGACACGACCGCGATAGCATCTGACCAGCAGTAGTCAGAATCACTTCACCGGCTGTGTGTCTCAAATACTCGCTGCCTTGATAACCCAGCTGCACACGGAGCACAGAGAGATGTACCAAGGCTTTTCATGTCGGGTAGAATCTAACGTTGTGTTATCTCTGTTGATCCAGTTGGTTAGCATGCTTCCATGGCTGCAGAAGGCTGTTGTTTGCGTGCCAATTTGTTTCATATGTGGCAACGGGGTGTTGAAATGGGCCGTGGACGGGATCACACCAGCCAAAACAAAAACAGACGTTCTGGACCGGAAAGAAAATTTCAAAGGAGAACATACTGGCTGTAGCATTGTTGTCAGAGAAGCCGGTATTTCAATTTAGCATGTTTCCTTAAACTCTGATGACATATCATGGTCATTTTATGATTTATTACATTAAATATATTACATATTGGTCCTTCAAACATTGACTTAAATTAAATGAAGTTTCACATGGGACACAAACACCAGTCTCCTGGGTGATAGTCCTGTGTTTTTCCTTACGCGGACTTTATCACTCTTTATACTCTATGGCACCTGACTTCCTCCTTTACTCGCGCCATAACTACGGCCACGTAGAGTGTCCGTTTCACGCGTAGGGCCACAGACCAAGCTGCCATATTTGCTGACCTGGGATTGAGAACGGGCTGGTCTCAATTAGTGCTTTTATTCTTGGAACGCTTTTTACATTGCTGTATCTTGGTTATGATCCGAGTAACGTAAACAACAGTCCCAAAATAGCACCTCACATAGATGTTTCCAGTTTTTTTTCGAACATTGATTAGACCACCTGCTATAGGTATTGAGAGACATTATTTCTCTTGGCATCTATATGATCTACAGAGCATATTTTTCTTTGCTGCAGGGTAAATTTACCTTTTCAGTAAACTTCAGTAAATCTACCTCTTCATTACATCAGAATCCCTCTGTCATATAAATAGATATTCAGAAACAGTTTACAATCAATTTGCCACCCCTCTCTGCCTTTTGCATCGGCTTCTCCATTTCATTATAAGGTGTGTGCAGTAAAGTAATCCTGTAGTCCGACGATGGAGAGTGAGTGCTGCTCCCTGTAATAAGGCAGGGGAGATGAGTCATCAGCAGAAGTGAAGCTTGGAAATAAGGAATGTGGAGACTGTGGCCTCTGGCTGAGATGAAAACCTTTGGTTCTGAGAAACAGACACACTCCTGCACAACTAAGGTGACCCACAAAGATCGCTGCATCCCTTGTTGTATCAGTGAGCCTCTACTCAGTTAACATAAATCGATATTGTTATAATTCCTCGTGGCTCCAACACACTGATTCACTTTACTAATGATTAAAGGTGACAACATTTCAACCCCTGTGATATTTTTATAAATTTGTGAAATTAACACATGAATGATGATAATTCAGAATACACTTAATGGACACTCATTGCCTTAAAATGCCATTTTTGCTCTGTTCAACCATATCCTAGTATGTCTCATAGGTTTGCGAAAATGTGGCTAACTACGCTTCTTCCTGCAGAGCCTCCAGTAGGGTGATGCTACTGTATATCTAGAGATATATTGGAAAATATATGACTGCAACCAGGAACACAGAAAATACTGAAGTCATAATAAGTCTAAAGAGCTCCTCCATTCCCAGAGAATTGTAAAATATTCTGTAAAATATTCTATTAACGTGGTTATGTTTCCTGTCTTATTATATCTTTTGTAACATATTTATTTATTTAAAAGTATGTCCCAGAGTTTTTCTATATGAAGTTCTTTACTCAGGAACAATTTCTTCATTTATGTATTTCTGAGTTTTTCTTGGCCTAAATATTGTCACATTTCAAGACACTGTCTACACATTATTGGTATCTGCTTTTTAAAACCCCACTTTTTTTGTAACTTGAAATTCTAAAATATAAAATACACTTCAGGTCCTAATATTCCCTTGGGGGAAAATACTGCAGACTTCTGTGTCCTGCTGTTTGCAACGTACTGAGCTGGTCAGTGAAGAGGTGGATCATGCAACAGGGTTTGTTTGAGAAATTTTGTTTTGATTCTTTTATTTTCCGCTGTAAAAACGTGTCACCATTGGAACTTATTTTTGCCTGAACTCAAGCTGACCAAAGCCTCTGTTCTCCATCAATGTTGAAACCACAACACACACTCACACTCACTTATATTTTGAACAAGATATAATTGTCATTTTAAAGGGGACATATCACGTTCATTTCCAGGTTCATACTTGTATTTTGGGTTTCTACTAGGGCTGTCAATCGATTCACATTTTTAATCGCGATTAATCACATGATTGCCCACGATTAATGGCAAATTAATCACATTAATCACATCATCACACATTTTTTATCTGTCCAAAATGTACCTTAAAGGGTGATTTGTCAAGTATTTAATACTCTTATCAACATGGGAGTGGGCAAATATGCTTTCTTTATGCATAATATATTGCAAGAGATACAGTTGTTGATCAGAGTGACTAACCTAAATGACACTTAAATACTGATTAAATTTACAGCACTTGGTCTGATGTCCATTAAACTTTTACTGAAATCAAAGGAAAGGGACCTCATCTTTTTCTGCAGGGAACTGAGTGTACTTTAGGAATTTGTAAGCCTAAAATTGAGATTTACAGTTTTACCTTAGCTGCTTTTAGTGTCAAGGTGCTCACTGACAACGTTTACATCAACGCAAACATTATTGATGATACTTTATTGAGCAGAGACGTACCAGTTCTCTAACAAAAGTCACTCCATTATCTCAATGTCTGTGTCTAAACAGCGTTCTGTGTGCTGTCAGGCAGGGACGTCGGCCGACACCACAACCAGTCTGGTGAATCTAAATAAAAGTGAGCTGGTTCTTTTTGTACATCACGCTGGAAGAATTCATAGTATGTGCAGTATTTTGCCAAATGGACACGGCCCAAGTCACGCGTACGTCATTTATAAGAAGAGGGTGAAATGATAAATGATGAGGTGCCGGGGGTTTGCCCTCCAACCTCCCAACATGATGCTCCACGATTAAGGTAATGTAATAAAAGTTTACTATGAGGAGAGAGGGGCTGGTGAGTCATAGGTCAGCAGTGGGTGTAAGGTGAGAACATCGGAAAGCCTGAGGCGTTTAGGGAGATAATGAGGCCTCGTGCGTCTCCCAAGTGCCCAACATTAAGAGTTATTACTTCCTCTCCTGCTGTAGCTACAAGCACCTTGTTTCATTCACAGCCTCAGTACAACTACTCTATACACAAAAACACGCGTGTACACGCACACATGTACAAAGCAACCTGCTGGACCCGCCTTTAATGCTTCCTTTTGTCTGAGAACAGAATTATAATTTCTAGCGTTATGTCCCTTACGTCTCACATTTATACCTCAAAGCTTTATCCATATTCAGGTCAAAGCAAAGCGTGCTCATGTATTTCACAAATATACCTTTTGGATTTTACACATTTTTTACAAGGTAAAAGCTGCACTTCAGCCTGATCATTCTCAACAGTCATTCTGCATTTTCTTAATGAATAGGACAAGGTAGTAAAACCTTTAACTTACACAAAAATATGAGTAAAATCAACCTTCCTTATCTCGATATACGACATTCTCTCATTAATTAATGGACAGACTAACAGTCAGCTCAGGCAGACAACATGAGAAGTACTATAGCTACATACGTCATCAAAAAATCCATAATAACCTTTCAGCATATTGTAATTCAAGTGTTCTGAGAGAAAACTAGACTTCTGCACCAGCTCATGGCTCTGTTTTCAGGCTTTAAAAAATCTAGCCTGTGATGGGAGACTTTGGCCGATCACAGGTCATTTCAGAGAGAGAGCGTTCCTATTGAGAGTTCCTATTGGCTGTGCTCCAAATGGTGGGCAGTGCTTGGTATTTCCTCAACTGGTCTCAACATGACTGCCGGGTCACAAACTTTCTCATTTTACAGCTAAACAGTACACTACAAGATGTTTCTGAAAACATCTGAGGTGAGAAATAGGCATTACAGTAACAGATTATTGATTCATATTTGATCAGCTTAACTTATTTTGTCATGTCAGTCACTAGTCAGTGAAGTTAACATCAACCACGACCGTTTCCTAACCCCACCTAAGTGGTTGTGTTGCCTAAACCTAACTTCCTGTGAAAATGGTAATTTATTTTGAAAGGACAATGCATAAAACAAGCGTATATTGAAACACCGTTCCAGGTCCGTCCAAAAGTAACGCAAGAGGGGTACCCTGTGTGTCAGTCTGCGTTGCAGAGGGGCACTGACCAAACGGTGGTATTCGACGAGTTGGGAGTGAGAATGTGTTGTAAAAAACACCACAGAGTCAATAAGAGCAGTCATCACAAAGGACTGGTGGTAATGAATATGAGGGAAAAAAATGTTCCAGAGGTTGTTGAGGGCACACCAGGATGTTTTGGAGTTGTAGGACGAGCATACAGTAAGAGGAGGCGTGTACATATCTGCCATTCATTCCGGCTCGCTTGTGAAACAAGTTATTGGAAAAGGTTAACAAGACTTCCTGAACCTTACTGCTTTATTGAAGTCAGTGAAATACTCCACTGACGATGCTGATGTGAGATATTTATGTAAGACTCATTCAGAAATATGTTTCTCACAACTAAAATATGTAAACTGCCATTTGCTAGCCGGCTTTGTTTCCTGCTCCCGCAGCAATTCCTGACAAGTTTCAATATTTACATTTTTCAGTGGCATCAAAATTCAGCAGACTTAACAAAAGAGGGATGAATATGGAGCAGAGCTCTTGCTTTGTTCTTCAAAATGAAACGGTTCCTCATCCTCAAAATATCTGAAGTGCTGTCACTTGGACTCCCTCCTTGGAATCTGAAGCATTTACAGGCTTTGTCTTGTAACTGTCAAAACGCTAAGTGTTGAGGGTCAGCGTCGTTTTACAGTTTTGGAATACCTGTTTATACCTTCTTTCACTATGTCTTTTTATTGTGTTGAGGATTTATTGTATACATTACTGTAGGGCTGCAATTTAGGATTATTTCATTATCGATTAATCAGCTGATTATTTTCTCGATTCATTGATTAATCGTTTAGTCTGTAAAAGTCTGTAAAATGTCTGAAAAAAGAGAAAAAATTGTTTTTAAATTTCCCAGACTGACCTAACAGTGGAAAGCCCAATTACATTCAGTTTACAGAGATATTAAACAGAGAAAAGAAACTTAACTTTACGAAGCTGGTAAATGAATCAAAGGATTAATTGATTATAAAATATTTGCAGACACATTTTCTGTCAGCTGATTCTGTCAGTTTCAGCTCTACATTACTAAAATAGAAGATTGGCAATGGTGGAAATGATAAAAATCATTAAAATTTTATTTAATCAATGCACTCAACTATAGAAGAGATGGCATCACTGATTTAGTGTTTTATATATATTTTTTTCTGTAGTGTTAGGCCAGTCTTAAATTTCTTCTTAGAATATTCTGATGCAAGTTGGACAGTTTCACAAAAATAAAGATGGACTTGTTTCAAGTCTAAAATGTTAGCCCAGGCTAACTCAGAGCTAAGCCATGTTATCATGGTAACAATCAGTGACACCTGCTGACCTGTGTTTCCATGGTAACATAGTCGAACTGACAAATGGGCCAATGCAAGCAAAACATATTTTTAAATAAGCCCACTCCCTGCTTAAAGGACCAGTGTAACAATTAAGGGGATCTATTGGCAGAAATGGAATATAATATTAATAAGTATGTTTTCTTTAGTGTATAATCACCTGAAAATTAGAGTAGGTGTTTTTTTTGTGACCTTACAATGAGCCGTTTATATCTACATAGGGAGCGGGTCCTCTCCGCGGATTCCGTCATGTTGCACCGCCATGGTTCAACAGTAGCACAGAGCGGACAAATAAAACCAAACACTGTTAACTTTTCCTGCTTGGGCCGGAGTCAATAACGTTAATCGCTCCCGTCGCCACCGCCGCTCTCTCTCTCTTGCTTCACCACTCACTTCCCAAGTACACACACACACACTCTAAGCCAGGGGTCTCCAACCTTTTTTCTTCTGAGAGCTAATAGCTGACAATATTGAAGTGGCCGAGAGCTACTCAGAGCACCAAGCTGTACATCGCCAATAGCAGACATAACTGCTGTCTTACTTTTATGGTCCCTTAATAACGTTTCAGCCACCGCAGTCATCACCTCTATTACAATCCCACCATAGACGAAGGGCTTTTTGTGTTTCGATAGGATGTGCGCCACTAAATAAAGCCCCTGTTGCTGCTAAGCCCTACGAAGCCAAACTTGGTACCTGCACAGGTGTTTTCAAAAAACTTCAACATACATTAGTGTGAGCATCCTCCATCAATACTAAAGTTGCAAGTGAGAGAGAACGGAAATTGTGTATGTTTTTCCTTTTGTTCATATTCTTGTTTTGTTGAAACATTTGTTCTAAGTTCAACGGCAGTATAGTGCTTCCATCTTAAAGTCCAAATGATCACACTAATTGTTGCTTACAAGATTGAAGGTGACAAAAAGCGGGCGACAGGTCATGTGTGGCATCAGGTCCGAAAGCTGAGGATCACCTCCTCATGCTTCAGGGAGGTACGAGGTGATCAAAGATCAAAATCCTCAGAGGAACTGACAGCATAGATGAGATGAGGTGTAGATATAAAGTTTGAGGCAGTGAAGAAGTATTGTTGGATGAGAAATGTTGAATAAACTTCCAAACATATTCACACCACCTGTCCTGAAACACTGGCTGAAACTAAACCAAACCTGTGATCACTGTTAAACTGATTTGGAAAATACATATGCAAAGCTATTGTAATGTACGATGTTGTATTATGTGATTTTATTCTTTTTTTTTAACATAAAATAATGTTTTCATAATTAATTTTTGCAAATTTTTGCAAATCCATTAAGAAATATCATAATAATAAAAAAATCTATATTTTATTTATTTATAGTTTATTTCTAGTAATTTATTTCTAATTTTTAGATTGCATTATTTAAATTGAATCATCTTATACATAGTTACATCAGTAAAATAATTAATTGATTGATATTAATTCACCACTAAAAAAGTTTGTAATCTTTATCCCATTGGCACAAGTCAGCCTCCGTAATGAAAACTAAATTTCATGTCAAAATTGAAAAAATGATAACATGATTATAGAGTTGCTTTTTTTAATAAGTCTGTTCTTATGTGACAAGACTCAAAACTTTCATTGATCCTCAACATTGTTCAAATCATCCTTGTCACTTCTCCCAGACCACTTCCTGTTTAATTCAACATTTTTATACTGTGTACTATATGTACAGTATATAATCACCCTGATATTCCTTTAATTAGTCAGTTCCTAATTATTGTTCCGCAGTCGTTCATCCAATCGTTCTAGATATTTGTTTTCGGCTGAGTGGTAATAAAAAGTCAGTCAGTTAATGTGCCCTCCTACCATTCTAGACTATGACTCATATCTAAGCCTCACTGCAGAGAGTTATATGTGATGTGAATACTTATCAAGGCAACAATCCTAAACTTGTTTCTACACTTCAGCCTCGTAGTGACATATCCATCTTTTATGAGTAAATCAGTGGGACATAATGTTTGCTTTTAATATGTATATCAACAACTTAACACCACGAGAACAGAAAGGATGCAGATATGGTGCTGAAAAATCAATAAAAAGGGATATATTTTCTGGAATTTATTTTACTTTTATTGGTTTAGAAAGTGAACAGTAATTGGTTGCATTATAGGATTATTAATATAAAATACAATGTTATCCTGCGTGTTACTTGTTTACTAAGAAACATTTTACACTTTTATTTTTTTAAGCCTGAAAGTTGCTCTGTTATTGAGTGCATTTTGAGAAGGGAGGGGGGAACGCTAGCTGACCAACTGAAATAACTGTTGTTTGACGTCATGACTTTATTTTTAGAAGGTAATATATGGGTGTGGAAGTGCCTTTTCATGTTAGAATCAAAATACAAACACATAACATACACACACTGATGCACCCATGTGCACATGGGCAGACAATCACGTGTGTGTAGGCAGATGAGAGCTTTTCTCCTAATACCAGGAAAATGCATATTCACACGTGCTGATGAGCTATTTGTTTGCACATGTACCGGTATGCTGCGACTGAAAGGAGTCACTATGTTTGTGTGTGTAAAGCCATATAGAAACACTAAAAAAACGTAACATCTAATCTAACAAATTTTGAGTTGAATCAGACATGAAAGGATTTCAGATATGTTTTTGTCTCTCACCTGTAATATCCTCACAGCAGGGGAAAGTATTAACTGGGATTATCCGGTTGACTCCTGGTTCGTCACTCACATCCAGATCTCTGAGCTCACATGGAGCTGTGCAGCCCAATATGCCTCAAAAAGTATTCACATCAAATATGTGTGTTATAGTCTCAGGAGACGCATGCTTAGACAAAAACACAGATCAACAGATGAGGAGACAGTGGGAAGAGTTCAATGATTTATTGTTGAAATAAATTTACAAAGTCCAAATTAAACTGAGGGTCCGGCAGGTAGGTAACAGGTTAATACAGGGAACAAAATCCTGGAACAACAAGCACAGGGAAAACTACACACTCTAGAAAGACGGGTGGACACTACTGGAGGTGAATAAGACATTGGACAAGACTGATAGGGGAAGTGAGAATAGGTGGGCAGGAGGTCTGGTGAGTGCAGGACTAATAAGGGACAGGTGAAACTAATCAGGGCAGGGCAGACAATGAAAACTGGCAGGAAAACACACAAAGGCAGGAAGTGAAGTGATCTGAAACGAAGTCAAAGAACGTATATTGATAAAAAGTGAAAGCCAACTGTTCGTTCCATTGCAACGTCAGCGCCCAGCAACAGCGCTACGCCTCCGCCATTTTAGACTGAAAGCGACTACCGGACGCCAGTAAAACGTTCGCCAAAAAAGTCAACAACATTAAATTCTGTTTATGTCATGCTACTAGCACTACTAGCTACTGGCCGATAGCCGGTTGTTTGGGAACAGAGACGTTATACATCCACCACGGTACAGGCTTACAGCATACAGCCCATGGGTGTATTATAAGATAATAAAAGTGATGAATTACAGCCAATATTTCCATTATTACAGCCGCACACAGCTAGAAGGAAGCTGGCAGAACCGGATATGTCATATAAACGTGCAGGGCGGTGCTGTCCTGTGGGTCTGCTGCATGTTCGTTATGCCGAGGAAAATAACTCTGGATTCAGCTATTAGTTAATTTTACAACTTTTAGGACATCATTATTTAAATGAGGGCTATTTAAGTGTTCGTACTGGGAAGTTGATTTAAACTAAAAAAAAAAAAAAATCCTCTGATTTACAGACGTCTCTTTATACATTCATCGCTATGGACTCATTGGCGTTTTCATTCCAAAATGGCGGCAGCGCTACCGCAATGCCATCTAGCGGCTATTGTCAAAAAAGCACTAGAGTTTTGCCTCTTTGCTTCTATAGTCTTTGACGGGGTTTGTGTTTAGAAGGGAACCCGCAAATTGCGAAAACTTGCAAACACTCTCGCGAGACTCGCTGCCCGATGACCTATCCTAACTTTAACCATTCAATGTTAATGCCTAACTTTAATCATCTCGCGAGAGTTTTGAGATTTGTGTGCTACCTTCCAGACACAACCCCGAAACGAGAGGAGAGGTGAGTAACAAAATAAAACGGGAAGCACTACAAAATGAATGATATGAATAAATTAAACAAGGAAAGACATAACCTCAGGACAGAGCTGGACATGACAATGTGTGATACACCAAAAAATGGATTTGGGAAAAGTTGTGGGTTGAAAGACACATCTTTAGCACTTTCAAAATAATGGTTACACATTACATCACAGAGAATAAATACATGTAAAATTAAGGCAAGACACATACAATAGACAAAAGACACTATACTCGACCCACTGTCTGTAGCACAAAGTATTGAAAACCGTCAAGTACTAAAAGCATTAAATATTTACTCAGATTTGTAGTTTTATTTTTTTATTTATAGTTTAAGATTTAAATCATAATTTAGTCCAATTATTTTTAATTATTTATTGGCTTATTAATTTTTTATGGCTGGTTGTGTGCACAAAACCTTTATCATTTGATAAGTTTGGCTTTGTTTGCTAAATGAACAGAAACAGTTTGTAGAAAAATATTTATATTCCTCAAAGTGCACTAGTATCAAACATTTAAATGATACCCATTGCCACAGACAGAAGGTTTTGGCAAGCTGGAGGTTGTATTAACATTAAAATGAAAATTATTATCATTATTCCATTTTAAACTTTATTTATTGTTATGTAAGTGACTGTATATAGCTGAGCTGAAATCTAATTTGCATCTACTGTACAGTCCCTCAGCAGCGGTGTCACGTCCAAGTGATAATAAATCAGTGATTATCTTCATGCAAGCTTCAGTGTGCAGTTTTGGAGTTAACGTTAACGTTTTTATTGCTCAATTAAGCTGTGAAATTATATATTGATACATTAAAGTCTTGCCTCCTAAAGGGACCATCTCTGTTTTTTAATTGTTTTTAAAGCACTTCTTGCAGATGATACATATTTTGAAGTCAGACACATACAAACTCAGTTTTTGGAATAAAATATGTAAATGTTTTGTGTAGAATGCAGTATTTTGATTGAAAAGTGTATTATTTGCCATATACTAATTTATGAATTTAATTTCATAAATAATAATGTAAGTTATTAGGTTTCCCTTTTATACCAAATTGTGTTTCAATTCAATTCAATTGATTTTTATACAGTGTCAAATCATAATAGACGTTATCTCAAGACACTTTTCATATAGAGCAGGTCAAGACCGTACTCTGTAATTTAGAGACTGGACTATTGGACTGGACTACTATTTATGTTTTTACTTTTCTGTGATAAGGACCAGAGAACCCACATTTAACAGACATAACGTATGATGTTGACAGCCGACAAATCAAAGGCAAATCTGATCTGGCCTGTTTCACAACTGCAAACTACAACTTTTAAAGTAATTAAACTGCTGGTAGCCATATGCTAATGTCTCACGCTACATTAAGTCATTGGTGAAACTAACTTAGACACATGGGGAAAGGGAAAAATGTATAAATATTTAAAAAGCAGGCTGTCTTTAATTCCTTCGCAAGGGGCCGGCCAGGGTACAAGTGCAATGATAAACTTCTACAGTAGGTGTCCTGATTTAGAAAGTTTATTTATACTGTATACTCAGCTGATATACAGTAACATATTATGGAGGACGGAACCTGCAAAAATAAAAAATGAATAAATAAATAAATAAATAAAAAGGGAAATTAAACAGAAGAGTAGATAGATAGGGGAAGGTTAATAGATTAAAAAAACAAATTAAAACAGAAATATCAATTTATGACACGTTTATCAATTAATTAATGCTTACATTTATTTTTTTTACATTTTTGGTACATTTAATGGCATATTTATTTTTATATATTTATTTATGAATCATTTATTTAGTTATTAATTCAAATTCATTTTTTATTTTCGCAGGTTCCGCCTTCCATACAATATACTGGGACAGTATATATATATATATATATATATATATATATATACATATACAAGCTGTGTATATAGTTGTGCTAATTTTCAAATGAATAATATGACAGCATTAAAAACCGTGTACTACTGAAAAAAAGTATAATTTGTCCAGGCTCTACTGCTCGTTAAACCACTACAAAACACAAAATATGTCCACTGACTTTTGAGGGTTAAAGAAATCTTAACACAAAGCTTCCATTAAAACAAGGGAATGGTAATGTGAAAGAATGTGTCACGGTATGGCACTGTATCCAGATGCCTTCAGACTTTTTGTAGACCGGACTGAGTTGTTTTCTGTGTTTTGGGTTTTCTGTACTCTGTTTTTCCTCCTGTGTTCCTGTACTGGCTTTCCCTCCTTTGCCCATCTACACACCTGCTCTGAATCAGTCTCGTTAGTCCTATCCTGCTCTCAGAGTTCAGCCCAGCTACACACCTGCTCTGAATCAGCCTCGTTAGTTCTTCCCAACCAATCAGCTCCTTTCTTGTTCCCAGTGTTTTTCCCCTGCCAATCAGCTCCCTGCCCGTTCCTCTGCCTAATCAACTCATTTCCCTCACCTGAGCTTCTCCGCCCATCTCTCCACCTGCACTTCATCCTCTCGTCAGATCAGTTTGTATTTAAGTCCTGGTTTTCTGTTCAGTCTTTGTTGAGAGTTGAGAGTTAAGTTTCTGTTCTGCCTTGCCTGCATTGGAGATTTAATTAAAGTTATTTTCTCCAAGTTCCCGTTGCCTGTTCCTGTTGTGATCTCCTGCATTTGGGTCCACCTGCTCCACTCTCCCCTGACAGAATGAATGAATGGATGAATGAATGGATGAATGAATGAATGTGGGTCTGTGTTTGCATCTGCATCTATGTGAAATTCCCACTGAAAACAGCAGACAGTTCTTTAGTCAGTAGGGGGAGAAAACACTTCATCCCACTCTCGGTATCAGAGCTCTTGGTCTGTCTCTCTTCCCTCCCCCACTGTAGGCAACACCATGAGTCAGAGAGTGGCACATTGACATGAGTGGCATGGCCAGCCTCACACAGAGTCAAAGATACAGCCTGGACTTTATTTCACTGTCCAGATTTTGTGAATATATGTTCTTCTTGAGGAGCCAAAGTCGTAGATCGAACAAACTTTCAGAACACACCGTAACTCAAAAAAAAGATTTATTGTTAGCGAACACAACATAGAAGCTGCCACAGTTGACAATCAGAGCTTTGACGCACAAAATTGAAATATTTGAATGGCAGGTGAGTGATTTAGTTGTGATTCCTCCAGTTGGTCCAGAGAATCACACCAGCAACACTATACCAATAACAGAGCTTCCACATTATTCAGTCAGATTTCTGTCTCTTTTTGCGTCTTTCATGAATTAGGAAGTTGTCACATTACATAGATTGATACATGATTAACATTGAAGTTGTAATACAATGTAAATACATGCTTTCAAAAGTGGAATCAGTGGATTTGTCAGATAAACTAAAAGCGGTACAGAGATATTGATCAAAGGTAAGGCTGAGTTGAAAGGTGAAAGTGAGTTTAATTCATTCACAGCACATCTGCCAAATCAAAATAGAAAAGAATACAAGCTATAACAAAACACAACCCTGGCTCCTACAAAACTATGTTCCTATACAACTAAACTCCATTCTCAATTACGTTTTAACGTATTTTCTTCCGGATTACAGTCGCAATTTTTAACAGTTTTAAACACGTGGTTGATGTTGTAAATTGAAACAAAACAAAAAACGCAACAAAACTACTTGGTTAGGTTTAGTAAAAAAAACATCATGGTTTGGCTTAAAATTACTATGTTTTTTTAGTTTATTAAGCTACGGACATAAATTAAAATAAGTGAACATAAGTGAGTTTTTGTTTCACACGGGACACAAACAGCGGTCTCCTGGGTGAACATCCTGTGTTTGATTGGCCCATCCACCACCCCGACATCCTCCGTATGTGGTCTTCCTCGGACTATGATAACAAACATATTTGTGATACGTCAAAAGCAAACGTAATCCGCAACAAAATATGTTTCTCTCAAAACTTAATTCACAATGAAGTTTTGTTGTATGGGAATGTAATTTTTAGGAGACAGGGCTGCCTAGTAATTAAATTTATATACTAACTTGAAACACATGTTGAGAAAAACACAATGCCACCTGAATTATACTTTTTATCTTCATAATTAGGAAACATTTTTAATGAACACATCAAAATATTTCTATTTTATTCCTATTTTCTATATATTCTTAAAATGTTCTTAAAAAATGTGTTTTAATGTGTTTTAATGTGTCCTGTCTGGATGTAATGTTGTGCTTTAATGTACCCTTTTAATAGCAGTTTTTGCATATGCAAACAAAGACAAATTTCTGACTTTTGTATGCAAAAAGTAGACAATAAAGTATTCTATTCTAAGATGCTGATAGTAAACATATCAGCAAAACATTCACTGAAACTCATAGCAACTAAAGTAGGATTGTTTTTATTCTTATGTTTAGACAATTGGTGATGTTTAAAGCACTTGGTTAAGATTAGAGAAACATTATGGTCAAAAGTGACTTGAGGCATTTGTTTACTTAACTAACATGTAACTACGACCCCAATTTTTCCCTAACTTTAACCTTGAGTGCTTTAGCTGCCTAAACCCAGCCACACACAGGATGTGAAGCGTTATATCTGATGTCAAAGTCCTGCGCTTTGTACAGCTCACATCCACCCCGACCATCTCCAGACAAACTTCAGTGTGGTACAAAAACATAACACCATTCTGCTCGAAAGCACTTCCCAGCCACTGCTCATAATCCAGTTTCCTTCAAAACATATTTGGCAAAAATAAATTAGTAGTATTTTACCATTCCTAGGAGACAGGGTTTCAAAAAGTCATAAATCAGATGCAAAAAGCTAAATGTGCTACAAATTGCAAAAGTTAAACAATATAGTCAGGCTCGGGGGACACACATTTCTCATACCAACATCCCATTTAACCACCTGACAGTGGTTAAGTTAATTTAGTACCTTTCACTCAGCTCTTTCTATCTAAAAGTGCTGAATATTTTGTGAAATACTTCAATAGCATGTTTTTGTACTTTGTATTGTAGTGTTTAACTCTGCAGGCATCTGTCTGAGTCTTGTTTTGTTTTGCTTTGACTCAGCTTGGAGGTGACAGTGATTATGTCCTCTTTTAAATAAAGCTTACTACCAGATTCTAACCATAATACAAGCAAGCTCTTAACCCCCAGAAAGAGCATCCAACAGTGTCTTGGGAAGTGCAAAGGGCAAAAGCCGGGATGCAGCGACTGGCAAAGACAGAGCGTAGGTCAGGCTAGGTCAGGGGCAGGCCAGAGACGGTCAGAAATGGAAAACAGAGGACATGCTCGGCAAGTTAATGAAGTCAACATTCATATTGGTTTGATAAAACATCACTGAAATCTTGGCGTCTTTGTCCATTCAGTGTTTGTTTTTTTTTAACACGTGAGCAGTTTTTTCCATACCTATATATATATATATATATATATATATATATATATATATATATATATATATATATATATATATATATATACACTGTCCCTTTAATCGTCAAGCATTTGGTAAAATACCACAGTTACAAAGAAGGCCACAAGGAGAAACATTTCTCTCATGAAGAGCTGATGTTGACACCTTTTATCCTAATATACAGGTTTGATAGTATACAGTATTTTTCTTATCCTATGGTTATGCTGAGCATGTTTGCTCTAACTGGTAGTCTAGTTGCTAAAAGTGAATGATCTATTAATTTAAGCCCTGCAATATGAGTTCCTTTAAGAGTGATTTCAGAAAGCTGTTTAGGACGACATGATGTGTTTGGTGTTTATGTTTCACTATATTTGTTTTATGAATACCTGTACCAAATGCAGTTTTACAAAACATAGCTGAACAATTAAGATAAGATAAGATAAGATAAGATATTCCTTTATTAGTCCCACAGTAGGGAAATTTGCAAGTTGGTGTGTCTGCAGTAAATCAGGGTTCATGTCAGTGAACCACGTATACGCTCAAATCTGAAAATATAACAACAATTTGAATATTCTTAGACAGCTTGCATAACAGTACATGAAATACAAATGAGGAAGTTGCCATGTCAGAGCATGATAAATGGGATAAATACAATGGCTGGATGCCTCTTAAAACCAATCAGAAAGCACGGGCAGACTAGTAGGAGAAAAAAAAGTGAGTCACGATTTCTATGCCTGCCTTCGCCATATATATATTGGGGAGTGCATCCTAAATAACATGGAAGCTATAAATAGAAAAATGTGTAAATGCCATCACATGCAAACACACACACTCACACAACACAGACATGTTGTGCATTTTAATTGTCTCACCGTTTGAAGTAACTCAAAGTGAATATGTGATTTGTCAATTGATTCTTTTTCTCCCAGGCTATGAATAAAATGCTTTAATTATTGATGCTCTGACGTCAGATGTCCGCTTGAATGTTGTATGTGGTGCAGACCTTTTTCTCCGGGCAAGCTACTTCCCCCACCCCGCTCTCAACCCAACAGCACCCCCCTCCACCGCCACCACCACCCCTCCCCCAGCAGACACCCTCGTGCTCACCCTAACTGAGCATGCTCTACCTGGCATGAATGGAACTTGAACACGTTGCAGGCAGCTTGCAGGCAGCTTGCAGACAGGCGACCAAATGGATGGAAGTTAATATGAAAATTAAGTCTGCATATCTGCCACCCCTCCTCTACTGCAATCCTCCCCACAGGAGGCTTGTCTGTGCCATGCCATCGTAGCAACGCTACCCCGCAGAGCAACTGGTATCTCTAGTAAATTGCATGTCAGAAGAGCTGGCCCTGTGTAGCAATGGTCAATTCTGGGTTTTATAGTCAGTTCTGTAAACATGTTGTGAAAGTTGTTTTTCACAGAAATTCTGACAAGTCAGATTCTGACAGTTGTTGATTTTAAGATTAAAATCTCTGGTCCATTTCAGAGTGTGTTCTCCTCAAGCAAAACCATTTCCATAGAATAAGCAGAGTTGTAGCATTGATATTCTTTTCAGTCCTGCTCTGTACTATTAGATGTAGAGAAAGCCGTAATGGGAGAAATGAATTTCCATAAAAAACAATCTCATGTCCATCCTGGTATAGGGACACAACTACTAAGACTAATTTACAAAATGTGTTTTATTTGTGTACAAAATTATATAAAAGGGATTAAGGCTGCAATTAACAATTATTTTCATTATCAATTAATTGATTCATCATTTGGTCTATAAAACGTCAGAAAATTGTGAAAAATTGCCATAAGAAGTTCCGAGAGCCCAAGATGTCATCTTCAAATGTCTTGTGTTGTCTGATCAACAGTTCAAAACCCCATAATATTTAATTTAGCAGCATATATAACAAGTACCGTAAATGCAGCATTGCCAACATTTGAAACAGCTGGAGTATGTTTGACATTTTGGCGAAAAAAAGTTTACTAAAGGAACAGTGTGTAGGATCTGGTGGTATCTAACGGTGAGGTTGCAGATTGCAACCAACTGAAGCCTCTCCCGTGTGCCAAGCGTGTTGGACAACTACGGTGGCCGACGCAAAAACGCGAATGGCCCTCTCTAGAGCCAGTACTCCCAGTTTGTGTGTACGTGGGAAGTGAGTGGTGAAGTAAGAGAGAGAGAGAGAGCAGCGGCGACGGGAGCGAGTAACGTATCGAATCCGGCCCAAAACAGTGTTTGGTTTGTCCGTTCTGGGCTACCGTAGAAACATGGCGGGCAACATGGCGGACTCCGTGAAGAGAACCCGCTCCCATATGTAGCTATAAACGGCTCATTCTATGGTAATGAAAACACAACAATTCTTATTTTCAGGTGATTATACACAAAATTATACAAAACAAATATACACTTATGAACATTATAGTCCATTTCTGCCAATAGATCCCCCTAAATATTACACACTGGTCCTTTAAAGCAATTATATAAATAGTTGCCAACTAATTTCCTGTCTGTCGACTAATTGTTTGAGCACTACTGCGACCTATCTACGTTCAAGTTTGAAAGTCAGTGAAATAAAAGTGACCATTTGAAAATGTCACGTATACTCCAATACAAAGACTAATTTACCGCTATTTAAAAACAAAGTATTTTACTTTGTCTCATTTTGATGTTAGAGCGGTAAAAGCTTAAATAACCGTTGTTGATCTGTTTGTTGGTCAGTCATTAATGACTGTGATAATAAAACTCACCTATCTAAGATCTATTAATCCTCAGTCCTAATCAGCGCTGGCTGTTAGGAGAGGCCCTGGGTGGGTTAAGCGCTGAAGGTTTACGATGTACTTTGTGTCTGAGCGGTTCCTCAAAAATATTTAAAGTGTTGTTGTGCTAGTGATGGGTGAATCATCACAGCTCTGATGTGCCAGCCCCGATCCATCACTAACAGTATATCCTGCATTAATGAGCTCCTTATCAGCATAAAGCTTCACTGCTGAGATACAGAGGCATTTGCTCTCTTAACCTGTACATGGTTAGGTCTGGAGGATATTAGAGGATGTTGGTCTGTTCTTTGTGTACCAGCGTCGAGCATAGGTGTGACTCACTGCGCTTGCACCCCCAAACTGTGCTATTGTTTGTACAATATCAATACAAAACTATCAATTTCACAATGTCAAGCTATCTAAAAAAGCTTTTTCACCTAAGGACAAACTTGAGACCTATCTTGTATGTTACCTCTTTTTTCAGTATCTTTCCGCAACTATTATAAAACAGCAGAAAGCTTTCACCGTCATTAGATATAAAACATTTCATGCTTGATGAGGACCCACCCCAAAGTGTGGAGAGAGACAAAGACAGACAGGCATAGCTAGGACTGGTGTATGCCATGGATGTGAAGAGATCCTCTTGAGGAGGCGGAGGGATGGAGAGAGGCAGAGGCACATTGAAGCAGATGCAGAGAAATGTGAGAGGGTGTCAGTGAGACTGGTGATGACGCGCTCATGGCTGCGGAGAGCTGGCGAGGCCGCGGCCCTGGCTCTGACTCACCTCATCCCCACGGGGCCTCCTGGTTGACGTCACTCAGCGTGCGCTGTGGCATTTCTCTGCTTCAACTTCTTTGTGAGCAGCAGCCACACTTGAGCCTTTCTCACATCTGAGAGACTCTGAAAAATATGCATTTGTCTGTCTATCTATCTATCCATCTATCCATCTATCTATCTATCTATCTATCTATCTATCTATCTATCTATCTATCTATCTATCTATCCCTCTGAATACCCTAGCAGAGCTTTGTCTGTTGTGCTTTGTCTAACTACCAGTGTCGAGCAAAGGTGTGACTCATTGCGCTTAAACTAAAAACAGAGTACACTCTGTACTTCGTCAATACTAAACTATAGTTTTCAGAATGATAAGGTATCAAATTTCTTTTGTCTAACATCTAATGACAAACCTGACAGTATCTTACCTCCACAGATAGGTGGGGCGGGTGAAATTATAAATAATATAAATAATATTTTCATGGTGCAGATAACCCTATGTACTGCGCAGTACATTTTGATACATAATGGTGTGAATAATGGAGCAGTTGTTGCTCAGAACCTTCACCTTCTGCTTTCACCGCAGCAAAGTCGCAGACATTTTTTTGTATGCTTTTATTCCATGTAAATTGGCGGAGCAAATGAAAAACAAGGATTTCTACATGATGGGTGGCTGCAGCAAGTAGCACACCTTGCTCTGTTCTGCTCTCACCTTTTCGATGTACATGAAGTCCTGTTGGCAGGTAAATCACTAAGGTGCAGTCGAGAGCAGTAGGTGGAATGTTGCATTGCTCCAGCAAGTCATTAAAGTGGTCTTTACTTTATTTCTGAAGGCCATAGGGAGCCATAAATCCTGCAGTTGAAGAACATTTGAATTCAACACTGTTTTCAGCGTAAATATGCATTAGGGCAGCATTCATATGTCATGTTTGTTTTTTGCTTTTTTGGATGTGGAACATTTCCATGTCTGGGCTTCAGGGGAAAAAAAGAGGCAAATAATTTATTGCTGTTGCTATAACAAGTGCAAATTTCGATCTGTCTGTATCGTTATGTTATGTTTATGTGTCTGACCATGAATCACTACCAAAACAAGGAACCAGTTATCCAGAGATTCAGATATTGAAAATCTGCTCAGCAAACTGATATGCTTTACTGAACACCACGTTTGAGTTCAGTAAATTCCTGGATTAGACACCAAATTACTGTATTACTGTAAATACTATATTATGTGTAATTAGTGATATGAAGGGCATAGTCATCTGCATATAAATATTCACAGAGCTGTGTATCAGGCAACCTGTGCCTTAACAAGCCTGATAATAGAAGACAGTAAGAAGCAGACGTGCATAAGAGCTTGTGTGCTGGTATATGTTCTGGCATGTTACACATATTTATATATGTTTAACTTTGCATCAGTTAATCTTAATAAGCACATTTTTTACTTTGATAACTCTATGATAATAAATCACAGATGTTAATATCAAACTGCAGCACTGCTAATAATTAGGGCTGTGTTCTGGCAAGAATCTAGTGATACGATAGGTATCATGATACAGGGGTTACTTTCAATATATATATATAATAATAATATATCGTGATATATTGCAATACTGTAAGCAAGGCGTTATATTGTGATTTTTTAAAATCAACTTTTAGGAAAACAGTCGTAGTATAAAGAACACACCGCCATATGCAAATCTGAGTAAAAACAATAAATACATCAGCAAACAGCACCCACATGCAAACTGGAGCGCCAGTGGCTCCACAGTCTGGATGAGAGCCTTACCGAACTCAATACTGGGTTGGCCGATGCCAGAATAATTCTGAGCAGCCTGCACATACATCGGTATATAAGATTACGTATTATGGCAGAGCAGGTGGGCACACCAACATTTACAAACATTTGGCTAGCACTACGGCTTGGAAGTTTAAGAAGCATTCTCATGCCGTCGTTATAGGCCACATTAAGTCTCTGCATGTTGCTTTTGCTAAAAAGACACCACCAGTGGGCAGTGTATGGTGGGGTACGGAATGATTTAAATAAACCTATTTTTACATAAACCGTTTAGGAACATTTTAGGAAACACAAAGTTGTCTGTGGGTCTTACAAGGCATACCAGAAACGCACCACTAAGCCGAGATCTCATTGATGTGTCTGGCATGTGACTGACATGAATAGTGCAATGAGCTGTTCTCATCTGTTGCTGCCCAGATGCTATAGCCCTGAGCAACACTGACCAAGAGGAGGATGCACCACTTCCCACCCAGCCTTGCCGCTGAGGAGAAAGCGAAGGTGGGGGTGATGGGGGTGGAGAACTAGCCAACACAATATTGGCTTCAGTGTAAAGCACTGGAAAACACACACCCACAGGTTTATTCCTAGTGTCACGCAAGCATCCAGAAGAGTCCAAAAATGCGTCACCTGTCAAGAATTAGCCGCCACACCCCAACTGCTAGTCTTTACAGTGCACACAGCACAGAGTGACACAAGCCAATAGCCTCTCACACCCACACATTGTTTCTTGGTGCTATAAAGATCTGGAGAGACCTGGTGACAAACAGACCACACACTTTCCTGCCTCTATATGTTGAATGTGTTGGCAGTATACCCGACACAGCAAATCTCACACACTACCTAATAGTGGAGAGCTGCAGTAGGATTAGGCTCCTACAGGTCCCAGGGGACCCAACACAAATGTTGCAGGAACAGGATGTATTTACTCTAATGCAAGCAGAAGTGGGCGGCCAGCATCATAATCACAAGATGGACGCAGGATGAAATTTCATATACCGTACGGTATAGAAATAAGAGAGGCCATAATTATGGGGCAAACTCTGCAAGTAAATGTATCATCTTCCAGTAAACCGTACGCACCTAAATGCGATCGATATACTGTTTTATATATTGTGTGTAGATGATTTAATTCTGTTAACAGTAATACTACCACTGCAGCTCTGAAGTCTGACACTCAAAACATCTGGTTTGTATCCATTGCCAAAGGAAACTGCATTAAGTATCAGAGAAGCAGTAAAGCAATCCCTTATGTTTTTATTCAATTTTAGTTCCTACTGCCTTGTTTTGCTTTGTACTTTTAAAGGCTTTTACCAAAACCTTGTTGTCATTTCATGTCTTTAAAGATGGCATTGCATTTCTTCGGATTCAAATATTTCTTCCTCTAGGTCTATGGGATGGGCCAGACAGATTTTAAGTTGAACATAATGTTTAGAGAGGAGTGAATCTTTGCGAAAGCATCTGCGGGAGTGGGTGAAATAGTTGAATATCCTGCGGGAGCATGCTCTGGTTCCCACAATGTGCAACCTGTAGCATTTAGCAATTACGGCTACTGTAGCATTAGGCTACTGTTAGCGTAGCTGCTATTGCCGATACACAGGTCACGCCTTTACATTTAGAAGGCAATAATATTGTTTCAAAAGTGTGAATGTCATTTTGATAACACAAATGTCTTGAGCACGTTTTAAGGTTGGCATATCATTTGCGGAAAGAAAAGTATGGTCTAAATGGATAAATAAATACATAAAAGCGGTTTATCGTTGCAGCTGGGCGGCTTTTTAGGCACTAAAACCACAGCACCGCATGCAAAGCACTAATCTTGTCGGAAAACGGTTAATGATCGATTAACGAGGGTCGGCTATCGGTTAGAAAAGAAATTCAAAAATAGCATCCCTAATGCAGGAGCAAAGCATGGAGAGCTTTAAAGGTGATTTGAAATTAACAGGGACACAATATAATGGACCCAGGACTGGAGTAAAGTCAGGTAAGAAACCTTGCTGCATTCTGCATTCTTTATTGGAGTAAAGCAGCTTCCAATTTAATACAAAATATACAGATGGGTGTCATCAGCATAACAGGAGTAGACAATTTTAAAGAGATAGTATAACCAAGAGGGAGCATATACAAACTGAATTAAATCAGTTTTGGTCCTTGCTGAATCACACATTACATGTGACGGGCAGATACAAAACCATAAACGGCAGTTTAGGAGTAAGACGATTTCATGATTGAAATTTGTCAAAAAATGTTTTTCTCCTTCAACTATTTCTAACAGTTGCTTGGCAACCACCTTTATAAATGCTTTAAATGTGCCCAAACAAAACCCTTGAAGGTGGTGTGATTTCAAAACAGCCAGCAGGAACATAGAAAGTTCCTTGAGCCATGTTGATGTTGTGATGAATGACTAAGAGTGTTTGACTTGACTTTTGACAAACAATTGTTGAATGCACACTGCAAATCAAAGTTGTATTCAGGTCCTGGACCATCCAATTCATATGCAATGAAAAGACCTATAAACCAAACAATAATATGAGACCTGAACTAGAATGTTTGATTTAATTTAGATGAATATCAGCATTTTATTACCTAAGCTGAAGTCAAGTCTCAGGCTAAATCAAATAATGCATTGCAGTAGTCCAGATATGAAAACACACGTTGCTAACGTTATTCAACATGATACCTGTCAATCACGTTCAGTCTCGTGTGTGTCGCCTCACTGTGTTGAGCGATGCTCGCTCACGTCTAAGTAGTGCGAGCACAAGAACGCTGACTGTCGTTGACTTAACGGCCACAGGTGTCACTGTTAACAAGCAATTTCTGATTCTTACATAGAGCCCCTTTAAGTGGACCTTGAATTTTTTTTTATTTTTTGTGAAATTAACTTTCACTTTCAAGTTTCTTAGTGACTCTTAATATTTGACATTCTCCTTTAGAGCAGTTGCTGATGCTCAAATGGCCTGACACAGGGATTGGAGCTAAACGCAATACTACTACAGAGAATATATCTAGAGCATCGTGAGTTACTCTGCCATAAAATTACCAAAAAGACAGAATAGATCACAGTCTCAGTCCTGTGTTTACATTGTCACGGCAAAATCCACAAGCCAACAGGGCTCACACTGATAAGATAATGATAAAACAAGACTCAGAAGGTATCCATTAAAGACTGGAGTGAAGGTGTCCTGTGTTATAGAGTAATTTACACTCGCACAAACTCTATCATTTTAACCCCAGGGTGACTGTTCGGCGTGTGACCTCCGTTTCACTGTCATTTGAGAGAGTGGTGCTTCTGTAAGAGCCAAATGGACGACTGCTGGGAATATTGCAGGCTTGTACCCAGACAGGCAATTTTCCCTACGGTGAGATAATGGCAGTAAGTGGGGGGGTGGTAAGATTTAGTCATATACTGTACACCTACTTGGAGGGTGGTGATTTTATTCTGCTGCCACCATCCAATATATCGCCTCATTGGTGTTGATTACAGACAGCTCCTGGTTTCAAGGTTTTGCCATCTCACCTCCTACAACCTAATTTGAAGGCAGTTGGGTTTTTTATCTTCCAGTGTAATTTTATCTCTCTCTTGTTTTGTTATTTTTCTACCGTATAGGAAAAATGCCAGTTATTTTCCATTCTCAGAACTGCTGTGAAATGAAACACATTTTGGTGACACGGCTTGAACTAAATTTCGGAGAGCACAAAGTAAACCACAAGTCATCAACTTCCATTTTGATGGAGAGAATATCATGATGACATTATAGTGTCAAGTCTTTAACCTGGTCTCTACCTTTTGGTGACAATTATATTTCTACACATTGATGAAGATAAATCCCTGATGAAGATTTTCCCTGCAGATCTCTTGTTAAAATAGAAGCATTCTGAGTATTTAAACACCAAAATCTTTCTTTTTTCTCCTCCTGTATAACATAAACATATTGTTTAATTACTTATCCTGCACTCCAAGAAATATCTGTGTATTAACACTTGTATGACTGTATATTTTAACAGAAACAATGTCTTGTTTTTTACTTGATAAACCATTAAATAATAGAAAATGTCTTGTTTTTTTTTACTATAGATACACCATTAAATAATAGGAAAGGTCTTGGGTTTTTTACTATAGATACACCATTAAATAATAGAAAATATCTTGTTGTTTTACTGTGGGCACACTGTTAATTAATACAAAATTTCTGTTTTTTAATTACAGTACAAAGTCCAGGTAATGAGCTGCCAGTACTTTTTCTGTCATTTTACGGATTTTTTTCTTAGAGTGTAATTCAGGGGTGTACACATCATAACACGTGAGCTGCATCTGGATATATAATCTAGATAACAGAATCTGATATTATTAAGCATTCCCATTATCTCCATTCTCCCTGCATTGTGATTGGATCGCAATATGCAAATGAGCTAGGCAGAGCTGGCAGTCTTATCAACAAACATGGCGCATGAAGGTCAAGTTAAGTGACTCTCGAGGGACGGCTATGACCTGCAAGGTGAGGGTCATGTGACAGTAGCCAACAGTCACTTAAGACAAGATAAGATATACTTAGATAAAATATACTAAGATATACCAAGGGGACATTTTTCTTGGGCAATAGTGCTACACACAAACAAGACACAGTAATAAATTACATGAAAAGACAAAGAAGACAATACAAGCAATACAACGAAGAAACAAATTTAAAATATTGCACATGCCCTGTGAGATAAAAACTATAAATACGTTGGCATTAGAAAAAAATTAGGAAAGAAATTGTAATAGCATAATACATAATGCATAACTTATCCTGAAAGAAGTTAACTTAAAAAAGAAGTTGAAATATTGCAAAAAAGTTTGTGTATCAATAAAAACAAAATGTGACAAAGTGCAATGGAGACAAACTTAGTGAATAAATCATGACGTACGTGAACTGTGCGACTTACACGTTCCCTGAAACTTCTGCCCCGCTGGAGAGAATGAAAAATGGCGGCTGATGGAAATGAAGGTTCAAATGAACCTTCCTCAAAATAATACATAAAAGAAACATAAATGCCATATTTCCATTTAGCTTTCAACATGGTTTTATATCTTTTGAGGTTTGACTGGCGCCCTTTTAATTACGTCATCTTGATGCACCCAACTCCTAACATTCAAGCAACAGTAGTAGATGGAAATGCGCATTAATTAGCATTTTCTTTTCCCGATTTTCTGGAAATTTTTATAAAATTTGCACCACATTTGCATGTAAATTTGCATTCTATCACTAGTGCTCGCTTGGAGACCCCTGTCGGTCACATGACCCTTGTCTTGCACTCTGTGACATGCAATATGAGGGTCTCCGAAGGCAATGCTGCTGTATGAGTTCTACTTATTATTCCACTGCTGAGGGAAGCTTCTGGACTGGTTAGACAGGGCAGCTTGAGATAACAGAGAGAGCTTTAAGAGAAAGTTAGGTGAGATTGTGGCCAGCTGTACATGTTGTATTCACACTTTGCTGAGATCCGAGCACAATGCAAGCCGCACCACATCTGAATATGAATACAACTACATCCAGGCAACACGTTTTGATCCCAACTCGTCACATACTGAGGCTTTGTCTGACCCCTCGGCATCACTTTTCAGTCGCAGTAAAAAACTACATGGTTGGGCTCAAAATCACTACGTTTTTACAGTGAAAATGTGACTTGAAGTTGTGAACACGGGACACAAGCGATCAGCTGATTGTAAAGTGAAACACAACGCACGGGACACGAGCAGCGGTCTCCTGGATGAAAGCCCTGTGTTGTTGGTCATCTGCTGATCCAGATGTGGTCTAGCCGATCTGATTGCAATGTTTTCTGTTTCATGCATTTACACCTTGCATTAGCACGTATCGTCCTTACCGAGATAACATATCCAGATACTGATCACATGATAATATTGTAAATAAGGGTTATAGCCTCAGTCGTTCTCAGCTTCCTGAACTAACAACATGGTTTTTACAATTTAGACATTACCCTAAGATGAGAGTAGTGAATTATAATTTTTTTTTAAGGGACTCCCTCTTGGCTGTGGCAGGGTTTGTTATACAGCCAGACAGAAATAAACAGGTGCAAAAATGCCATTGGCTGTTATAGAAGGGAAGAACGCCCAGTGTTGCATCTCCTTCAGCTCCAGACTCTTGAGTAAGTGAGCTGACATCAGGTCACCCTGTACACCACCTAACACAGCAAG
The DNA here is from genome assembly GCA_916701645.2 of Sebastolobus alascanus. Classification (NCBI taxonomy): domain Eukaryota; kingdom Metazoa; phylum Chordata; class Actinopteri; order Perciformes; family Sebastidae; genus Sebastolobus; species Sebastolobus alascanus. Next base: position 157,491 of record CAKAOJ020000403.1, read on the forward strand.
TGGTGCTCCGATGATGGGTCGGACATAACGAAGACGCTGCGATCAGCTTAAGCTCCGGGATACACTAAACACCTCTGATTTATTTCTGGCAGCTTAAAGGTGATGAATTTGGGTAAACTCTAAAGAGGGTTGGACTTGTAATTAATGTTTTCAATGTCATATTTTAATCCCTTGAACTAAGTTTCAAATTGAAAGTCAGCAAAACGCGGTAGTAGCCCCTGGCTGTGCACTATTGCGCTATTATCCAACATGGCTGTCTTCTTTCACAGTTGGATCTTCTTCCCATGAGACGTGCCGGCCCTGCGTCAATCACAAAAATTATTCAAATAGCTTTGACCTCAGTGTTTTTCAGTGAGAAGTCTTTTTATAGCAGGCGGAGCAGCAGAGATGGGCGGGGAGTGAGAGTAGGAGGGAGGGGAGTAAAGATGTGGACAGAATGAGCTTTCTGTGGCCGCCTCAGTCTGTTTTCCAACACTGTGAAACTCATACATTCTTCAGTCTGTCAGAGGGGGAGCCACAGGCTGACGCATGTCTCTCTCCTCACACAGACAGTTAATGGTCACAGCGCCTGGCGAGCGTCTCTCCGCCAAAAATGGAGACATAACAAAAAGCTAGAGTCAGAGGTAGATGAATATCCAGAGTTATTGCTTCATGCTTTACAGCTCATTTTTCTTCTTTTTTTTCCAGTTGTCATATTATTTGTCTCGTCTTTGTCTTGTTTTATTTTGTTAGTCTTGCATGCTACTGCTGTTCAAAATCCCAATATAATCCTCCAGTATAAAAATACTAATTAATCGCACATTTTTTATCTGTTCAAAATGTACCTTAAAGGGAGATTTGTCAAGTATTTAATACTCTTATCAACATGAGAGCGGGCAAATATGCTTGTTTTATATAAATATATGTATATATTTATTACTGGAAAATCAATTAACAACACAAAACAATGACAAATATTGCCCAGAAACCCTCACAGGTACTGCATTTAGCATAAAAAAAAAATATGCTCAAATCATAACATGGCAAACTCAAGCCCAACAGGCAACAACAGCTGTCAGTGTGTCAGTGTGCTGACTTGACTATGATTTGCCCCAAACTGAATGTGATTATCATAAAGTGGGCATGTCTGTAAAGGGGAGACTCGTGGGTACCCATAGAACCCATTTTCATTCACATATCTTGAGGTCAGAGGTCAAGGGACCCCTTTGAAAATGGCCATGACTCGCCAAAATTTAGGATAAGTTTGGAGCGTTATTATCGCATTGTTTTCTATATAAACTGTCAAAAATAGTGAAAATTTCCCGTCTCAAATCACCAGAAGTGAGGTGATAAAATTATAGTATTCAATTGGGAAGTATTCACATTCGAGAAGCTGTAAGCGACAAATGTTTGGTGTTGCTAGTTTAATTACTTGGCTTAATAAATGACTAGAGACATTGTTTATTAATTGATTCTTTTTTTTGTTTTAATTTTTTAAGCGCTACTACAAACTAATTTATCTGCAAGTGATCACATCATTTCCCTTGGTTATTCTTTTCTCCTCACCCGGTGTTGCCTCCTATCACTTCAAGTTGTACAGTACAAATGATGTAAACAGTGAGATTCAATTGTTGTTGGCTGTCTGAAACTTCACCCTTATAATCAAATACAGTACACAGTCTGTATCTGCCTTTGTTGTTGTTATGTTGTTGTTTTTTTCATCTGTTAGTGGGCAGCCAGACAGACTGTTTGTGTTTGTCAGAGCGGACCTAGAAGGTTTATTCTGTATGTGGTTGAGACATTGATAAATGATAGTATTTCTTTCTGTGCTTTTGTTTCTTATAGATTAAAAAAGGACAACGGAGATATGGTCTCTTGATAATCATCTGTTTACCCTACATATAGCAACTACTAACTAAGTAACAACTATTTTCATTGAGTAATCTGACAATTATTGTCTTGACTAGTCATTTTTACATAAAAATTGTGTAAATAATTGTTAGTTGCAGCCCTAAAGCCTGGTTGATGTCTTCAAATAGCTTCTTTCGTTTGATCAACAGTCAGAAACAAAAAAGAAATATCTATTTACTATCACATAAAACGAAGAAAAACAAAACATTCTCACAATTGAGAAGCTAGAATGTCAGATACAGGACTCACAAAAAGTTGTATTAAGAACACAGACACAAAACACCAAATACCAGTAATATTCAATGTCATCACCTATTTTATAACATTTACAATGCAGGACTACGGTGACACCTACAAGTAGGCATAGAACAACGCACGTCGCAAAATCTCTCCGTTAAATGGGTTTCAAAGGACTTTCAATTGTCACGATACATGGCTGAATACATGACATCGGGCATTAATAATACTACTGAAAAGTTGTTTTCTAATCTTGAAAAGTGTCGGTATTTGAGCATTGAATTGGATTTGTCTTGTGAATCTAGTTTTCACTCTGAACTATGTGAAATCCAAGTATTTACTCACTCATGTGAAGGAGTTATGGGCAACAGAAGTGTCGCCACAACAGGAACACAAGCCAGATTAGAAAAGGATTGTGGAAAACGAGAAATGCCACAAGTCTCACTGAACTAAAAGTCGTTAAATACAAAGTAAGAAAAAATACCAATGAAAATAGGGTGCTGACATTGAATCTTACTGGAATTTGTTGTTTTGTGTCTCTGTGCTAATACAACTTTTTGTATGTTCTGTGTCTGACACAAAGGTCAAGGTCCCTGTGACCTCACAAAACATGTTTTGGCCATAACTCAAGAATTCATATTCTAATTATGACAATTTTACAGAAACGTGATGACATTTTGGACAGACATGGATGTAAACTGCAACGTTACTGGTTGGCAGAGGCATACAACCGCAACGCGGTAATTCTAGTTCACATCATATATGCTAATTATTGCTTTAACATACGAGCCAATCTGTTGGCTGGGATTCGTTTAAAAAATGGCGATAGCAGTACCAATACCAGTACCCTTAAAGCTGGAGTAGGCAGATTGGAGATTAAAAAAAGGTCACTATATCCTGACAGTAGTGTTCACAAGAATCGGATGGACGGATGGACGGAAAATCGGAAAACATAATGCCTCCGGCCATGGCTGTCGCTGGCGTAGAGGCATAACAAAATAGTGATTAAAAGTTAAATAAAAAAGGCTAAAAGATGTGATTAAGAGTTGGCCATTCCTGGTTTTACTCATTCATAATCTTTTAGTGTCATCTGAGGCAATTAGTGAGACTGTGAATGATTGAATCTTGAATCAAACATCCTGCGCTGACGTACTGAGCGCACACTAGCAAGCTGGCTTCATTCATTGTACTTCTAAAGCCTGCTGTGAATCAAACTTACTTTTGACATCAAACTCGTGTACAGTGCAAATATTTAAAATCAAAAAACTGTATTCTAAGGCACTATTGTTGTGTATTCTTTTGTTGAAAAGAAACAACGATGAAATAACGGTGTTTCATTGTTTATCTCTGTATCAAGTGAAGACATTCGTCCTGTCTGCAGGTTTGTTAGCAGGTTAGAGGATGCTCCGTGTGTCTGCCTGCAGTTTCAGACACGTCATTCAACAACAGTAGCTATTAGTTACATACCTGGTAGTCAATTTATGGATTGATCCAAGTCTAAAATAATAGCATCGTGTTACAGTATATTTACTGTTATCTGAGGTTACTGTTTCCATGGCGATTGAGAATTTGCAGTCGTAGATAACAATAATTTATAATCACTGATATTCTTATCATCTTCTCATGCGTCGAGCAACAAACACCAGCTGTTTTCGAATTTTAAACAAAAGAGATTTTTTTTTTAAATATAAAAACAACTTTAAGGAGTGTATTTGTTTATAGTGTATACACTGGTTACACCGGATATACAATTGAGTAAGTAAAGTAAATGTCCTGCATTCAAAATATATTAATTTATTACATTTTTCAAAATAAGTATTACTTTCAAAATGTACTTTAAGTATCAAAGTAAAAGTTATCACTATGTAGGATAATGGCTGTTTTATAAGTTCAGTAAAAGTTTTATATGCACAATCGTAATCTGCAAGTAATCAGTGGTAACGTTAGCTATCAACGTTTGTGGACTGCCGTTTTGAAGCTTCGGGTTCGGCATTTTGGCCGTCGCCATCTTGGTTGTTGGCTGTCGTCATGTTGTTTTTTTGCAACCAGAAGTGTTTTCTTTTTTTTCTATTTGACTCTAAATAGGACCATAATTTACTAAATGAACATCATGCTGTACTGAAGAAGACTTGAAACTAGCAATTGAGACCATAAACTCATGTTTACAATGTTTACTGAGGTAATAAATCAAGTGAGAAGTAGGGTCATTTTCTCATAGACTTCTTTAAAATCAGACTTCTTTTTGCAACCAGAGGAGTCGCCTCCTGCTGGCTATTAGAAAGAATGCAAGTTTAAGGCACTTCAGCATTGGCTTCACCTCTCAGACCCGGAGGTTACCCGCTGGGTTTGTCATGCTAGTAGTGGCTAATGTAGCCTCGAGCCGCTAGCCTCAAGCAGAGATGAGGAGCGGGCTACAGAGATCTCACTTCTTTTTAACTCCACACCCCCAGATTCTTCAAACAACGCTGACTCAAGTGACATCACTCATAAAAATCAACAAAATATGAAACATTTTAAAGTTATGAGGCAATTACTTAACAATGAATTCTTAAATATTTCTATGAAATATGAAATTCAGACATCCTTGCTGTAGGTACATTGCGCGTGGTATTAGGTTTCTTTAATCTGTAGATGCTGAGTTAGTGTTCGGAAGTTTGTATTAAAACACACACCCAACCACATACTGTACATACATCAACATGACAACATCACGTCCTGCATAGCGGGTAAAATGGTGGCAGTACTAAAGACCACTTAAAATATTGAGGATAAATCTTTCCGAACTAAAAAAAGTGGACATCTCTCCCATGTTTCTTTATTGTTTTCTATTTATATGAACACTTTTACGCATCAGTGTGAAATGAAGTCGTGAGTAACATTTTCTTACCATAAATGGTGAACAGTGTGATCCAGTAGAGATTTTAGGGAAATAATATTGAAGCAAAGTATCCAAAAGATTAAATGTCACGACATATTCCACATCCACTGATGTCAAGAGGGAGGGACATTCAAACTCACGATATGGCATCATTTCATATTAGATTAAAACAGCATGTAATTTTAGACACAGTTAAATGTTTCTTGCGCCATTTAGTTTCCAAGGTAACGAGAAGGGTATATTTAGAGAGCACTAAACTGAGACAGAAGGAAGAAAAAGTGTTAATAATCTTGATGGAGCAATTACAATTAGTCAAAGTCAAATAGTAAAGATCAAAACACCTCATCTGCTTACAGTTGAAGGTGAGAGAATGCTCAAGAACAACCACCCAGCTCATTCAGCACCACTTCTGACACTTGCGTCATTCAGTATTTAGTGGCATTACTGATTCATATGGTACAGTACAGGTTTCACTTGAGCGACTCATCAAGGGAGGTTCAGGGGAAATACAGACGTCAATGACAAAATGTGCTTTTTTTTTGTTATATGTTGAGATATTTAGCTGAAATAACCACATAATATGCTGTTAAGCATTGGCAATGCATGAAAAACTAATTTATTAGAATAGCACACAGAAATTAAAGTTTTAATTCATCACTCAAACTCAAACACAATATTATAGAGGATCATTACAGTGCCGTCTCAAACCAGGTGTTTGTAACGTAAAACTGGGGTGAAAAAAAAATGTTAATCGTGAAATTTGTCTGTCATTTCCTGTACATTTTATAACACAAACTTCACATACTTTTACTTGGGTGTAAAAAGTTTTTGCTTCAAACTTTAACCAGCTTTCATACAATTTGTGTTGTGTTTAGTGTGTTTTGTGTTGGTGTTAAGGCAAGGTGAGAGAAAGACTGACTGCTGCCCAGCAGCATTGGGATTTGAAAATGACAACCTCTTAATTCAACAACAAGTTTTTTTTATCGCAGCCAAACTTCAAGTATATATATATATTATATTAAACTGTGAAGTCTGGATAAGCAATATCCGGCCACTGTGTTGGAGTTGGAAGACTGAAGAGACATGGCGGCGATCGACCTTAATTTCTTAAAGTATCACGAACGCTCAGGTTCAGGCAAGGTCGCAAAATAATTATTAGACATGTGTAAAACAAATGTTTGTTTAACAAGACATGAATGCATACGAACTTGTCAAAATTACAATCCAAACACGTCAAATTGCATTGAAGTCTATGGGATCTTTGGTTTTCTTTCCCCAAAAGGGGGCGTGGCCTTGATTTATTGCGAAGTACCCGTATGTGCCGGTCTGATGTATATGAGCAAGAGGGTCAAAGTTCAAGGCACAATGGGTATGATGAAGTAGTATGTCCCAACAGTATGTACTTTGTAAGGGCAGCTGCAGTACGTAGAAAAAGTAAAAAGAAAAGTACGGGATTTGGAACGTAGCCTCAGTCTTTCTCTTACCCAGAGTTAACCATCACTGTGCAGTGCCATAACCAACAACTGATGATGGAAGGATGACAACTCTCACTGGCTTCCCACCAGTCCAATTGTGTTTATTGGAACAAGTTAGTGAGTTTGTCCGTGTACCCATGTACAGAAAAAAAAAATCCTACATTTACAGTCCAGATAAAAAAGGAAAAAAGAAAAATAGCATCCACAGCGGAAAAATAAAGAAGAGGGTTTTTATATAACTGCATCTACACACTTTGCTTAACTTGATTTGAGTATTAATTGTAAAAAGTTACTCTGGCTCAAATAAAAAAAAAAGCTCAAACGTTTTGATGAAAATAGAGAGAATTTCTGTTCTCTCATAACTGACGTCACATAATTAACGTCTGAGTGCTGCCCTCAGTTTAGCGGAGCGTCCTCGAGGATTCTCGTTTACATCGTCCTTTTCTGGGGTGATCACTTTTCTTCGCAGAGGAAGCCAATAAGCACTCCCACCATCTCTTTTTTCATCCGCCAGTTTTTCCTTCCTGGTGCCTTGCTTCCTCGGACTGAAGTGATACTGATCTAGATTAGACAAGTCATCTCCCTGGAGGAAACGTTTGACCAGTCTGTCTTCTAGCGAATGAAAGGTGATCACGCAGAGACGTCCTCCGGGTGTCAGTACCGACCGGGCAGCGCGCAGCCCTGCGTGTAGTTCGTTCAGCTCGTCGTTCACAAAGATACGCAGAGCTTGGAAAGTCTTAGTGGCCACGTGTGCAGGTCGTTGGAGTCGGTCTTTACGTGCATAGAGAACGGCTGCAGGAAATGATCCTGGAGACAAAGAGATGGTAAGAGTGAGTGGATCTTGTAAAAACTGTATGAAAATGATGATTCAAAAAATGATAGAAATATGCAAGAGAGGCTAGAAAATAAAGATTTGCAACTTTAAAGAAACACAAAAATGAGACCTAAACACAAGCAAGACTGCAGGAGACCAAGAGAGGCGGATGAATGAAATGAGATGTGTGGTCATTAAGGCTACAACGATAAGTTGATTAATCAATTACGCCATCAACGGAAAGTTGATTTTGAGAATTAGAGTTGTTACGATACCAGTATCGGAAATGCGTCCGAAACTGCCCCAAATTCGGTGTCGGGTATCGGTGAGTACGCCAGTCTATGCACCGATCAGATACCATAATTTATTAACCCAGTAGCCCACTACTTCAGACTAACAATTAATGTTTTTGAACCATGATCATGTGCAGTACTTTTCCTAACTCTGCCCATAACCTTGATCTTTCTCTAACCTTACCAAGCATAGTCGTTGTCACTATTCTTTAACATCAGAAGGGCAATACAGTACGCAGACCTAACCACTGAACGAGCTCAAGAGGTTCAACTCTTCAGGTCAAGACTACACCGTCGACATCTATCTAAAGAACAAGAGACACTACTGTGAGTTCAGCTATATACACATTTTGGACAGAAGAGAGAGGTCATCTGAAGGAGGGGTGACAGAGGCCATCTGTGTCAAACTTCAACCATCCATGAACACAGTGGAGGACTGCCACACCACTTATCAGCTACCACATCACCAATCCATCCCTTGATTCTTGTGACTCTGAAGGCTGATCTGACCTAATGACTCATAAGTGACCTGAACAACCCACAGGTGTTATTAGTGTGTGAATAACACGGAAGAGGTTGAGATGCTTGAGATCTCTCCACCAGTCGGGAGAATAAAAGAAGCCTCTTGAATGGAAATATGCCACTGACTTAGTACTTGTAGGTATGCTATCTTCTGGTAGACTGAGAATCATCAGGCACGGTGGGCCGCCTTATATCATTAATGCAAGAGGAGACAAAAAGAGAAGAAGTGATGTAACATGACGTAGCACAAAATCATAGCTTATTGAAAAACACATACAAGTGGAGAGAGAGCTGCAGCAGGACTGAGCGGCGGGTCCATCAGAGGCTCTGTGCGCAGCAGATGGAGGGTGGAGATGGTGTTGATATGGCTGATGTGTCACTAAAATACCGAGGTAAACGCAGCCAAATGCCTCCGATGATCTCTCAGTTCACTGAACGCCAAGTTCAAGTTAAATCTTACTGGGCACAAAGCAACTACATGACATCGCCATGATTTCTGTTTAAAAATAGCAAAATATTGTGTTTTTTTGTAGTTATTGGTTATTGGTGGCTGGTGCACTCAGTCTTGCTTTCGGTAAAATAAAAAGTGGTTTATGTTTCTCTCCCCGACCACAACATTCCCCTTTAATACTCCTGAAGAATTTGCACCTGCCTTTTAGAGGCGAATAACATTCCATACAAAACTTTTCCTATCTCATCCAGTTATTTGGGTGATTATCAAAATACATGTGCAATTAAAGGAGCAGTGTGTAGGATCTGGCGGTATCTAGCGGTGAGGTTGCAGAATGCAACCAACTGAAGCCTTTCCCGTGTGCCAAGCGCGTAGGACAACTACGGTGGCCGACGTCAAAACGTGAATGGCCCTATCTAGAGTCAGTTGTTGTAAGAGTAGAGAGCTTAGAGTGTGTGTGTGTGTGTACGTGAGAAGCGAGTGGTGAAGCAAGAGCGAGAGAGCAGCGGCGACGGCGACAGCAGCAAGTAACATTATCGACTCTGGCCCAAGCAGAAAAAGATAACAGTGTTTGGTTTATCCGTTCTGGGCTACTGTAGAAGCATGACAGTGCAACATGGCGGACTCCGTGAAGAGGACCCGCTCCCTATGTAGATGTAAACGGTTCATTCTAAGATAACGAAAACCCAACGATTGTTATTTTCAGGTGATTATACACTAATGAAAACGTACTTTTATACTATTAAGTTACTTAAATACGCTGATGACATGGCCTTGGTTGGTCTTCTAACAGAAACTAATGCCACACATGAGGAAGCTTACTTCAGCCAGGTCAACTTGCTGCAGGACTGGTGTCAGACTAGTGATTTGGAAATTAATGTGGCGAAAAAAAAGGAACTTATAATACAAACAAAACCAAGGGGGACCAGTAACATCACCCATGTTGTTTTTAACAACCAGCCTGTGGGAGTAGTTTAACATTTTAAGTACCTGGGCACGATCATTGATCAAACTTTAAGTTTTATCGAAAACTCAGAGAGTATTTTTAAGAGAGCCAGCCAGCGACTGATTTTAATCAGGAAGCTGAGGAGCTTTGGTGTAAGTCGGCACATACTAGAGATGGCATACAGGGGCCTGGTTGAAAGCATTTTACAGTTTAATATAACTGCTTGGTATGGCAACTTGAGTGGGAAGAACAAAAACAAGCTTTCCAAAATTGTTAAGATTGCAGGGAAGGTGGTTGGCAAGCCACAAAGGCAGCTCTGTGATATATTTGATAGAGCGATATACTCAGGAAGGCCAGACAGATATCTGTAGACGCTTCACACCCACTAAACTCTGAGTTTGAGCTGCTCCCGTCTGGCCGTCGATTCAGGGCCCCGAGGGCGAGCCGGAACATGCAGTATATAAGAGGTCTTTTATTCCCCATGCCATACAGGTACCAAATGCAAAATGACTGCACTAGGGAAGACCTTAAGTATTTTGAAATGTGTAACCTATCCCCACCTGCTGCTGCTGCTTCCTGCACATTCGCACAATTGTACGTCTCTTGTTGTATGTTTTGTAACAGTGCGGAGTGTTTTGCTGACTGTATGTTTTAATGTTTATTGTCCTGGTGATGCGCTGTGTCATGTTTGTATTTATATTGTATGTAATAGAGAAGCCAAAGACAAATTTCCATTAAGGTGGACAATAAAGTCAAAGTAAAGTAAAGTAAAGAGAAACTGCAATAAATAGAGAAGTGAGTGATGTTGCATTTCTCTCCTCCTGCACTAAACAGCCCAAGGTGTGACTCACACTGCAATCAATACAAGGACCAGCCCTAGTCTGGTCTCACCAAGCCATGTGCTCTCTCTCTCTCTCTCTCTCTAATTCATCTTTCAAAGGTCCTACAGACAGATCCATGGAGAAAAGAAGAGATTAAGATGTGTACATAAAGAGGAAATCAGGTAGACAAGAAGGAAAAACAATACTGTGGATGTGCAGTATTACATAGGACGACATGCAGAATTCAGCTCTTGCTGTGCTCTACCTTTGTCTTAATTTGCTATATTTGATGTTTGTAGCATGCACCAACAAAGGCAAGAGCACTTTCCACAATAAGATTTTTGGACAACAGTGTTTGATGCTTTGGTGTCACTGGCCAAACAAAAAGCAGGAGTTTGTTCACAACAACAGAATAAGTGGAACAGGAAAACACTGAAACAGCTTTGTTTGAGGTGGCACAACCGATTAGATGATGTGCTCAAATATTTCAATTTGAAATATTTCAATTTGAGCCAGAAATCGACTGAAACACTGTTGGACTGTTGAGAATGAAGTGGCATCACCACAAATCAGAAATGAATCAAATCTAAGTGCTTCGTCAAACCAGAAAGTAGCACAGTGTAATTCATTTACACGTCCTCACGAAGCAGGTGGGGCTGAAAGCTTGGTGATGTAGTGACTACTCGCGGGGCTAGCTTCTGTGGCTGGTAAACAAACTGGTAGCGTGCCATCTAACTGGGAATATGCTAGCGCTAGCCAGCCACTAATAGCCATGGATGTATAAAGAGAACTGGATACAGCTTTGGAGGCTGGTGCCCGTTCATTCCTATGAGAGTTGCTCAGTGGCGCATGAAGCCAAATTGGCTCAACTGCCAAGTGATGAAGTACCCCGGCGATCTTCCGTATCCATTGGGCCCATAGAGTAGGCGCAGTAGCGTTTCCTTTAACTCCGCCTCCCAGCCCTCGGTCCAGCCTCGGTCTGGGGCTCATTCACATGGACGGAGGAAGGGAAATAACTCTGGATTCAGCTATTAGTGCATTTTACAACTTTTAGGAGCTAATGATTTAAATAAGGGCAATTCAAGTGTTCGTACTAGGAAGTTGATTAACCTAAAAAAAAAAATGATCCACTGATTTACGGACATCTCTTTCCCAATGTAAGTCTATGGGAAAAAATATTTTTGGGCCCAATGGCATCACGTGACGGACACAGAAGTTGTAGTACCGCCGCTTGACCACTATGAAAATTTGCTTCAAAGCCTGCCGCTCTTCCTTGGGGCTTGCAAATAGCCCACTAAGCTGGTTAACAAGCTAGTAGCTTGGCTGTTAATCATGCAATAATGTAATGCCTTATTCAAAAGAAGTATTTGTACCATTGACTCCTGCCTCATGACTGACTGCAAACCACGCCTCTATATGCACTTAACACATTTACAAAAGTTTAAAAACCAAGAGGAAAATCAACTATCGGCCGATATTAGCTTTTCGAAGATATACTGTGAAACTTAGTCCAAGTGACAACATTTATATTTATCAAACATTTTTGACAGGAATCTACAGTATTACTGCGGGGCCTTTTACCAGTTAGACGTGCCCAGAAATCCTCTAAATGGAGGCGTCCTGATCAGATGTCCGAACCACCTCTGCTGGCGCCTTTCGACGCGAAGGAGCAGCAGCTCTACTCCGAGCTCCCTCTGGATGTCTGAGCTCCTCACCCTATCTGTAAGGCCTCCCTTTGGAGGTTTTCCGGGCACGTCTAACTGGTAATACGCCCCGGGGTAGACCCAGAGAACACTCTGGAGAGATTATATATCTAGTCTGGTGTGGGAACGCCTCAGGGTCCCCCAGGAAGAGCTGGAAAACGTTGCTGGCGATGGGGACATCTGGAATAACCTGTTAAGCCTGCTGCCCCCCGTAACCCGGTCCAATGGATGGATGGATCTACAGTATTTCAAAAGGCAAAAAAAACACAGTGCCTTTGTTGCCCTTTTGTGGAACTCTGCAACAGGTTGAGTTTTCCTAAATGCGTTTTAAATTGGCAGTGAAAGCTGATGTGCTAATGTTGAATTAATTCAAGTGGATCACCACACACGTTTTACTGTTGTTGCTTTGGGTCAAAATTAACGTTAAACAGCTTGTTGGCATCTCTAAATCAACGCATCCATGTCCTCCCCACTGGCTATTCAAACGCACACACACACACAGTTAAATACAGGGTGATTATGCCATTTATTGGGTTGTTGTGTTAAATGCATTTGGTGCTGTAATGTAGCTAAATGTAGCTCACTTGACTCCTGCTGTCAGCTTTCAGTAAATTAAACAAACTTTCCTTTCAGTTACATGTTGGGTAGAATTCAGCGAAGCTGCTCTGCTTTCCATTTCAGGCTCTTAAAGCACCTTCAACAACAACAACAACAACAGTTTACGGCTGTGGGATATTTCTGTTACCTTCACAGCTGTATGACATGGTTGTGTCTCCATGGCTGCCTGTGCCATGTAAATGTGTTTTTATGCTAAATCTTTAGGTCACTTGCATGATTTTGTGGCTATCTTGATGCCTTTAACACATAAAAGGAAAACAACCCCACCCACTCAGAGGAAAAGACACATACAACTCTTGACTAAAACTTGTTTGTAAAGCAACACCGTGGTTCTTTTTTAAGAATCTCAATCAATCATGAAACAGGCCGCACTTGCACAACCACTAGACCACTTCTCACAGCGGTGGCTATTTATAGAACCATTATTATCACATCTGTTTGTAAAGCATCAGTGCAGCAGTGATATCTCACTCATTATCGTCAAAGGTTCTATGTGTTACTTTTTACATGTATTAATCATTTTTCATTGCCAATGGGCAAACAGACTGTAACGTAACTTAAAAAATGAGACCTTCCCCGACTTTCTCGGTTGAGCCCGCCGTGATCCCCGGCGCCGGTTTTTCACTGGCTAACTGAAGGTCCATCTCCAGAATTGGCATCCGCTCTCCTCCCAGCGGCGGGAAGTGAGGCGGAGGGATCACGGGGTGTGCTAGCTAACTAACCTTTGTCTCATTTGGGGTCTGATAAACAGTAAATTCACCAAATTCAGTGCCCGATATCGCTATTTTCCAAGCCACTGTAGGGTTGGGTACCGAAGTCGGTACTTTTAAGGGTACCGACTGAATTACGTCGGTGCTAGAGAGTACCGATTCACGTTAAATCGGTGCCAAATTTCGGTACCCGAGAGCACATCTGGGTGAGAGAGTATGAGCCGCAGCAGAGCTACATGTGTTCATGCATGTACGCGGGCTGATCAATTATGGCAAAAATCATAATCCCGATTATTTTGGTCAATATTGAGATCATTATCATTTGACACGATTACTCAATGACTTTGTAAACGTCACGCATTTAGAGAGAACATTTTGTAGCCTACATTTTAAATTTAAATTTAAATGCATGAATCTGGTGAACTTTGAGAGCAGAGGCTACATCTATGAAGAACTTTGTGCTCTTGTGAACAATTCAATCATAAACACATTGTACAGAAATGTGATAGTGATAGTGATGACAAGGCAAAAAAAAACACAAAGCGTGGTAAACGAGACGGGGTCCGTGTTTCAAGATGGGTCGGGCTGGTTGCCGACGTCGCTGCACACCCATGACACACTGAGAACAGTCCGCTCCGGTTGACAGTCGCCCTGGGTTTAGTGAGCTCCATCCCTCCCCGCAGGGAGAGAGGGCACCGAGGGCACTAAGCAGCGAGGTCCGGGTGAAGGGGTGCTCTAAAGCGCCACCTTCACCCTGGGCCTTTCAAAGTCGACCTAGAGCCAGACGCGACACACCACCACGGAAGAAATACGCCCGGTGGGCCAGCCAGTGCCGGGGTCGAGTTCCCACGAAGGGATCCGCCCACACCGAGCAGCCGCCCCTGACCCGCCGAGTGGGGTGAAAACACAACCACTGTTAAAGAAGAGGTGTTTTCTGGATTTATAACACGAGACAAACCGAGAGCGTCTCTGCAAAACAGAATGCAGCACAATAATCGCTTTATGTCGATTATCTTGTTTTCATAATCGTTGGAAGCCAAAATCATAACTGGAATTGACGCAGTGGATGCTGATGCAAAAAAGTAATACTGCAACTCATTATTTGCTGCACTATTTGTTATTTTCATCTGGAAAATTCAGCATTTTGAATACATGGTTGCTGCTGTGCAATGTGTAAGATAAGAGCGAAAACGTGACTAAAGACTTTTCTGATATGATGTCTCAATGCCACCAGGTCCCCAAAGTGGTTCCCTCCCACCCTCGTCATTCCTCCTGCGACTTTAAATTCTTCCTGTCAGCATCACTGTTGACTTGTTCATAAAGCCCCCCGCCCCCCGTCCCCCACCCCCCCCCCCCCCGGAACTTTCTTAAATCAAAACGTCTTGGATTGTTTCAAATAAGCATTGGTGTGTGACTCGCTTTGCTCTTCAAAAAAGATCAAACAGCTGCTCTTACTCACACCTGTTCTCCCAGGGTGACACTGACGCACATACCGCTCTGTGCAATAACTACTGAAACGACATCTCACTCGTTCAGCAGCTCAAATCTAGAGGCGTACGGCTAAAACAAAAAAACAATCAGTGAAGACAAACAATGTAATCCTGGCTTTATGCACGAGTGTGTCAGGTGTGTGTGCATATTTGTGAGCAGAGAAACAGGGGAAAAGAGGGGAAAACATAAAGCAAAACGTGAAAGGAGAAAGAGAAAGAGAGAGAGAGAGAGAGAGAGAGAGAGAGAGAGAGAGAGAGAGAGAGAGAGAGAGAGAGAGAGAGAGATGGGTTACTGTGTGTGAGATACTGTTTGTTTTCAAGGCATTAGCCACATTGTGTTGCAGCCAACTCCAACTCTGTCTTTGTCTCAAATCTCTCGAAAGGTAGGTAGGTAGGTAGAAGAAAGGCACCCAAAAACAGAGGCAGGAAAGAAGACGATGACTGAGGTCACAGTCCGCGTAATTTTCTGAGACAAATACGTCCCACCGGGAGACAGCCTTAATAACTCCACTCGTGTTTTATTTTCCCTCGCAGCCTCCAGAATGCTGCGGGGAATTAATCAGGATAGTGTCTAGCTACCTGCCACCACGCCGGCCAGCTGCTGTGTCTGGGTGATGGGGTTGACACGGCGTGCCTCCACAATGGCCGAAGCTATTTTCCTGGCGTGTCTTTCTTCCCCGTATGCAGTGAGGATGGATGCGAGAGCCTGTTGATCTAAGGTATTCACAACGTCAGCAGCAGAGGGCATGTCGGGGTACCTACGCACAAAGAGAAGCCCAATTAAGCTGCTTGACGTCACGTCCTTGCTGACAGTGGCGAATTCTGACAACTCTGAGATACAGCTGAAAACCTTTATGGCTGACAGTTATGAATAGAATGATTGTGAGGGAATGAAAAGAGCAATGCAGCTTGTGCAATAGCTCATAATGGGGTTATCTTAGCTGGTAGATTTGCACATTATGCTGACCTTGTGAAATGATTCATATATATTCATGACAACATTTAATATGCAATAAATTGCAATCATATACATATATCCATATTAATCTATCAATCTATCTATCTATCTATCTATCTATCTATCTATCTATCTATCTATCTATCTATCTATCTATCTATCTATCCATACACACATACATACATATGTAAATATATATACTTACTGTACATGCAGATTTAGGCTTGAATAAATATTAGAAGTGCATGCATGACTCTGCTCAACATGTCTGTCTCAACATGCACTGGTGTTTTAGATTGCATTGTCACACATTAGTAGTATCACACATCAACCTTCGGTAATATGGACTTACAATGCTGCTATAATTCAAATAAAAATAAAAATTAGCAACTGCATTTTCTTTCTTTCTTTCTCTTTTTATAGATGAAAAATGAATGGTTAGGGATGCACCGATGTGAAATTCTGGACCGTTACAATGTTTAAAATAACAGTTTGGCTGATAGCCGATGCCGATACCAATGTTTTCTTTGTTGCTATTGTTCTTTATTTTGTTTTTGCTGAGATTTATTCCCCTTTTGTGCCAGGGAAACAAAGACATAACTGAAATGTTTGAAAGTCATTCATCATTTCATTACACTGTCTTTGAATGAGCACAAATTCAATCACACAAATGTATGAAACAAAAATAATTGCTTCAAAAGCCTTTTCAGCTGCTATTCAACTTCCTACTCAATGTTTCAGCACTCACATTGCCCAAAAAAGTATATTTGTATTCAAAACATAAATTAAATGTAATTAAATGTAAACGTAAAAGCGATTAGAAACATAACGCAGTGTTTAGGGCCTTTCACACAGAACCGCGTTCTGTGTGAGCTGCGCTCGCCACTGGGTTCAGTGCACATCGCATACTATACGTATAATGCTTCCTCTCACATTTAATATCTGCAATCTGGCTTCAATTCACCACCTCAGCATCTGCGTCGCCAATTTCACCTGCATCCATTATGTGCATACGCATGGGTCATAGTTTCTGTACTATTCTATGTTTCTGTTCTGTTTTTATAGATTACAATTTTCGTGTGGGTAGTTGCGAACGCCTCTTTCAGGTCCCGTTTTGTGCGTACGCAACGGTTATAAATGAAACCCCTGGACATTTTACAGTTGAAAAATACACTTGTCAGTTCCCTCTGGTGGATAAATTATGAAATGGTGACACAGTTTTAAATCAATATAGCTTTGTGATTTCTTGACACTTATCGGACAGTATATACACCAATACCGATATACATGGGATATGCTTCAATATTGGCTGGCCGATTTATCGGTCTGTCTCTACTTTGAAAACAAAATTCTGAAAGAGCATTTTACTACTGTAAATTCCACAATCCATGATAAAAAAAAAAGAAAATTATACACAGGTTGTTGTGTAACGTTTCATATTCATGATTTTGTTACACAGGCAGAACAAATCTAATTTAGTGGCATCATATCACATTTTTGTGGTCAAGCATCTATGCTGCTATTAATTCAAACAAGAATTAATTCTCTGGTTGGCATTTTAGTTTTTCAAGTCAGTTGGACCATAAGCAGCAAAATGACCCACATCACATTTTGTTTTGACCTGTTACCCAAATGTATGGTTAGGAGAAGATTGTGGTCATGGTGAAGGGAACAATCGCTTTCATGGTTACGAGACACTTCGGTGTCAAACTAACACATTTTGTACACTCAACCATGCACCTGAAGAGTTTGCGATGTAACGTCTGTTCTTCCTTTGCTACTAAGAAAGGACAGCTGTATTCACACACGCAAAGGTCGCTTATCAGGAAAACATAGGTTGTTTTAATTGTTTAAAAATAACTATTATTATACATTTTTTTAAATAGATTTTTCTCTTGTAAAACACATCAGACATAGTGTTTTTCAAATTTCACTTTCACTGTAAATCAAATTGAGACACACCTACTGTATGGTCCTCATGGCTTTTATCTGACAAGCATACATGCAAACATTTGTGATATTATTATTATTATATTATGTGCTATTATGTGAAGCTTTGTATTGTGTGTCTTGTGTTCTTTCAATTATGTTTTTACTCTGCACTGTTTGTTATTGCGTTCTCTTTGTTTTGACCTGCCACGGGACTACAGATGTGAATTAGTTTAAAGCTATAATATGTTTTGAACTGTACATGGCCCCTTTTAAATTAAATAAATGAATAAAATAATCGTTGCATATCTCTTACCTCTCTCCATCCATTCTCATATCCAGGGGGCCGTCCTTGCTGAGGGAGAAGCCTCTCTCCGCCTGATCCATCTGCATGGAGGAGCAGCCGGCATCCAACAGGACGGCATCAATGCTGCCTGGCTTAATGCTCATGTTAGACAGCAGGGCTTCAAGCTCGCTGAATCGGCCAAGCAATGGTTTCACACGACCACTGGAGAAAGAAATAGGGAAAGGAATAGCTTAATTAGACATTTGTATATTGATGCATATTGCTGCTGTCAAAACACTGGCCTTGTTTAAATGGAATGGGAAAAGAAATGCTACATTATTTCAGTGACATCCAGTATTTTCAAAAGTAAATACAGTATTTCATTGTCATTCAGCTCATTCGGCAACATTCAGGAGGTGAGAAGGACAAGTTATGAAACTAATAATAAAATGACCATGTGTGCAAGCTAGATGCATTTATCTTTGTATTTATAGTTGATCAGTTTATGTTGAATAAACATTTTAATACATTGAACTTGTTGGCTGGGGGCAACAAAAACAGTAAAGTAATGTGGAGAGGTTGTGTTTCAAAGAAATTAAAAGATTATGGTTGTAACAAAAGACATGTTAATGATTACAATTTTGACTCTGAAGTAGAAAACGCCTTTATAAATGTTTAAATTGCGGAGAGGATGAAGTATTTCTAATACTGTATTGAATTGTGTTCCATATTTTACAATCTCTTTAGTCTCAATTTTACAAAGATCTTAAGCCCTAACTATTATACAAAGACGATAAAAGGTTGAGTTCCTGAGTGATGGCTCTGGTAACAAGCTCGAGTCTTGCAGAATTATTCCTTGATGAAATAATACAGTGCAGGAGGACTTATGTAGTTGATAATACAGAGTGACTTCCTCTCTATTATAATACAGGGAGAGGGTTTCTGAATGTTATACACTTAACTGTAGATTTTTTTTTATTATTTTTTTTTGTACATTTCTTCTATTTACTAACAATGAAATGGATGTCTGATGTCATGTCCCTCAAATAAAGTTTGAGGTGGAAAAAATAAAGGATCTATTTTTCTCTCTCTCTTTTTTTGGGGGCATTTTCCCCTTTATTTGAGAGTGTAGAAAAGGGGGAGAGAGAGAGGGGGAATGACATGCAACAAAGGTCCCAAGGCCAGAATCAAACCCAGGACGTTATACGACATGCTCTGTAACTACTTCTTCTTCTTCTACGTTTTGTGTGTTTCTACTCCCAGGTACATACAACTGCTACTGAATGAGAATGGTAACTAAAGTCGCCTCTTCAGTTCTCGGGAAATGTTGACTGTTTTCCATATTTCACAGCTTCATAAATACATTATAGAGAACAAAAACACTCAACATCCAGCAAGTCAAGGTAATTTTAAGCATTTTAAGCAGACATGTTCGTGGGCAGGCCACGTGAGATATACAATTCAATGGAAACCCACAATAGCTTGAGTAGCTTTCCAGTCAACCTTTTATAACTGAATCAGATGTTTCCTTGGAAGCCCACTAGCTGTCTTAGCTAGCCTATTCAGATCCGTCCTTGTCACTGACGGAGAGCAAGACCCTGTGTACACAGTCACTTCCTCATGCAAGAGTGGTGAGATCCTCCAGCCACGTTCATGCATTTTTCATGTGACCTTTTAACATTGTGTGAACAAAGATGATGGCAGAAGAGAGCAACAGGAGCTAGGATCTATACATTTGGAGCTAAAGGTCTTCTGCAGCCTTCTCCGCCCATTGTTTCTAGTGAAGTTATTACTCTTGAGACAAAAGCTACCAAAAATATTTGATTCTCATTTCTTAATGAAAAACAGCTCATTTTGTACTTCACGGACCAAACTGCAAAAGCTAAGCAGCTCAAGTTGACTACGCCTTCCTTATCCAGCACTAATCGGTAATCGGTATCATGCATTGGTTTTACAGGCTGAAGTAATATGTTTTAAGGCCTCAATATGGGACCTACAAACAAAGGAATTCCTGCTCTAGTCGTAATGACCTCGCCACATGTCGTACCGCTGCTATTGGTATCCCATGTCAATCATTCACTCATTTAATGGCATGCATTTTCAGTTCACCTACTGTTAAATAAGCATTTTCTAGCACGTCTAGCCATTCATGACGACACATCTGTAAGCGTCGCACAACTAAATCATTGTTCTGTTTACGTTCTGTTGACTATACTTATGATGGACAGGTTTAAATGTATGAAAGAGAGGGGTAACATTAGTGAAGTGAATGAAAATATTTGGATAATTTCCCCCTAAATTTGCAGTGTGCAGTAGGGCTGAACGATAGAGGAAAATAATCTAATTGCAATTTTTTTTTTTTAGACCACTATTGCGATTCAGTCCGCCGGGCCTAAGTTGACCATTTTTTTAAAATGTTTATTTAAGATGATTTTTGAACTTCAATTACAGTGGGGCGGCTCGGTTGGAAACTTAGATGTAATGGTTGGAAAGCTCACCAGCAACATCTTTTGGTTAAAACGTGAACACACAATAGGAACACAGCAGGGCTGCGTCCGAAATCGCATACTACGCACTACATACTCAATAGGTGTACTATCGTTCAACACACTTTTCTGTGAAGAAACAACAGTATTATGTATCTTTTCGGAGGCACTGAACCGTAATTGCCGTGTCACGTCATGAGAGTCTCCTTGCCGACTGGAGATGCGTAACCATGGTAACCCGTAGCAGCCTCATGTGGCCAAAAGATGATTTTTGAGAATCAAAGTGTGAACTAAGTTAAAATCTATATTACGCCTCAAGCAAAGTGGAATCTTATACTTGAAGCATTACTGATGTTACAGAGCTGTCCGTCAACGTCTGTTATGAATAATGTGACTAAATGGCCGCAGGTATCTATTGCCATTAGCCCTCCAATTATCTGTTGCTCTATTGCTCACCTATAGTTCTATACAAGTTTAGTTTATTTGGGGTAGAGCAGCCCCAGAAATTGACTTTAAGTAGTGCTTGAAGTACTGTATCGATACCAATAAGCAGCATCGGTATCAATATGTGTATCAATAAAATAAAGGTATCGATACCCTTCCTTCAGAAGACATTTTATTAAATTTGAAACTTGCCCCTTTTATGTACACAACAATGACTCCACCTTTCTCAAGATTAACTAGGGGCATGCAAGGAAAGAACACAAATTGGCAGGTCCTCTATTTCAAAACCCACTGAAGACGAAATGGCAAGGGAGCATCTCACCCACGCTGCCAGGGCCTTCCTTTGCTTTGCTGTTGTTATTCACTATCCTGCACAGTGATTGATTTGTTGAAAAATCTATAGTAAAGGCTTTGTTGTTCTCTCCCATCACCTGCGCAATCCCTTTCTCTTACTGCCTCCTCAGTAGCACTCTACCCACCATCTCCGATTTCTACATTTTTTTTGGTTATTCAAAGTATAAACTGTCTTTTTGGTGAGAGTTTACAAACTTTTTTTATCTAATTTGTTTTAGAACATTTTAGCCATTCTGGTTTCCTGTTGAAGCGTTTTTACTGGAGGTCAAGCGGCGTTGTGCGGATGATTATTTTGTTGCCTCAAAGCTAGTTGCTAACATAGAGCAAGTGCTGGCATATTGTGAGTTTACTGAAAACAGCTCCCTCCCTCTGCTGGGAATGGTGAGACTGAACCAAATTGTAAACGAAAACAAAAACAATGCAACTTTAAAGAAACTGGAAAGAGACGATGCAAGTAGGGGTGGGGAAACGGTGATTCAGATAAAAATGGTGATCCTTACCCTCTACGATTCTGAATTGATTCACAAGTGTCTAAAATTAATTTTGGTACATTAATATCTGTATATTGACGGATTCTGAATTGAATCATGGCATTTTTTTTTTTTACACTAGGTCACTAAAGGTGCTCCGTGTTATCGGCCGATATTCAGCTTAATTTGAAGGCAGCTATGGGAGGAGTTTATGTTGCTACTCTGTTATGAAGCAGTTCTCAACCCTGCCCAGTTAATGTGCATGAATGGGAGACGGTAACAAATGGGTAGACTAATGCAAGTCAACGATCTTACACAAAATTGCCTTTTAACAATTTGAAGTCTACAACTTAAATATATATTTAAAGTCAAATTCTTGTAATAGCCAGCTATTATAAAACACTGAAAGCTCTATCATGCTAATCAGAGGCTACTTCTACTTTTTAATTATTGGAAATTAAAATTCTGTCGTCTGTGTGTCCGCCCACACGCAGGTGATGAACATACCTTCCACTAAGACACTGCGGCTTCTTCATCGACACGTTTTTGTAAGCCACTGAAGGATTTGAAAATATGCAAAACAGTTACATAACATTTCTAAATTATTAACTTCTTTATGTGGCTTAGACACAGAGTTGGAGATATAAATGCCTTATGTAAGGTCTTATATTATTAAAGAGGACAAGTTTCAGCGGTGTATGTGCTGAGGTCCAAGTGTGGGCTCATAATTGCTTAAGAGATCTGAGCTATTTATAGTTGTAGCACCCCACAACATTGACATCATGCAAGTTTTTGTTATTCTGGCATCTCACTGGATCAACCTAACGCTGAGTATGATCTTCCGAAACCTCACACAGAGACAGTCCAAAGCGTTGCAGATTGAGTCACGGGATATGTGAAATGCCAGTGACAAAGATTAAGAGCCGGAGCTGATGATACTAGTGTAAGTCAATGGTGAAGACAACCACCACAAACAATTGCAGGTATATTCCCATTTGCACTGTAGCATCCTCTTTTAGTAAAGAAACCACGTGTGAGGTAAAAGTAAAAGTTAGGAGTTTAAATAAAGTCCAAGTGACATTTGAATTTTCAGCATTTTTTTTTTTGAATTTTCAATACCCTGGTTTATAACCCAATACCGGCAAAACGAACAACCGTTAGCTAACACTCGAGGTGCGTTCACGGATTTCGCCACACGCCAGTCGCACAAATTTTGAACGCTGGATAGTTTGTGCAGTCCTTGTTGATTTGCCCCAAACAACTAATATACCGTCTATACCGTTTGTACCTTTTTAGGTAGTAGACAAAAAAGATTTTTTTTTAGCTCAAGTGAAACATTTTCAAATTGTACGGACACATATTCGCATCAGGCTGCGCTGCCCCGTGTGAATTTGAGTCTAATCACGTCTTTCCGTTCCACTTACAATTGCACCGCCAAACCACTTGACAAGAAGAATCCATTATGATCCAAAATATTGATCTGATATATTGCATTATAATATCTACACTACATAGGATTTTTTTTATGAAACCAGTTTTAAATTGTATCAAAATAAATTAGAAAAATATAGTACAATAATAGGGTATAATGTGTCCTTATTATCAAACTTTTATTTCCAATGCCAATAATAAAGCATCAAGCTCAATTAGGACATTGCATAACGTATAATATTTGGCTACACTTTATTATTTCCTCCCTTCAATAAATATTTCCAAGCATTTATTTGTTATTGTCCATCTGGAATGAAAGTACACTCAGGGAAAATTCACAAAAAACCGATTGCAGCCACTGACGGCACCGTGAATTGCGCAACCGCTATCTGCCCCGTCTCAAAGTCAGATTCACAAATTACAGCGCAAACACCCCCATAAAGTTTTGCAGCTGAGTGCAATTTTATTTTTTTTTTGTGTCGGATTGCAATTGTCCATGAGAATTATCCTGAGAAATGAAGCCAATGCAGAAGTGCCAAAAACTGCAGTTCTTCAAATGGCCACTTGAGGCTGGCTCCAAGAGCGAATCAATCCCCCACATAGACCTCCATGTTAAAATGGCCAACTTTACAGCAGAAATAAACATGTTTACAGCCTGGTACAAGGTCTGGTTTTTGGTCTCTATAGCTAATGTCTCCATTCTCTGTTGAATTTTTATAAAACTCACCCGTTTAAGTTATATTAAGGCTTAAAGTTTGGCATAATTAAGGGTGTGGCTGCTTTGATTGACAGGTGGGTGCTGTCTCAGGTCGCTAGCTGCTAGCTGTCTGTTCTGCTGCGTCACCCGGTCCTGCCTCAGCACCACCGACGATTCACCTCTTTGCCCATTTCTGGATTAGTCGGGAGTTAGGCTGGGTCGTCACTGCCAAGATGGCGACGGCCGGAGCCACCCACTTTGAGCTTCACAATGACTCTTCAAAAGACTACGTCACGGAGACTATGTCCATATTTTATACAGTCTATGTAGCCAACATGGCACTTGTTGATGTGAAATCAACATGTAAATCCAATGTTCTCCTGACTTGGCATTTCAATAATGCTTGGTGCTCTTTTCAGATTCATAACATTTATTGTGGGCACAACTCCTGCGTAGCTTCAAGCGCAGGGAAGTCATAGCAACAACCAGAAAGGTGAAAAGCAGAGAACAGCGAGGCTCAACACGCAGGAGACAAATCCCATTAAAGACATCAGGGAACAGAGGGTTACTTTTCATAAGCTAACGCTTTTAAATAAACGTTAGGAGGTGAAATGATTCTTTTTGTACTGTAAAACAGGGTTCAGATTCACACCGACAGTCAACAGTTTGCATCGAGGTTGTACTTTCCTCAAGACATGGGAGTACCGAGGAGAGAGAAAATCCTCTAACCCTGTTGTGCGGATGCACTGCGTAGGCTGCCAGGGTCTTTTACTCAGGCTTCCAATAATATTGGTTAATTGCTAGATTTCTCTGGCTCCTCTCAACTTGCATCACGAGTGGGCGTGGAAGAGTTTACAGCAGGGGTATATTGCTGCTGACAGAATACAATGTTCTCATTCTCTCTCTCTCTCTTAATTGTCATTCCCGGCTCACAGGCACATTTCTCTGGCAGATTCCCTTGAGAGAGGTTTCCCCAGAATCTACGTAAAAGGATTCCTTCCCACGCCATGGTCTTAGGAACATCTCATTTTCATCCTCCCGCGCGCCTTGCTCATGCACACACTCCCTCTCACCCTGGCATTGTGTCCTCGTGTCTCCCTGTTCTCTCACTCTCGTGTTTTCATTTTCTTTTCCTTTTTTTCTCTCTCTACTTTTTAACTTCTCTGGGCTTCTCTCTACTCCTCCCCCCCCCCCCCCCCCCCCCCCCCTCATATCTTATAGATCCTCCGTGGGAGGCAGCATCTCCTTCACACTGCAGGCGTGGGCCCTTACTCTGACAAATGACATGCCGGGCCCACCAGCTTTGCGTGGGGGGAGAAAAGCTTTAAGTTAAGAAGGAAGAATGGATTTGATTGGATGGTGAAACTCAGGGGCTGTATCTTGGCGAGCAGTATTTGATCGGGCTCAGGCGAGAAGTGAGAAATACAGGGAGAGCTGCAATACTATATCACACCTTCGGTGTGTTTTAAGAAATAATGACCACAAACCAAACACAGCTCAAAACGATCAAGCTGTCAGCTGCTACAATAAAAAATTTATGGTAAATTTATTCAGTATAAACATTTGTCTAGACAGCTTATAACATACGCTTTTACTTGTGTTTTGGTCTAGTAGATGCTTTTCAATAAATCACTTACGAGTGTTCCTTGGCTAACAGCTGGGCCAGAGAGATGGCGGTAGGATCTCGGTCTAAGGCCAGGACTGTGACTTCAGGAACCATATTCAGCATTGCTTTGGCATGACCACCACCTCCAAATGTCATGTCCAGGACCACCTACATGCGAGAAAGCAAGAAAACAACACATTCTTCTCACACCAGGACTCCATATACACAATTAATCATCATCATCATCTTATCATCACAATGTTAATTTTTCATTTAATTGTTTAACTCACAGTGGTGCACTGACAAGAGTTATTTTAAATCTGATTTTTCTGAGTCTGTCTCATCTCCAGGTACTTATTGTCAATATTAACACTGGAATGAATTCAAAATTGTAGATAGGCCTGTAAGTTCATGATTGTTTCCAAGCTAAAACTATGACATAGGGCTGGGCAATATGGTCAAAATCTTCTATCACGATACAGGTCATTTCATATTTCCATAACAATACATATCACGATATAGCATGTTTTCTGGTAAAGCACATGGTAAAGCCTATTTTTGTATAATCCTGTGTGAATTAAATACTTGAAATGGAATGAAAAGTACTGAGTCTTTTCTCATTTTAAGAACTTTAGTGCAAAATGAATATACCAGTTTTAAGTGAAATTATAGAGAAAAAAAGAAATAAATATAGGCCTAGCCTATGTCACGATACAAACGATATATAAACATTTTTAATCAACATTTGTTAATATTGTTTTTAATAGCTACACACCCTGTATGAGGCAAACAGTAAGGTTAAAAATCATCTGAAAGTAATTTTTATGTTGCTATTTTGTTCTGCCCTGTGACAGATTAAAAAGTTCATCTGACAGAAAACACCCAGTGACACAAGATGAACATGACAGGGCCAGCATTTGTTCCAGCATTATTAAAATTAGCTGAAATGTTTTGCAAGTTCTGGCAAATGTCAATAACTTCCCTTGTTTTATTTTGAAGTCCAACAGCAGTGTTTCTGTAGGCCAACTAAACCATTATTTCTTCTCCGCAAAACAAATCTGTGGTGATGTTTTCCTTTCAAATCCCCTCATGACTGTGACGACGTTTGACTCAACTTTTGACTCAGGTTTTCTTTTTTTTCCGAACTTGCTGCTCTGGGTGATTACGGAAAAGCGAACGTACGTAATGCGATTGATCAATCAATCACCTACTAAACGGAATAAGACAGATCCTGATCGATGTCGCCTCTTGATCAATTTAGTTCTGAATTCATGGTCTGAACCATAGACTGTATGGAGAGGTGAATTTTAGAGCCAAATGGACTCTTTGTTTGCAGTCTTTTCTAGATGACACATGTAGTAATGTGTCATGCTGTTAGCCAGAAACACACGGATTGGACAAGCAATGTAATTATCTAATTTTTCCATTAAAAAGTCCTCTCAAGACAGTCTTGTCAAAAGACAACTATATCACTCAGTGACGCCAAAGCAACTGTACCACTCACTGTGCCAACAACATGCTAGCTAGACCTTCCTCTCAGGGCCCTATTTTCGTAGAAGTGCAATGACCAGCATAAGCAGCGCTCGGACCGTTTGGTATTTTCCTGATGTTGATATTCGCTTTGCCTGTCTGTCTGGTATTTTGGTGCCACGCGCAGGTGGGAGAAAAGACGCACAGGTGGGAAGTTCATTCAAGTGAGGCAGCGCAAAGCGAGTTGTTGGTATTTTGGTGACAACAAGGGCAAACTAAACTCTTGGAACAGATGCCCAGCAATGACAAAATAACGGCTAAAATATTCAGATAAACTATTTTAATTAATCCCTCTCCAACCAGTAGATGCGACTGGCTGAGAGTGCATTTACTAATCATCACACCCTCCGATTTATATTCCAGTTTACCCAGCCCTTTTGCACTTTGTGCCCAAGACCCACTGCTCTGCAAGTGGTTGCACTTGTACAATTAAAAAAGGGCCATCTGTCAGAAATTAAATAAATATAATAAATAAAAATAAATTGTATGAAAAATAATACTGTCTCTGCATCGCCGGTCTTTTCCTGTGATGTGGTTTTGGTGCCCGATATTGCTATATTTCGCTACAGTGATGAAGAGAATGTCTGATACATACCACCAAAAACCATAGACTGTATATAAAGGTGGACGACATGACAGCTCCCCAAAAGTGAAGCCAAAACATCTCGATCACCCCCTGGTGGCTGGCTGCAGTATAGGTCATAAAGCCCGCCCCCCCTCCATGTTAGTGGATGGGACATGGGCCAAACTAAAAAGTCAAAGTACACATGAAATTAATTTTTCCAAAAGACGATTTCTGTCATTTTAGGTAGTTCTTATCTTGCTGGTTTTTGTTCAAGTGTGTGTTTTTCAGATAAGTTTGGTTTTTATTAGTTATTTGATGCTACAAAAAGGGGGTGAGACGTCATGATTGACAGCTGCTCTGAGCGAAGTAGTCGGAGAGCCGGAGGAATTGTACGAGAGAGGAGATGTAACTTTAACTTTCCATAACCGTCACGAGTCTGTGTAATAGAACATGTGTCGATTTGATCATAAATGTAGTTATAGAAGTATTATGGTTAGTTGTTGTGTCTTTCCAGCCAAACAGCTATCGTGGTGCTAACGTAGCAGCTAGGTGGCTCGCGCTAACAAGCGCGAGCCACCTGCCTGTGTGGGCGGGACCTAGATACCGCGGCTCCAGCCCCCCAATCACTACAGCGCAGACTCCATCTCTATGTACAGTCAATTTCAAAAACATTGTTATATTTTGTAGTGAAAACCATAAGACACCATATTTACAATGCATTTCTTCCCAATGTGGCTTTAATTTATGCAAAAAAAATAAGGTCTGTGGTTGTTGTAAAAGTTTTCTTGTTTTATGCATGAGAAGACGGAGCACTCTGCTGTATAAATAATAAGGTTGAAAATCAGCAAAGGATACCTTTACGTTGCACTGTATAGCATGCACTTTGTATTAATGAATTCACATCTTTATAAATGTGTAAACAACTATTTCAGAATATTCTTGTATTTGCATGTCAATGTGCTACAAGCATGTACTAACTGTTAAACACCATTTATTAATCAGATAATGAGAGGGAGGGAGTGGGAAAATGCTTCATCAAGGAAATGTCCAATAGCTGCCAACCACTCTGCCACAGCAGCTCAGATTATCAGATAGCTGTAAACTCAGCTGGAACACTTGCAAAGCAGAAAACATCTCCTGTCCAGGGCATATTTCCTTATATATTTCCTAGGCTGCCACTGCTACAAAAGAAATCGCAGCCCTGCACTGACTGAACAGTCTGAGATTGTTTGAATAATGTGTTTGGATTAGGCTTTACTTTTTATTTTATTTTAAATGCCTGTTCTGTGATTTACTCTAATGTCAGCAAATGGTAGGGAACAGATGTAATATGACAGAAAAGGAAATGCCAGCTATTTCCCCACAAAAACATTAAACATGTCGATCGATAGTGACGTTGAAGGTAGGGTGTGTGCGTGCATGTGTGAGGGAAGAAGTGATCAATGGCGGTTCCCTCTCCTTTCCAGCGCACAGCAGCAGATGGGGAGGGGGTGTGGGCTAGTGGGATGAGTCACACGCATAATGAACTTGCCTGTTGTGCTATTCAATACAAAAAAAGGAAAAGGAAAACAGAAACACAAACAGCAAAGTAGGCTGGCTTTTATCGAAACAGTCGACACAAGCAACCAGGAGACAAACTGGTCCTCTACTGGAGTGTGCAGCACTTGTCACAACAATGTTTTGTCACATCTTGAGGAAGCTGTGGCCAAAAGAACAAAAGGTAAAAGCCTGTTTGTTTCGCCGGTGCAAATGACAGAACAGACTGATGCTTAACATTCTTCGAGGTGGTTGGTTGAAAACATAAACACTGTACATTTATTCACATTTATATTACTGCTGCACTGACTCTACCCATCTTTAATACAAGTTTTCACCCCTCTTACTCACTCCCACTCACGCACACACTAAATAAACTAAGCTCAAAATTAAGTGCGTGCAACCAAAACTGGAAAATTGGATGTTTACAAGGTCATTTATAAGGTAAATTGAAAATCTAGTTCCCTCGCCCTGAGGGAAAACAAGCTTCTTCAAAAAAGCCCTGAATGCTGTTGTGAAAATCTTCCCTCTGCTGCTTCTGCCACCAGATGGACAAAACAACTTCTTGAAAAGATTTGGTGATAATGGGTTTGGCATTTGCGATGATGATTGACACCAAACTTGGGAGTGAGTCATTCGCATTGATATTTCATACAGAGGGGTGTCAGCAGCGAGGCTCTCACCTAGACCGGGCCTTTCGTGGAGAAAGCAGCAGATTGGAAACGAGCCAGAACACAACGCGGGTCATCTCAGTCTCTCTACACGCAGAGATGATACTTAAAATACTAGTAAATTACTGTAGTCTGTGTTTTGTACTCTGTTTAGGGTGTGTAATATCTGCCTTTCCCAGCAGAGGGAATAGGAGAGTTAGGAGTGGTCCGAGTGGTGCAGTCCGACAGTGAAGCTGCAAGGTGCTATAATGCAGGACACTTCGGCAGCAGTCACCCCACAGCATTCTTAATGAGAGCTTTTTTTCCCCAAAATGAAAAGGTTAACACATCACAGACTCGTTTTGTGTGTTACATCAAAAACACCGGTCTGTTTAGAGTGATTTTACAAACATATGTGATGTAGCAAAAGTATGTTTTTTTTTTTTGCATTAATGAGAATTTGCAAACATAATCCAGCTCACACAACGGTAAATAATATCGTGGCCATGTGGAAAAAAGGGGCCTCATCTTGAGTCCTCTTATGGTTGAATTCATTAGGAAAAGGGGAACAGGAACCTGAGAGAAGAGGCTGAGTACTCACCTAAATCCTACTTGTGACTCCCCAGCCCAGGTCAGTTACAGTGGGGGATCTAAAATGTCATTGAGGGGAGTTTTTACAGATCTTGTTACACTAACACACAGACCATTAGGGAGACAGATACACAGGTACAGGATCGCTTTTCTTGTCGCGTCCGTTGCCATGGCAAGAGTGGAGGTAACCGGTTTGCATTTCTTTCTCTGTCACACAAAGTTCATGGCTTTGAGATACAAGTGCGCACAAATTTTAGCCGGTTTGCGGCACAAGAGCGCGGCGTGAACAGACAAAGGTGGAGGTTATGATTATGGGGTTGATGGCGGTTTTGTCGACAGCAGAGAGAAGTGAAGTGTTCGCGTAGCTGGTCGTGGCCTTTGTGCACTTAACTCTGGACATAAATCTCACGCTTAAAACTGCTGCTATGCTCAAACTATAGGAAGATTATCTTACGATAAAATGACTTTTGAACCCCCTTTTGAGCAGCTTCAGTACTTGTCTGATTTACATTTTTCTTTAAAGGGGTCTAAAGGGCCTGTAAAGTTTTTCTTCCTCTCTCTACTTTATTTAAACGATTGGGATAGGTGTGTGTATTAGTCTAGCAGGTAGGAGGTGGAGGTGGAGGTGGGGTTGGGGGTAGGGTGCACAAAACAGATGGCCAGTGAGGGAAGACGAACTCAAAAGGCATGAAAGCTTCCCGCAATTACTCTGTCAAGAGATTATGTTGATGGTGATCAGTGATGTCTGAGATGCATGCGGCCTTTCGCTACCTAAATCTAAAGTGTACCAAACATACTACCTGTGTGTCTGAGAGTAAGTAAGAGAGAGTGAACGAACGAGCGAACGAGTGATACAGGAGCACAAAAATGTTGACAAAACTCTTCGCCAGAGGGCTGCTTCCAAATGCCTCCCTGTATGTTAAGATAATCTCTCTTTTGTCAGAGGAATGCTGCAGAGTTACGACAAATACTTTCATTCCTCATCTATTCAGTGCTGTTTGCACTCTTTCAGCGCTAGTTTAAATAAAAGGCACTTGAGGAGGTATTTGAGCTAGTTAAGACAAGACATATCTACACGCAGAGAGGAAAAAAAAAATAACTGCATTCGCTCATTTGCTTCCAAAAACACTCATCTGAAGTTTGTAGGTCAAACGAATAAGTGAGAATCAACAAATCCTATCGGAGGCACTTAGAAGCCATAAAGAAAGGCCGGCCTTTTTCAGAGTCTGTCAGTGCATATGCGAGAGACTTAAAAAAGAATTTAGTATTACTTTTTTTTTTTTTAAGTGTTCCCTGCTGAGTATGCTAATTAGAAGCTGAAATTAATTATGGGAATTTCGTGAAGGAAGAAGCGACCCAGCTGTTACAGAACTTTGTCGGAGCTCACATAAGGATCATTAAGTCACGATGTTTCTCCACTTTTTTTTTTTACCAATAAGGACAGTTTTTTTGTGGGGCTTGGTTTTAGCATTTTGGGTGTCAAAAACTGCATAATGACAGAAACTCTATGGTTGTGTCCGAAATCATTCACTCAGTCACAAGGCTCTGTGATGGCTTCCCTCCTGTAAGGGGGTGAGGTTGTTTAGCTGTGAGAGTGAATAAAGAGATCGTATAACACGGTTATTTATGTGTTTGAGATAAACAACCCTGCGATAAGGTGTGAAGAAAGATATGGTATTGGGTTTTATTTACAGCTATGTAGAGTATGTGGCTATAAGGAAGACAACGTCTGTTATCAGCCCGTGCCTCAGTCCTCTTGCTGGTCCAACACTTTGGTCCACAGATAAGTTTTATGCACACTAATTGACGGATTAATGCCATGAAATTTGGTGCTGATATTCATGGTCCCCAGAGGATGCGTTCTAATTTGGTGAACGTTATCATGCTAATTGTAGGTGGCGTATGATTAACTGTGCGCTGGTGCTGAGCAAATAGGAAAGTGAGTCCAAAAAATCAAAAGAGCTGGAAAAAGATAAATATGAGAGTAAAATAGAGGTTTTAATTAATTTCCTGTTGTTTTGAAGTAGGGTTTAGATATGTGTTTTTCATTTATGTATTAAAAATTTGATCTGATTTTCATTTGTCCCACTTGATGCATCTGGACTCTACTGACATGGATTCTTCTCCTGGCCCTTAAGAAACTACTTGCTGTTTTTAAAGGGGTTGAGAGGAGATGAGTTGATTAAATGTTTTTGAAGCCTGATTTATGTCCACCTACACATAATATATTTATTATTTTTTATATATTTTGTTTTTATCTCAATTTCAGCATGCTGTTTCTGTTCACAGTTTATTTTAAACAAGCAAGCTGGGTCACACTGTTTGTTTTGCTGAAAAATGCTCCCCCACCTACCAACATGTACACACAGGTATAACAAGGCAGACAAAGGTTAACACTGCTGGGGATCAAACTAAATCTAATGAAGGCCTGACGCTACATACAGGGCTACTATGTAGATCCTACTGACATCTTCACACACACACACACACACACTTCTGGGTAGTTCACACTTGACTAGAGTTGCAACTAATGACTCATTCAACGATTCATGCTCCCAAGATGATACCAGACCCAAAGGGATGTTTTCAATTGCTTATTTTGTCCTGCCAAGTAGAAAAAAAAGTATTCCACTTAGAATTAAATGTCACTGTTAAAAGCAACACAAACCTCCCATTGGAGGCCACCATGATTATTCTATTATCACAGCTTTCACCATTTAATTTTTCATTTGTCGGCGCCAATCCTGATCTAATCGATCATAAAACGCTGCTGAAATGATTCTGTAAAGGAAGCAACAGCAAACTGCAAACTGCAAGTCAACAATCTTCCCCCAAGGTGCTTGACTGGGAAAGAGAGCGGCTGAAGAGCCATAGACTAACAGAGACTGGTAGTAAATGTGTATACTGCACAGCACAGCCATTTCCACAGAGACACGGAAAAAATGGGACTGTGCAGCTTTCAATGGCAGCCACGGACACTGAGAGTGAGGAGCACTGAGTAATACCCAACATTAAAGTTTTGATGTACATAACTTCTGAGAAAAATATCTTCAGCTGCTAAATGTTGAACTCGCTAGCTTTCGTTCAAGGGGAAAACTGGGCATCCTTGAGTCTATTTAGCCAGTGTTTTGTCTTTTTACTGGAGACCTTTTTTGGATTGTTTGCAACAGGACATGGGCTATTAGTCTACAGAAGGGTGTGCTCTCTGTGTAGCAGAGGACATACTGGAAAACTATCTAAACAATTTCAGGAAGCTGGCTAGTCTGGTTGTCACAGTGTCTCCCAACACCATATATAGCAAATTTCAGACACAATCTGGGCTGTTAGAATAAGCACTTCACAGACACAGTGAAACAGTAAACACCTGTATGTTGGAGGTAGGGATGTTAATAATTAACCGTTTAACCGTTAACCGACATTAAGCATCTTAACCGATTAACACTATCGGTTAAAACGATTAAAAGAAATGTTAATAATTTATTAAAAAGCCGAGAAAACCTCCTCACTTAAAGGAGAAAAGCTGCTCCACCTTAAGAGATCCTACAGTAGGGCTGAGCGAAATGGAGAACATCAAATATCACAATACTTTTTACCAAATACCTCGATATTGATATAGCAACGATATTGTAGGGTCGCCTATTGGTGCTTTCACAAAATATTTACACAATGAGATTTTTGATAAATATTCATCATTAATGTGGATATAATGACCAAGTGGGTAAATACAAATAATAGAACAGCTAGAACAGTGTGGTAAGTTCAGAAAATTACATCAGTTTACTGTAATGCAGCCTTTAAAACCAGGATAAGACAACACTTATGCCATATTATGATATCCAAAAGCTAAGACAATATCTGGTCTCATATCACGCTATCAATATAATATCGATAAAAGTAAAAGTTAATGTGATAATAATGCGTTAATGCAAATTCGTTTTAACGCCCCTAATTTCTTTAACGCATTAGCACGACTTTTTAGGCTGCAGTGCGCTCAGTTTTAAAGCTAAAGTGAAGTAACTGATATAATAAACTAGAAAACCTAAGGTACTGCCCACTTTATGATAATCACATGTAGTTTTGGGGAAAGTCATAGCCATTTCAGCACACTGACACACTGACAGCTGTTGTTGCCTGTTGGGCTTGAGTTTGCCATGTTATGATTTGAGCATATTTGTAATACTAAATGCAGTACCTGTGAGGGTTTCTGGACAATATTTGTCATTGTTTTGTGTTGTTAATTGATTTCCAATGATAAATATATACATACATTTGCATAAAGCAGCATATTTGCCCACTCCCATGTTGATAAGAGTATTAAATACTTGACAAATCTCCCTTTAAGGTACATTTTGAACAGATACAAAATGTGCGATTAATCGCAATTAACTATGGACAATCATGCAATTAATCGCGATTAAATATTTTAATCGATTGACAGCCCTAATATCGATATATTGCCAATCCTACACTACAGGCACGGAAACCATAATACACAATGAAATGTCCTGTTTAGACAAGTAGAGGGAAACCCACTGCTATCCAAGCTAGTCCCTGGTTTGCCATTATTATAGATTGCGAGGAAAAGGAAATCCTCATTCAATAAAATAATGGGGGCCTCCAGAAGAATGAAAAGTCCATAAATAAAAAATCCATGAAAGAAACAACACAGAAGCGAAGATACTTCAACAAGACACCTCTACTAGCTCACTACCTGTCAGACGGCACTGTAATGCAAATTTATGGGCAACCCCACGGCTCGACTTTAACAAACACAAACACAAAATCTCTCTATTTACTGTAAGAGGACTGTGATCATGATTCCACCTGAGCATACTACGCATGCACTGCATGATTATGTGACTGATCTGCTGGTCACTGGGATGAGGACAAATAAACAGGGGATGAACCTGCCATAAACTGAATTTAATTTGACAAAATAGCAGCAGGATACTTGAGCAAAGGCAAAAAGTAACTCCTTTAAACATCCGGCAAATGTGGGAAAAAAATGTGAAAAGATAGATTTTAATGGAATGCAAGCAAAGCCAACGCTCACATGGAGCCAATTTGAAACTGTTAGAGCTATGTGTATATTTTTTTTAATGATATATTGACCCACTCTTGTTTTTTTCCAATAGGGGCACGAGCAGGGGCTCTGGTTAATGAGACTGTATCTCTCTGAAGGCTCCGGGATGACAACCACGCAACAGTGAACTGAAAACTTAATTAATCTAAAATAATATTATGATCAGCTCCGGTAAAGGTTCAAGACTATCAATGGATCCTCCTGCTTTAAGCTCAGGTGGATCATTTTTTTTTTTTTACATTTTGTACATAAGGGTGCCATGATCGCTGTCCAAGGTGCTGATCCTGGGACAGCCAGGTATGTGGGAGTTGTCAGAGGATACTCAACGTGGTCCCTTAGGTTAGGTAAACTGTAGGTGTGAATGTATCACTTTGCATTGTGGGAATGAGCACCACAACACAAATATCACTCACTCTCACTGAACTGGGGTGGCAGCAAAAATCTCAGACACATGACAAATGACACATGAACATCAACAGGCTGTTCTTATACACCGTTTGTAGCTAGACCTGTGAAAAGTAAAGCACTGTAATTTGTACCTATCCCACAAAATCAATTTGTATGTAATCGATGTAACTATGAACCAGGAAGTGTAAAGAAAGATAAAATGCCGCGTAGGGAGGAGGTCAGGGTGGACGGGTGGGTCTAAAAACACCGAACTTTCACCCAGGAGACCGGTGTTCATACCCGGTGTGAAACCAGAAGTCGACATTGATTGATTGTCACATAACTTCCGCACTTAAGTTATGCCACACCCGGTGTTATTTTAACCCAAACCGCGATCTTTTCCTAAACCAAACAAAGTAGTTTTGTTGCCTATACCTAACCAAGTTGTTTCCTGTGAAGACAGAAGTTTATTTTGAAAAAAGAGGAATAACTTTTTGTAAGGTATCATATGAACCGTTGTATGAGGATACATTGACATCAATCTATGGCTAGATACCACTAGAGGAGGAGATATATGTTTTGTCATGTTGTGGGTGAACTGAATCTCAAATGCCCATTCATAAACAATACAGCTAATTTGACAAAACTGCTAATACTACTGCTAATGTTTTTTTTTTACTGTGCATACATACACTCAGAGGCCACTTTATTAGGTATACCTGGACAATCTATTGCAATTCAGTACTATTGCAATAGTACTACTCAGTACTACATTATATTGAGGTGCAAGCCAACAGGAAAATGTTTGTCAGCTGGGAAGATTTGATGGTTAACCAGCCCATTGGTTATAAATGGACAGAAATCCAACTGGTATTGAAACTTTGTCTGTTTAAATAAGTTTGTGGTTCGGAATCAGTCTGCAGAAGCCTCATTGTCGCACCCAAATTACCTGCTAGTGTTACCAACTAAAATGTCAGTGGAATCAGTCAAGAGTTTAGAGCCCTGATTGCGTATCACTTTATCACTATTTAGGGTCACAATCACTAAAGTGGGATGCCAAGCTAGAAGCTCTAATGGCTCCTAATTTAATGGATTTTTGGGTGGTTGTTTGTCTTACTGGAATGATTTTTAAAACTATTGCTTCAATTCCCTTGCAAGCCCCAGATTGTGTAGCTTGAGTGTCAATACCGCCCTGTAACAAGAAGGTGGATGTGAAGATAGACATTATCCCAGCCTCTGGAGTTCTTCCTAGATGTTATCAGCACCATCAAAAACACCAGTCCCTCCTTAGCAACTTCCTTTACTTGATGTGTTGCTCAATTGTGGAGTGATCTTGCATCAAAAGAATCTGAATTGACATCAGTGGCGGTGACAGCCAAGGCGATTAGGATCTTGAATGATCTACTGATGCTCAGTATCCCCAAAGACCAAACTCGCACTGTAGTAGCCGACCATAACTGGAAACATACGAATGCTATTCAGTGAAAACAATCTCACCCTTCTACCATTAGACATTGGATTATTTCTTTTTTTATTTTCCTCCTTTTTTTGTCATCTTTTTGGAGCCTAAACTTTATGGATTAATGGTTTTAGAGTGAGTAGTTTTAAAGCTCTCCATGTACGGCTGCTGATATATTATGAAGCGTCTTGTAATATTGTAATGTAACCTCCCCTCACTCTACTCACCCTACTCACCCCATCCTCAACCCCCTCACATTTTCCTCCTTCTTCTCCTTTATGTACTTTTTTTTTCTTCTCACCACCACATTCAGATAATTTACGCCAGCTCTGCCTTTGTTCTATGGTTACATTTGTTATATTTTTCAATAAAAATCTGACTGCAAAGAGGAAAACCCCAGTCCCCGTCCTCCTCTACATAAAGCTCATAAAGCCCATGTCAAGCATCCGCCCACTTGAAGGAGTCCTGAGACTGGCTCTTACACCACGGTGGTGCTGAAGAGATCCCTGGAGGAACGGGGATAGCAGGCACTTGTATCTTCTCTGAAACTATGAGCCAATAACTCAATATTTACTGTACGTGGGCAATCCAAGGCAACGATTAGTCTTTCCGCCGCCTCATAGGCTGCTTGTGTTCTGAAAAAGTAATCTGAAAGTAATTACATTTAAAAAATGATGAATTCATCTAGCTTCTCGGAGAACTACGTTGATGAAGTATTAGACTATTTTCTGTAAAAATTAAAACACAGTTCAATGTGCATAAAGTAGCAACTTTAAAAATCTCGTCTCGGAGCATACATGTGTACTAGTGAATTTGTGGCCACTGCATGAACACAACATCCTCGATGCAGAGGATTCTCATCTGCACCATAAGGTAATCACATTATCAAGCAACAATCCGTGTGTCGAAATGATGTGGATGTGGCGTTTTTTATTCACCTCGCAAGTTCTAAACCTTTGCAAATAAAGTGATTTGCAGGGGATGGCAAAGCATTGTGGGGATCTGATTTGGAGGCAATGAGTGACAGCTGGGAAAGAACTGATTGGACACTGAAAGAAATGGAAAGGGAGGGACCTCTACTGTGTGCATGAGTCATCACTCTCCACCCCCACCCCCCCAGCCAAACTGTCTGTTTTTGTCTTGCAGGTTGGAGATTTACTGAGCTACATTTTCTCTGCTGGAAAGATTCATTTTCGCATAAAACTGAATGCAGACTTTAACAAGCAAATTTATTGCGAGTAACATCATGAGTCAAATTTGCAGGTGCATTACAACAAACATCCAGTAGCTCTTAAAAATAAATCATGAATGTAAATATGTGTTTAATTATAACAATGTCAGTGTTTAATGTTAATGTTTATTATAACATCAGGAAGCTGCTGAGTCTTCTAAAATGTACTGACGTACATTTTCGACATGTTCCTACATCAGCCTAACTGTCTTAAACTATAAGGATATAATACCTAAAATATTATGAAAAATGACGCCTAATCCACAAAACAGATTCTTCTGTATACTCAGCATTGTGGGTGCAGGATACACACTCTTACATTAGCCTCACTTCTGTGCTCTGCAGCTGTGGGAGACAGTCATTCATGATAATCAAATTAATGTTTCCCACAGTCTAGCAGGTTAGTTTGGGGTTGAAAATAGGGGCAAGAGGGTTATGGTGTGTGAAATCCTCCTCATTACTTTGTTTAGTCGACTCAAATCACAACTGAGCTGGTATGTAAATACCCAAGGGGACTATATTTCTGCATTTTATTTGACATTTTACTTTAAAAAACTCAGACATTATTATTTCAGTCTATTAGTAACAAGCCAAAGGAAAGACTTGGCAAACTTACTGCTGAAATCTTAAAGTCCTCCTCCACTCAAAATTCAGTTTTGCTTATGGTTTCTTCTCTTGGATGTTTGAGCCTCACTGTGCAGAATGACGTATGTGCAGAGTTTGACACTAGGTGGCAGTTTTCATGTTCATCTGCTCACCTTAAAACTCAGTTTAACACGTGTACGAACATGATTATGTGACATCACAACTAGTTTGGAAGCCAATTGTGGACCAGTATTCAACTTACGCAAGTGTGATGTGGAAACATGAGTCCTCCGTCACAAACACTGAGAATTTACTTTTTAGTGAAGTAGGAGACAACTGTTAAAGGGACTATTTGTAACTTTTCACGCGCATAAATCATAACGGGTCGGAATCCCATGCGCGCTCGCGTGTGGGTACGCGAGCGCGCAGCAGCTCTGCTCCTGCTGCCTGCTGCCTGCACACCGCGCTCGTTCTCACCTGCTCGGCTCGCTCCAACTCCACGTGCACGCGCGCACACTGCAGAAGAGTTAGTTTAGCTCTGAGAATATCTAGTGAATGTGCAGTGGACGTTTTTGCAGAAATAAATGCTGCCGCTCCGCCAGACCAACAGAGGTTTCCCGTGTCTTGTGAAGTGACGGAGCTCCGCAGAGAGTCACGTTATCGTCCCGACCGGTTGTCTCTCCCCCTCCCCCCCCCCCGACCGGTGTCGGTCTCCCCCCCTCCCGTTTCCTCCG
Organism: Sebastolobus alascanus; assembly: GCA_916701645.2. Classification (NCBI taxonomy): domain Eukaryota; kingdom Metazoa; phylum Chordata; class Actinopteri; order Perciformes; family Sebastidae; genus Sebastolobus; species Sebastolobus alascanus. The sequence goes on from CAKAOJ020000403.1 coordinate 197,351, forward strand.
GGTCGGCGGGCTGAGACAGGAAAAGCCAGCACTAGAATCAGCATTGATCCATGGAGAGACCCTCCTCTGGTCAGCTAACATTACTGCCAAGCAGGTGAAATATACAGTGATATTGTGTGTTAGCTGACGTGTGTCACCTCGCTGTTTAGACCGGTGCTCGTTCATGTCAATGTAGCGCGAGCACAAGCGCGAGCGCGAGCAACAGGACGCTGACTTTCGTTGACATTGCGGCCATAGGTGTCGCTGTGAACAAGCAATTTCTGATTCTTACATATAGCCCCTTTAACGTTTGAACAAAAAATATTTGCATGTTCATAGATTCTGGATTTCAATGAAGGAGAAGGTGTAGATGTAATTTTAGGAATTTCGACATAATTAATTTAACTTTTTTTGTGGTTGTATGTCTCCACCAACGGGTCAATGTGCAGTTTACATCCATGTTTGTCCAAAATGTCATCGTTGCATCATTTTATCCTATTAGACATTTGTATGAAATTGTCATAATTAGCATAGGAATCTAATCAGTTCATCCTTGAGTCCAAGTGGCCATTTATGCCAAATTTGAAGAAATTCCCTCGCGAGATATCGCGTTCACAAGAATGGAGTGGACGTGAGGTCCCAGTGACCTTTGACCACCAAATTCTTATCAGGTCATCCTTGAGTCCAAGTGGACGTCTGCGCCAGATGTAATGAAATTCCGTCAACGCGTTCCTGAGATATCACGTTCCCACGAAAATGGGACGTATGGACGGACAACCGGAAAACATAATGCCTCTGCGTTGCCAACAGCCGTGGCCGGAGGCATTATGTTTTCGGGTTGTCTGTATATCCAGGCATTTTTTTAATTTCTTCAAAGAATGTCGTCCATCCGTGATAACGCACATCAGGAATGAGTCCACCACTGACCATGTGTGTTGTCCTTAAGACAAAAGTGCTTTCATGCACCTCCCCTTACTGTATTTTTGTCCAGTTGCACAGTGTGAGCAGCTTCCTGGTCCTTCCTTGAATTTCTTCAAAAAATATCTGGAGAGGATCTTTAAGAAGAGCATTACGCTCCCACAAATCACAAATATATTACTCTTGATGCTGGTCTGACGCAGACCAGGAAGCTGCTCACTCACACTGTGCAACTGGACAAAAGTACTGTACGGGGAGGTGCAGGAAAGCACTCATGTCTTAAGGACAACACACAAGGTCAGTGGTGGAGTCAGTCTTGATGTGTGTTATCACGGATGGTCGAGCACCGGTATACGCCACTGTCCCATTTCCCATCGTCAATGCACGTCAACTACTTTACTCCCCGGATGGGCACATACCTGCTATTGTCCTCTGACTTTCTGTCCTGTCTGTAGTAACAATTGGTGTGCACTATGGTTAGAGAAAGGTCACCTTCATAGTTCAAGAAACCAACATTGAGTGTGGGTAGGAGAGGAGATGCAAACCCTGGTCTCGACTGCACATTGCCACTCCCCCCTATGACATTTTGCTGCCTTGTACGTCACACTACCTCTAGCTTTGGCACTGAAGGTAAACATAAGGCGCTTCAAGCAGTTTGAACTACCAATGCTGTCTTTTTCCTCAAGAGGCACGTCTCAACTGAAAATAGAAACTCCTTGTTTTCAATCTGGTTGTCTGACCACGTACGCTGTTATTCTGACGTGCCTACGAATGCGTCGTCGTTAAAACACAAAACATAGACTGCTAACTTCCAGTGGACAGGAAACGCCACAAACTGTGACAGAAATGCCAAAAGGCTATTTCTTTGTTTTAACAGGAAACAAGAATTAAGGTCAAATATGATGCAGTGGATCTATTCAAAATGATTACATGCTTCATTGCTCTTCTTCACTGCTCTGAAAGACTTCTCTTCAGTGTGACACTACTGTCAATACAGTGTGCCGAGGAAACAATGCAACTATATAAAGCCTGAGAGAAAGCAGAAATGAAACTGAAAAGAGGGGGTGGAATCATCTAACTATATTCACAAAATGTAAAGAAGCATCAGGACTTCCTCTCCTGAAGGTGAATTTCATGGCACTAAAGGAAGACAAAAGAAGAACAGGGCCAAGTCCATTAGGGAGTGCAAAGAGGAGTCGAGCTAAATGAAGGCTTTCGTGGTGGAAGGGGAAAAGACTTCTAGAGGCATTTAAGAGGATGCGTCCAGTAGTTTGAAGACTGGGTTGACAATACAATATGAAATGAAAGGAACTAGGGAATGGGGTGGGGGCAGTGGATGTGGCTTGGGGGAGGGGGTGGGCTCTGAGGGAAGCTTCGTAGTGCAGCGCTGTATGTACTGATTTTTGATAAAGTTGCCCCAGGCCTTTCCACGACCGGTATTATTATCATCAGTGCACAAATTTAGTAGTCTGTATTCTGCATTCAAAAAGGGAAACCGGAAGACGCCAGGAACTGCGGATATACAAGCCGTTGATACGATACGTAGCTTCATTCCAGGTGGCCATGTCGTTGTGAAAATATTCGTGTATTGGAATGATCGGATGAGATGGAGACGAAAAATGAAAAGAGCCCTCTGTGTGTACCCTCTTGACTTTACTCGTTGGCTTGCTTTCCTCACTTCCGTTTCTCTTCTTGTGCACCTAAGCTGAACAGCCAATCAGAGGGATTTCTCTCACCGACGGGTTCCACACGCTGAATCAGCCAAAATACCTCCAGGAAGACTAGAGCCAAACGGTGCAGGACACAACGCAAAAACTAGGGGGAGAGACGCTCACTGACGGCCCCATACCGGCCAACGGCCGACCGTCGGCTTGGTTGGAGTGGTGTACTGACCAGAAGATGAGGCAAACCTCATGGGAATTAATGTTAGAACTGATGCAATGGTCCTCAGAAAGGCTTTCTCTCAAATGCTTGCGAAGGGAGAAGATTGAGGCCATTGTTGTTTGTTTTCAAGAAGACCTAAGCAGACATTCATGTTAAGCAAGGTGTCTGCAATGTCGTTTATATAGAATCAGCGAGTCCGAGCAGGGACACTCCGGTTAAACTGTGGAGGTAGACATGGTGTAGGAACAGTGAGCAGGAAGGGAGGATATTTCTGCTGCTGGTTTAGGTCAGCAGTGTCATGTAGTGTCGAGCGGACATGCTCTTCCCTTCCAAATTAGTCAGGAAACAGAGTAGGCAAGGAGTGGGAGCACTCCAGCTGAGAACAACAGCGCTTCATCTGGATGCTGCTGGGAATATAGATAATGTTGGTTACACAGATAAGGTCACTGCAACTGACTTTTATCAGAAAAGGTGTAACAGCAGTTTAATAAAGATCATTAAGATGCAGGAACACACGCTGAGAAATTTCAGGAAGAGAAGTCCCATTTTAAATTACCTTCACATTAAATTGGCCACAACACCCGGGTTTAGAATATTTTTTACAACCGGAAAGTCGACGACAATCATTTTCCTCCATCTCAACGATCGGGTAAAGAGTAGAATTACCCCGTTTGCATATAACTTGCATGCATTCTGGACAAGGCAGCACCTTGCCTGATGACATTGCGCTGCGTGGTGTCAAAAGTTGAGCCAGGGGCCCATTTCACCACATGTGCGAGCTGCAATTTACAACATGAGATCATTTCCTCTTGCTGATTTTGACCTCTTTCAATCGTGAAAACAACTACCATACTTGCAGCTCATGAGCAGGTGAGAGCCCAGTAGGACTCGCAAATGTGTCTGCAATTTGAGAGCAGCATTCATTTCTGCAACACGGCGCTGCCACCATTTGCGATCTGTTGGTAAAGCAGCAGTTCTCACAAATCGCTTTTGTGAAATGGGCCGCACCTTTGATGACATTGCACAAAAAGCAAGAGTGTGTTGTCTGGTGTTTGCAGATCCGGTCACCCTTATCTACATCACCGCTTCCAGGCGCATCACCACACATCTCATAGTGTTTACAATATGGCAGCCTGGTTGTAGCGCTTTTGTAAGTGTGGCTGGGCTCCGCAGTAGACTTAAGTGATAATGCAAAATGATATCGCTGTTAAACACAATTTCATGCAAGAGAGGAAGCATATCGAACATAACAATGTATTGCAGCAAGGTATAAAAATTCACATTTTCAGAATCAGTTAATGCTAGGGCGTCAAAATTAGTTACAAACAAGTGCAAAATATTCACCTTGTACATGGCCAGTATTTTTGTTTTCCTTCTGTTTTGCTTTCAAAAACAAAAAAATTACACCAAAATGTGTAAACATTTGTGATAGATCGCCCGTTCTGCTCGTCTAAATCAATTAAAAAAATATCGGTATCTTTTGCTATCAGCACATTTTCATAATCTAATAATATGACAAGAAGTGGATCCATTTGTTAAAAAGACAGAATCAGAAAAATAAGAATCAAAATCACAATCCATATACCTAAACAGTAACGGTGTTAAGACAGTAACTAGACTAAATGATGAATGTTTTGTTATATAATTATCCTGAACATATTTAAAAGAAAGACCGCTGAGATAATGCAGTTGGACCTCACACAAACACCAATTGAAGATGTGTTGCAGGAATGAGTCATCTAAATCCAGCTGTCCACAGGGCATGTATCTCATTAGCATACCAACACTCACACACCAGGAACAAATGTAAATATTGCAATAAAACCTGCTGTAATAGTATCAATTCAGCGTCGAGGATGGGTTCCAGCTTATTTTTACGTTTTAGCAATATTGGATGCGTGCGAGTATAGACTTATACAATTTCAATAATTGTTATTAAAGTTACATGCAAATATAACTCAATAATTGATGTTGTAGCAGCACTCCTCTCCGGTTTACCCCTGTGTCGTGCACTGTTTTGTGCATGCATCAGTTGTAAAGAGATTTCTCTCTCACACCCGCCCTCTCTCTCACACACACACACACACACACACACACACACACAAACACACAAACACACAAAGTCAATGTTGTTATGGTAAATTCGATCAAACATTAATAAAGTGCAACATTTGGGAGAGTATTTACTTTTATAGGAGCATTTAAGCTTTATTGGACAATACGCTGTACTGTAAACTGTGAGATATACAGCTTTGTGAGCAATGTAGCAAAACTGGAAAAGTGAGCAAACATAGTTTGGAGGTTGGGGGGGGGGGTTTACTTGAGCTAAGCTATGACACCATCAGCTCAGGTAGGCGCAGGAAGGGTCGCTTTATTTGTTTAAGTTGTTGTTCAAGTGAAGCCGAAGCTGAAGAATGTGTAAGACGAAAGGGCTTGAAACAACTCCACAAGACAGTGTGGTGAAGCACCCACAAAGGGGTTGTCTGCTCAGCAAGGCTGAACGATTTGGCGCTCTGTAGACGGAGGCACCCCATTTGGCTAATGAAGTCCCAGACTGTCTTCACACCACACCCCCACCCACCGCTCCGCTATGAAATGTTCTACTCATGAAAGTAATGAGGCAGGGAGGGAGAAAGACTCTTCTGGCCACTGATAACCTCAGACTAAACTTGCAACCTTACGAGACAAGGGCCTAATATCTGGCCGTCAATCAGCCCCAGCATCCCTGGCTGGAGTGTTTAATTACAAGGATCAATTATTTACCAGCCTCCTCTTTCACTACTCAGTGCTCCCAAAAAAGGAGCGTAAAGAAAAAAAAAAAAAGAAAAAACATTAAAGACCCAGAAGAGGTTGTGGTGGCAAATGTATTACAGAGAAAATAATAAGTTGCTTGTTCCAGATAATAGAGATAGTGTTTTTGTCTGTGCATTATATATGACAGATGAGTTACTATTACACCTTTTTAAAGGATCACTGCAAAACAACTTCAATATGTGTTGTCAGATTAGTGTAAATAAAATGTCATTCGCATGTGTGACTTTCTACAATTAAAAATCACATTTTAGTACCTACAGATACCTACCGATTGCAGTTGAAATTGAAAATAGTAATAAAAAAAAAAAAAGATACAATAAACCCTTGGGACATTCATAAAATACCAGTTGTATGTCTTATGAGACTTTGACTGACAAACTGTGAAATTATTTTGTAGAAATAAATAAAACTTAATTTATAAAGCGCCTGACTTAACAGTTTTACACAGTTATTTACAAAAATAAAAGATGCAAAGACATCCGTTTAGACACACAGCTTAACTAATAACTGGAACTCCCTGTACTTCATATTTACTTCTAAAGCCATTTCTTGACTTCAGCTGTACGGCCCAAACAGCAACTGCAAGGCTTTTAACTAATTTGAAGAGACAAGATCATATTACCCCTTTGCTTGTAGTCACAACAGCGCTTCACCTGGCTGAAGCTGGGAACATAAATTATAACACAAATGTTGCTCACCAAAAAAGGACCTTATATCTGAAATAGTGTACATTTAAAATGCTGCAGTATATATCACACTAAATCATCACACCTAGATGTCCTCAGTCTGTATTGTCAGTTTACAATACATGTAGATTGTATATTAAGTTTCTAAATATACTTGCACAAAAGTACATGGTGCTCCCTGTACTGTAGACTTAGAGAGTCATTTCTCACCTCAGCTGGCCTAAAATGTAGCAGTAAGACTTCAAACTAATTTAAGGAGACAAGATCATATTAACCCCATATATGCCCCTCTTTACAAGCTGGTACACTCAGTACCCGGTAAAAGATTATCCTCCGCTGACATTAGCACTCTGATAGGGGACACATTTGAAGATATGCTGGATTAACTTGCATCAAATATTGATGCGTTTTTCCTCCCCGACAACCTCCATATGCTATAAATACCACAAAAAACACATTTAATGTAAAAATGTGAAAATGACAGATAAAACAGATGGTAACTACATTTTCATGTCACACACACTACTTTTCCTACTCTGTGTTCTATCTTGAATCTAAAAATGCAAAAAAACAACAACAAAAAAAACATTGACAAGCAGCAGCTGGCTGCTGTGTTTTGTGGTCATCTATCCATAGAACAGAGTGCCTCTTCATGTGTCCGAATTACAGCCAGCCAAATAACCCAAATAACAGGGGAAGTGAAAAATGCAGCACTCAACTCAGTCTGCTGTGGTTCAGGGCCTTAACAAGCTACAACACCTGTGATTTGTGGTTTGCCTGTTTTGCTGTATTTTTGTGCTAGATTTCCTTTGTCATCATGAGCCTAGCCTGGTTTTTTTTGCTATTTATTGTGTGCAAGCTCCACATCAGCGGCCACCTGCTTTCTGCATAAGCTGGCATTAATGCTTCGTGATGACCCCAGAATTCAAAATTCCAGTGCTTTGGTGGTCTTAAGGAAAGTTTACACTTTTAGGAGTGTTTTATTGTTTATTGATGTCGCCTTCGGATTTGCTTAGTTGACCCGAATTAAATTATATAGACTAATCATTTCCTAAACTACTAAACTAACTAAACAGACACCACCAGTGACTGTGAACAGGATGAAATGTGTATGTGGAAATTTCCATATGACTGGCATGATGCCTTTGGTGATGCTCGCATTTCAGCAACATAATTATACGAATGCAAAATATATATATATATATATAGTTTAACTTTAATTAAAAACTATAAAACTACTTCATTCATTAAACATTAATACTAACACATCTTCAAGCCTATAATTGTTAGGAATAATAAATCTCCTGCCACATCAACTGTCCAACCAATAGTTATTATTTGCCTAATCCTACTCAAAAATGAGTTGATTGTTAAAACTGATATTGATCCAAAAAAGTGGGTTTAACACTTATGGCCTCATTAATTCCACAAGGGGGAGTGTGTTGAGACTGAAATGTAAGAGTAGGCAGCTCGTTTCTCCTTCTACAGCAGTACAGGGTTTTTCCCCTGGACTCTCAGCTGATGGCTCATTAATCTATTCTAGAGGAGGTCCCCTACGCAAGCAGCCTGCGCCAGAGGACTCCTCATGCTTCGTCCTTTTCAGCACAATTCTCTTACTTAACCATGAGTATTAGCAAGTTCAAGAGGAGGTTTCATGAAAGCATTATAAAAAAAGAAAACATAAACCTATTATTGTTGCTTATGATAGTAGCAAAGTTTGAAAACTGTATTTAAACTCTATTAAATTAAATGTCTCGCTGTGGTTTACAGGGTCTGCCGATTCCACTGAGCATAAACAATGTCATTGTCTTGGCAGACTGTCCAGTTGAGTCCCTCCAGCTCTCATTGACTTCCCCAGATAAAACTAAGTAGTCACTCCCAAGTCTTGACTGTAAACATCTCTATCTGGTGGACAATTTGAATAATACATTCTGAAAGAGACTTTGACATTATTAATAGAAAATTACGGTTTATCACAACCAGGCGGCAACCTCCAGTTCTGAAAAGTGAAGCCAATGCAGAAGTGCCTTAAACTTGCATTCTTTCTAACAGCCAGCAGGGGGCGACTCCTCTGGTTGCAAAAAGAAGTCTGATTGTATAGAAGTCTATGAGAAAATGACCCTACCTCTCACTTGATTTATTACCTCAGTAAACATTGTAAACATGAGTTTATGGTCTCAATCGCTAGTTTCAAGTCTTCTTCAATACAGCATGATGTTCATTAAGTAAATTATGGTCCCATTTAGAGTCAAATAGACCATAAAGCAGGGTAGGCTTTAGGGCGTGGCTACCTTGTGATTGACAGGTCGCTACCACGGCATTGTCCGGTCTGGGAGTCGTTCTTTTTTTTCAAAAAACTATGACTTAAAATATTTTTGACAACCTTTTATTTACGCCGAAAATGAGACTACACTAAATAAAAAGAAACCATTGAAAATGAGAACTATGATGAAAAAAAAACGTGTCAACCATCTAAATCTTCCTGTAGAAGAAATATCACTACATTGTGCAGCGTATTAGCCTCTCCTCTCGAGCTAAACCCAGAAAATGAACTGTATTTTAGTGAACAAGTGAGTGAATCCAGCTTCGGTGACACAAACACTGTGTGTATGCGTGTATGCGTGCGTGTGTGTGTGTGTGTGTGTGTGTGTGTGTGTGTGTGTGTGTGTGTGTGTGTGTGTGTGTGAGAGCCAGTAAACAGTGCCTTTACAACTAACCTCACTGTAGATGAAAACGACACATGTAACCATGGTAACTGTACACAACAAAGATGGCGACAACTGTCGCCTCAAAATGCTTAGAAGACATGAAAATTAAATCCTCTGCCATCCCAAGAACTGTCAAAACCAACAAAAGTCAAATTTCCTGAAAGCATGCATCAAATTGAAAAAAAAAAAAAAAGTGTTTCCAGTTTTGTAACGTTGTGTCCCTGTCCCTGCTGTGTGCTATTTCACTCTCTCTTTCGGTAAGCTTGATGTGCGTCAACGAATGAATTTTCAAGTGAATCAAAAATCTTGGCTTTCTCATTTCCTTTTTGCAAACATATTTTCCACAATGGAGTACATCAAAATGACATGTAAATACAAATGCGATCTTAACTTTAGCCATCCCCAACGATCACATTAAATCTATTGGCCTTCAGTCATCCTTCAGCTAACTAAAACTAGTAGCAGTAATGTGTATGCTGTGTATTTTGGCGTCAGTAGCTCCTTTCTCCTCTGTCAAAGACTCAAACATGCGGTGCAAACATGCATGGGATAAAAACATGTTAACAAGATGTTAACTAAGAGTCTACAGCCAATCTAGCGGCTCTGTGAGGCTGCACTTATAGGAACTGCAGTGATTTGAGCTAAATGCTAACGTCAACATGCTAACATGCTCACAATGACAATCACAGTGATGGTCCTGAGGGTGACCTGAGTGTCTGTAGTACCGAATTTAATACTAATACATCCCAAGAAATCTTGCAACATTTCTCTAAAAATCCCAAATGTCTCTAGAAGAAAAGTCATAGAATCACGAATGTTATTAGGATACATTGTCTGGGAACCATAAATGTCTGTACAAGTTTTGTGCCAATGAATCTGGTAGACATTATAGCTGCACGATTATTCCTCACGACTATTCATAGATTTTAGGGATAAAATATTTTTATTGCAAATTCACATTTTAAATAAACAGAGCGCTGCTTTCACTTCCATGTGGTGCTGCATTTCAACTGTCAAAAACTCTAAAACCAAGATGGCAAACAGCCAGCCAAAATCCCGAACTCGGGGCGTCAAAACGGCAGTCCACAAACCAATGGGCGACGTCACAGTGACAACGTCCACTTCTTACATCCAGTCTATGGTTGAGACCAAAGTGATGGACCAGCTGGCTGACATTATTATCCCTAGAGCCACGTAGCTAGCGTGGCTAAAAATCATTCCCCACTCTACATTTTAAGTCCTGTTCTAGCATGATTCTTCATAGAGAAACACATCAAACCAGTAAAGAAAACTGTAAATGTAAACTTTCAGTGAAGAAATTGGACAAACTATCAATCCAGATCCAATAAACATCATGTTTATTTGTAAAACTATGAAAATGTAGTGCAGGCCACCAGTGCAAATTAGCTACCTGTATACACATTTCCAGTCAGACGTCCTGTGTGGGAGGCAGCGGGGCACTGAAAGGCTCCATTTACACACTTTGGTGTAACTGCAGTATATGCTCTGACACCCATCGTCGCTCGAGTACTCCATTCATACATACCCTGCTTCAGCTGACAAGAGCAATTACATTTTGGTGATTATTTTACAATAGTCATTCAAATTCTCACTGCCCTCCGTGATTTCAGTGGACATTTGTCTGATATCAGGTTTTCCTCCTCACAGCGACTGATCTGTTAGTGACACCATCACTTAACCACCACAAATTTGACTGCTTAAATGACAGCTCCGTCAAGGAGTCATGTCAGATTTCAGATTGCCCGACTGAGACTGACAGAGCCGGGCGGCTGTCTTTATAATTTAGCTATACAAATGCGTGATATGGCAACATGTCAGCACCCTAATAAGGTTGTAATGTCGCTGCGGTGAGAGAACTAGCATAACGGCAACATTACACACGTGTCATCATATAAATAAATAAATAAATAAATTAACAGACATCTGCTGTGAAGCAACATTTAAAACACGACTTCTGGATGTAATCATACAACGTTTCCACAGAGCGTCACACTAAGTGAGGTCCACAGCATGTACTGTACCAAAAAAACAAAATCCATCAAACTGTTTTTAATAGCATCTGATTGGCAAGCTGTCTTGGGACAGTTGGCAAATGGGCGGGCAGCGGAGGAGTTTAGAGGTGCTAAAGTTCAGGCAGGAGCGACGCAGCACCCTGTGTCCTGCCAACAGCCTTACAGTGGCGCAGTTCCTGACTAAGTTGTTGACCCATGGCCCCCACCTGTCTTGACCATGCATTATATAGGGGGAGGGAGGGGGCATCACTTCCCCTCCTATGCTGCCTGTCACGCCAGAAGGCTTTTGACTCATGCCCATCTGTCCTGGTAGTACATACATTAAGTGAAAGCCAAGCTGCTGGCACCCTGTCCAATTCATGTGTCCCTTTATAACAACAAGTTGTGATATAGAGTGTGAACTGAATTTTTACCTTAGCAACAAACATCTCGGTAAAGAGAACAGTAAAGATTTCTAATAGTTATCTTCGGATTGCAATGACATACTATAGAGGTGTTATAATGCACACATTTGGAAATTCATTTCTTAACACTGGTGTAATTTATTTTTTAATCCAATTCAAAACCAAATGATGGCTTTGATACTAAACTAACAAAAAAAAAGGCCGGCAATAAATGTTATCTTTGCGGAGCTTATAATGTACATTGATGCTGTCAGGGAGGTGTTGATTCAACTCATCGGTCATTTTTGAGACTGTTGTTAGTGGTGGTGTCAAAATGTATGACATTCATAGTTGTTTCAAATGTTCTGACACACATTAGAGGGATGTAACATAAGAAACACCTCTCCGTATGAGTTTGCATGCCTATGCCATTACCACAGCAACCAAGCCAGACTGGAAAACAACGCCTGAAAATACAAATACAACCTAATCGCTTGCTAACATCAGTGAGGGCAGTCAGTCCTTGAGATTCAATTTACACGCACATCAGATTTGCCTACAGTCTGAACACACTCTAGGAGCTTTCTAATGTGGAAGTACATCAGTGGGTGAATAGATTCTATTGGTAATAATGCTAATAACAAAAAAGTAAAATTACACCATTGCTTGTGTTTGAGTTACACAGCACTCAATTTGTCTGAATAAAACTTTGACTTATTAAAAAGAACATTAAAGGGGACCTGTTATGTTTTTGCGCTTTTTCCCTTTCCTTTAGTGTGTTATATACTTTTTTGTGCATGTAAAAGGTCTGCAAAGTTACAAAGTCCAGCCAAAGGGAGTTTCTCTCCCCTACAGAAACACTGCTCCTGAACTGTCTGAAATGCCTTGCCTGAAGTCCCGCCTTTTCTTCCGTAACGTGGTGATGTCACTAAGTACCACATATGCATAACGGCTAGTTTGGCACGCCCTCAAACAAAGCTAGTTAGAGTGGAGCTGGAGCGGAATCCAAAGAGCTTGGTTCGGTTGACCAATCACAACAGAGTGGGCCAGCTAACCAATCAGAGCAGACTGGGCTTTTCGGGAAGGGGGGTGCATGAGCTCAAACAGAGCATTTCAGATAGAGGGTGAAAAGCACACAGCCGCTATGAGAAAAATAAATCGTTTTTTTTCATTAAAAAAAAGAGTTAAAAAAAACCTAACATGTTCTAGAAGAATTCCAACATACAAGTATACACCTGAAAAGAAGCATAATAGGTGCACTTTAACTTTCTTTCAAAAAGCTTACAAAAATAACGAAGATGCAAACGTACCTGACCTGGCTGGATGTCTAAGTAATGAAGCACCTCTTTAAGCATGACAGGCGTGTGAGGAGGCTTTTTGGTTGAAACAGAAGACAGTTCATCAGATCTGTCCAGGGGACCAGGACCAGAAGATGCACAAACCGTAGAAGAGTGCAAGCTTAACTTCCATGACCTCCATGCTCTCCACACAGCCAGATTTGCTTTCCGTAACATTGGGTTGGAGCGCACAGAAAACATCATGATTCTTATGACGATCTATGGAGAAAACAAGGGCAAACTTATGCGATGATATAATCAGAAACATAGTATTTACCAGTGTAACCATAGTGTAACAAAGTGTTTAAGCCAATTAAGAGGAGCAGGGTTTGTAATACTGTTGAATATGGGTGAGTATTTTGAAAGTGAAAGTAAGATGGTGATGGACTTCTAGTGACAGGTGACTGCTGATTTGAAAATAACTAAGTGTTCGTAGTTACTATGCTATTATTTGGAATAACAAAAATATTAGGCCTACATCATAAGTGCAAATTTGCAGATATCTTGTGCTGCAGCCTTACAAAGTAGCTTTGATATTTCCAGACGGGAGGAGAATTTTCAATTGACATAAGCAGCTGGTCTCCAACCTGGGGTGTCCAACCAAAACAAGAGGGCATCACAGTTTTAACAAGCCGTTCGAGATCACTCTGAAGGTTGAACTCTTCTAACAGCACACATCTGTGGCTCACACATTGCATCACCACCATAACCCACAATACGCGTGGTACATCTTTGGCTAATTAGTTCAGCATTTTGGCATTCTACATGAACAATACTGCCCACAGTGAGCCACATGGCTAAAAAGGTATTCAGGTGTTTCCTGGCAACAGGATGCATTGAAAATTAGAGGTTAGTGACGCATGATCCTAATGAAATAGAAATATGTGCAGGAGCTGAAGGAATTCAACAGGTTTGCGCACGGCATTGGTGAACGCAAAGCAAATCTTCAATGGCAGCAAAACATTAGTATTTGAAGAGATGGCAATAAAACATTGTATTATTGAGTGATGATGCATGATTGCTGTCAGATTGTGTGTCATAGCTGCTGTACCTTACAGGAATCCAAATCAACTTTACACATTATTATTACATTACCGGTGTGTGCATCTAGATGTAAATCAAAAATATTACATCTTTCAGGTAAGGTAAGCTATCCTTTACCGGAAGAGCAGAGAAGAGAATGAATGATAGACTGTATCGAGAATACTTATAATCACTTATGAATCACATTGTGATTATTTTTATCTGTGACATCATTATATCTCAGTAGTACCGTTGTCTCATGACATATTAAAGGTCCCATATTGTAAAAAGTGACATTTTCAGGGCTTTTATATTATAAAGCAGGTTTAAATTGTATATAAATACTGTGAAAGTATCGAAACGCTTAATCCACAGAGAAATACACACAGCCCGTATTCAGAAACTAAGCTTTTGAAACAAGCCGTCAGGATTTCTGTCCATTTGTGATGTCACAAATCTACAATATTTAGACCATTTCAAAGTTTTAAACGGAAACATTCTAAATGGGTCCCAGTTTATTTCCTGTTTCAGTGTATGTGAGTGACATCAGCTGACAGGAAATAAACTTGGACCCAAGCTGTTGCCTAGCAACGCAATTCTGTTGCAATTCCATTGAAATGTACTAAAACGGAGCGTTTTAGACAAAGGGTAAATATCGGTATATTCAAGCAGACAGCATAAGGAAAATAAATGTTTTTTTAAACATTAAAGTATGTAAACATGTTCTAGTAGAAACCCCAAATCCAAGTATGAACCTGAAAATGAGCATATGTCCCCTTTAAGTCTATAAACAACCAGTCCCTGTTAAAAACTAGGAGTATTTTTCATTGATGATGTACATAAATTACTGTGTAGTATTAAGGTGATTGCCTATGGTGATTTTTGTTGTACCACACAACAAAAATCACAGCTTTGGTGTGAAGCAGGTTAGCTAACTATCTTGTTAAAAACACCAGAGCTAACGTGGAGAAGATGTGCAGCTAACGTTACACAAGCTCACACTTAACAACATGATTAAAGGTGTGTTTGACGTAGCTATATATTGGAGATGAGATAATAAGTGTTATGCAACGTTTAGTACACCACCCGTTGCTCTTTATCACGTGTGTGTAGTAGCTGTAACGTTATTATATCAGCAGTGGCTGGGCTTTTTTACACCTGACGACAGAGCGATGCGATAGATATTGTTGCTATGCTACCATGGTTGGATGCCCCTCGCGAAATACCCTACACGAATTATCGAACGAATTCACGATTTGCTAGGCAACGGGACACTCGGTTACATTTAAAAAAAATGTTTAGCTTAAGGTGAGCTGTGACGTAGAAACGTGTCTACTACACCTCTGGAAGTTAACAGTAGCTTCTTACCGTGGTTGCCCAGAGATGAGCTCCACCTTCAGCAGCGGCACGTCCGGCGCGTCACCGTGGTCCCGCCCACCAGCCGACTCGCGTCCAATCAGCTGCGACAGAGGAAGAGGGCTTGTTTTTGAAAATATTGGCGCTTGTCGCCGCTAGCTATGACCGGCTATCTAGCTGTCTCTAAGCTTTCCCTAGCGAGTTCATTTTTTCCAATACGAGCTACTTGTGTCTCATCTGGAAAACGTCATTGTGGTTGCATGAAATGAAAGAAAACCATTACTGAAGGTAAGCCATGAACGCAAACACGCTAACTAACCGTGGGGAGTTGTGCGACAGCTGCTAGCTAATGCTAGCTGTAGTAGCTAACTCCTGCAGAGTTAACGTTGCCAGGTTTGTTTTTTTGTGTCGTTTCGTTTCGTATTCTAATGTGTGCTTGAATTCAAACATGTATGCTAACATGTTAAGTCGCACTTGACTAAGCAAAACACCATCTCGTTTCTTGTACAGTGACCCTTTTTCTGACATTAGAGTTGTCAACGTTACTGGTCGTTAGGCAAGATTTGAATGTAACGTTATGACGTCGTTATTAAGTCTGTTGTCTTGGATTGTAATGAGAGAAACTGCCACCTAGCTACTATAACTTGTGTACACTTAACGCTAGTTGCCATTTTATTAGGTACACCTGGCTAAAACCAATGTATTTATACAACAGAAGTTTGGATATTTTATTATATGGCAACCCTATTGATATCAATGAGGATGGGCTAAATATTAGATGATATTAGAAGAATTGTAGGCTATGTCACAGTACGAAGCAATACAACTCAACAGCACTGCAAACTTCAGCCTTCAAATGACCATCAATTTGAATCAAGACATCTTTAAAACATTTTTCAACAAAACTAAACATAATCTTCATTAGGTTGTGATTTATTGCAGGGCTGTTGTATTAAAATTAGGGCTGTCAATCTATTATAATATTTAATTGCGATTAATTGCATGATTTTGCCATAGTTAATCGCAAAGTAATCACACATTTTTTTTATCTGTTTAAAATGTACCTTAAAGGGAGATTTGTGAAGTATTTAGTACTCTTATCAACATGTGAGTGGGCAAATATGCTTGCTTTATGCAAATGTATTTATATATTTATTACTATAAATCAATTAACAACACAAAACAATGGCAAATATTGTCCAGAAACTTTCACAGGTACTGCATTTAGCATAAAAAATATGCTCAAATCATAATATGGCAAACTGAAGCCCAACAGGCAACAACAGCTGTCAGTCTGCTGACTTGACTATGACTTGCCCCAAACTGCATGTGATTATCATAAAGTGGGCACGTCTGTAAAGGGGAGAGTCGTGGGTACCCATAGAACCCATTTTCAGGTCAAGGGACCCCTTTGCAAATAGCCATGGACGTTTTTCCTCGCCAAAATTTAGTGTAACCTCGGAGTGTTATTTAGCCTTCTCCATGACAAGCTAGTATGACATGGTTGGCACCATTGGATTCCTTAGGTTTTATAGTTTCATATGATGCCAGTATCTTCACACTAGCTTTAAAACTGAGTCTGCAACAACTTCTGAAATATCAATTGCATTAAAGAAATTGTGGAGTTAAAACTTTGAAATTAGGTCATAATTTATTGCAGGGCTGTTGTTTTAAAATGCATCTCCCAGCCCTCATACAGGACATCCATGGTTTAAGTGGCCTATAGTAATGTAATGTTACCCTGTACTGACATAAAATGTTGAAACCATGCCCTACACAACCTGTACCAGAAGCAAATTTCGCCTGCCTGGTTATGTGACCATTTAACAATGACATTTTGACTTCACTCTGATTAGCAAGCATATAAATTATTATCTGCAATGCCATCAAGGATTAGGTGAGACAAACATTTCAGGGAGACTGAATAAACTTGTTGTGACTTAAGTTAGTAATTTTATTTATATAGCCCAAAATCACAAATTTGCCTGAAAAGGCCTTTACAATATGTACAGCATACAACACCCTCTATCCTCAGATCCTCAACTTGACACAAAGCAAAGTTCCATCGCCTGCTGTTCTGTTCATTTTCCCCTGTTTCTTTCTCAATTTGTGTGATTTATTGAACATACCATTAAAAATTACCCTGATGTTTTCAATTTGTAATGTAGTTAACCCTTTGTTTATTGTTTTGCAGCAACACTTCAGTCGCTGCAGAGGGACCACAATGGCAGGTGACGTGTGCAGCCATGTAAAGGTGGTTGTTCGGGTGAGGCCAACCAGCGAGAGGGAAAAGCGTGAAAACTGTCGAAATGTGGTCCAAGTTGTTGATAACCACATGCTCATATTTGACCCCAAGGAAGAGGACACATCATGTTTTGGGGCACAAAGAGTACGAAACAGAAACCTCAACAAGAGGGCTAACAAAGACCTGAAGTTTGTTTTTGACCATGTCTTCGGCGAGGACTCTACTCAAGTTGACATCTTTGAGAGCACCACTAAAGGATTGTTGGACGGAGTGATGAATGGATTTAACTGCACAGGTAACAAATTAATATGTAGATGCTTAGTGTTAAAGTTGCACCATCCCCAAATGGCAAAAAGAATCCTCCATAGTGCAAAAATCACATAACAAATATATCCAAATCATATTTATAATTGTTTTTTTCCCTAAGAATACAGCTGCAATATACTGTACACCCCTCGGGTAAAGTAAGCTTACATTAAAATTAGTAAACCAATTTAAAAAAATTTAACAGTTAAATTACCTTACATTAAGATAATATAACATGAACCCCACCTCACCTTTCATGGATTCAATATTTTATAAAGTAAGGAGCCCCCGAAAGGTCATGGCGGGATTTTCTGGGGGGTTTCCTCACACTGTTTTTTCGTTCCCTCGGAATATCTTTGCATTCCCGCTGATCCATAGGAACAGTTAGTGTGTTGGTCCAGTCAAGTTATACTGTAAGTTTGGGGAACCACTCTGCAGATACTACAGAAAGGAGAGATTATGTGACACTTTACATGTAATGACTATTTCTCTCCTCAAATGTTTTCAGAAACATCTTGTAGTGCACAGTTTAGCTGAAAGCATTACAAAGGCATTACAGTAACATAATATAGATTCATATTTGATCAGCGCTGCCTAGTTTGACCGTTTGATCGGAGTTCGCGAGTGATTGACATCTGCTCAGAGACGGCAGGCTCCAGCTGGGCTCTGATTGGTTGTTTTCCTCCGGTCTGAAATCTTGCAGATGCCATTAGGAGCACCGGACGACACAGAGGCACATGATTTTTTTTTTAGATTACCTGTCTCATGCACTATTGTCAGGATATAGTGGCCGTTTTATAAAAATAACTTTTTTTTAATCATATTTGCTCCATTTCTACCCACTGCAGCTTTAAATAGCTCCATAGCTCCACTAGTTAGTTATCTATTTAGTTGCACTGATGCAGATGTGAGCCTAAGTCAGCCACAGCTGAGGGTGCATCAACTCGTGCTGTGGTCAGAACCAGGGGCGGTCTAATAAATAATACTGTTCATAATACAGCTTAGTGTTGTCAAAAATATCAAAGTATCGATACATATCGATACTGAATATTTGAAACGGTTTTAATACTAATTTTCGCAGTATCGATACACGGGTACCAGCTGCGCTTTCTGCTCTCTCTTCCCTCCGTCAGCGAGTTGACACACACACACTACCGTTTATCTTTTCATAAAAATCAAAAATGTTATGCCCTCAATGTTGTGTTAATTTTTCCCTGTGGTATCGGAAATGGTATTGAATATCGATATTTTTCAAGGTATTGTATTGAGGTTAGAAATTCCAGTATCATGACAGCACTAATACAGTTCAGTCTTCCTCTATGGATCAGAGGGGATGCAAAACGTATTGCAAAGTAATGCAAAACTTATAGCAAGGGAAAACAAAATTCATTGCAAGGTACGCAAAAGTATTGCGAGGGAAGACAAAAGTAGTTCAGGAAAAAAAGTCCCACCGTGACCCTTCAGGGGCTCCGTAATAAAGTGAGCTAATATGCAGTGGCAGTAAACTTTTTGGATTTTTGACCGCCTCTCTTCAACCCCAGCATGACCAAATACTGAAGTTCAAATGCAGTCATGAGCCACACCAGCACCACTTTAGAGCCGTGCTTTTATTTTACTTTACTAATTTTATATTTTCTCAACATGGCTCGCTGACTCATGCTGCCGTATCATTAATTGAAACTGCTGGCTGCTGTTAATATGCTTTGTCTGCTCCAGGGTTCACTTGCTGGTCACTAACTCACAACACTGTGCAGTTCCAGTGTCTTAAATCAGCACAAATGGGAATTTTTGACAGCTAGGGTACCCGCCGTAAACAGGACCCGAAACAAATTTGGCTTCAGAGAGTCATCATTGATCCATTGAAAAATGCCTGAATCAGCGGAAGATCTTGAACCTGCTGAACAATATTCATTCAGTTGACCGTTTATTAGATACACCTAGCTACAACTAATGCAGTCTAATACAGCAGTCCTGCAATAAATCCTACCTTCATGAAGATTATATTGTTCAATTTTTGTTGAAGAGGTCTTGATTCAAATTTAACGTAATTTTGTTGGATGTAGTAATTGTAGTTTGTGGTGCTGTTGGACTGTATTGCATTATACAGAGAGGTGTTTCTGTTATTTAGTCTACCCTCATGACTTGGATAAAATAATAGAAACACCTGTCAGTATACGGCAATACAATTCAACAGCACCACAAACTGCAGCCCCCAAAATGATCATACAGTTGAATCAACACCTCTAAAACAGCTTCAACAAAAACTGAACATTATAACCCTCATGAAGGTAGGATTTGTTGCAGGACTGCTGCATTACACTGCATTAGTTTGAGCTAGGCATACCGAATAAACTGGCAACTGATATACCGTACTGTGTACTGTATACTGTATACTGGTGGCAGTATGCTAACGTTTAACACCTAGCTTATCTTAATTGAATTGTACTATGTGACCAGCAACTTTACAATTGTATTTGGTTCAATGGTGTGAGTTTAAAGCTTGTAATTTAGGTGGTGTTGTGATATTATTACGTATTGTAGGCCCACTTTCAAATATAGGCTGATTAGAACATCATCATTTTTCAAAATTTTTATTCTTTTTTGGGAGGGGGGTCCCACCTAAGCCAGGCTTTTCACAATAAGCACAGCTTTTCTGAGCTTCATTTTGAAATATAATATGTTTGATGCTTCCATTTTTCACATTACGATTCGTGGTTATGCTCTATCCAAAGTAAGTTTGATGTTGTAGCTGTTGCTATTGTTGTAGCGATAAGCAAGAAATGTGTCTTTCAATTGCAGTGTTTGCCTATGGTGCTACTGGAGCAGGCAAGACACATACTATGTTAGGCTCGCAAAATGACCCTGGGGTCATGTACCGCACCATGACAGAGCTGTTCAAACGCATGGATGAAGCCAAGGAAGAGAAAGAGTTTGCTGTTGCATTCTCATATCTTGAGGTGATTATTTGAATCTTTATTTTTTTCTGTTTGTTTTGTTCTTTTTGTTCTCTGTATTAGCGCAGAACCTGTTCATTTTTTTTGTCAAAGTGATTCTCAGACTCCTATCCCTTACAGTGCCTTAAAGGAATACTTCACCCACAAAATGACCATTTGTACACCAATTACTTACCCTATGTTACCTTGAATTCTTGAAGGATTTTTTTTTTTTTCTCACATGCTTCCAAGGTGAACAAAGAATCAAAAAATGGAGAAAAGTCTTGATGATTTGACGTAAATGGGGGCCGTGTTGTACAGTGAAGTACTGAGCATACGACTGGATAAATGAGACTATTCCTCTAGAATTCAAGGCAATACAGAGTGTGTTTATTTTTTTATTTCGTGGGTGAAGTATTCTTTTAACACAATCATACATTTTTGTCCTGACTGACCTCTTGGGATGGTTTTGATGGATTTGCAGCTGTTTGCAGTTATATTTGTTGTTTGTTTACAGGTTTACAATGAACAGATCAGAGACTTGTTGGCTAACGCCGGCCCTCTTGCAGTCAGAGAAGACAGCTCTAAAGGAGTGATTGTTCAGGGCCTCTCACTGCATCAGGTCAGTAACAACAACATGTATCATACGCACTCCCCCATAGCATCATACAGCGTATTAACGGTAAATACTGGTGTCATTGCAAAGTCAATTTATTACAGCCTAATTTAGATTTCCCTCTGTTGCTTTTGCAATACATTATGTCATATTTTTAATTAGAAAGCCATATTTTCCAAGTCTGTAGAGGTTGTACAAGTGTAGATGACAAGAAATGTGCTTCCTTGCAAGCACTGATATTTAAATATGCACTTCCTGTGTCAAGACATTAAAGACAAAAAAATAGTATGAAGAAGAGAGATAGCCCAGGTAGTAAAACTGATCAAACCAGTCACCTCTAACTATGACGAAGTGTATACAAATTTCAAATTCAGGAAAACAATTTTCTCTAGCAGTTTCCTCTCTCTTAATAAATGAAGGTTGTGTGTAAGAAAACATTTTGAATTGAATCTTAAAGTCTAGATAAAGTAAAATCGGAGATTTGTTTCTAAACAGATTATACATGTACATACATACATGAAAATACTTGCTGAAAAGACTATGAACTATATAGTACTGGATTGTGGAGTTAGATTGTTAAACTGTTTTTGGGCGGGCCTGAAATCATGGCTTGATGACGCACTGGAGCCATCCTTAGCATAACCCCTCCCCTAACATTATGTAAAATCTAGAGCACAAAGCATCAGTGGTTCTCCCACTCAGTCGCTAGTTACAAGACTTACTAACCAACAGCCTACAGTTTGCTAGCAGTGGTGTACCGGCAATCTGGCATACCAGGACAAATCCCAGTGGGCCGTCAAGAAATCCATAATGTTTTTACCGGCTGTCCAGCCCCGTCTGTCTCTCACCAGCCCTCTCTGTGTGCCGGTCATTCGGGGTGCGCATTGCGCACTGGGGGATGCGCAGGTTAGACTTGTGCTTTTGTCAATTCGCTCTGCCGTAGCGAACTCTGACGCTACTGTTGCGGCTGTAAAACAGTGGATAAATTGTTTTCAGCGTCACAGCCCCCACGAAATAACTTGTGTCGCTGCCACAGTTTTATCAATTCTGTCAGATAGCATTTGGAGAGTCTAGAAGAGCCGCACGATTTAATTATGTTATCCCCATTAAAGTTAGCATTGGGTCAAATCGGAAGTTAGCTGGCTCGGCCGGCAGAAGTCTCTGGTGCACATGCCCTATAGGCGGAGCATGCGCATTAACATTCTGCAAAAGTAGTGCACAGCAGTGGGATGGCCAACAAGAAGTGTTATATATACTGTAACTGTACATATGTACCAACCCTCAACCGCAATTCGGCGTGGTTTCAGAGCTTTCAGCGGACACGTCCCCAGCGTTTCAGAGCAGGGAATACTACTTATTTTTTTTCATTATTTGGAAATTAATTTTTTATACATGCTGGGTTTTTTTTTTTTTATCAATCAAATTTGGCAGTGTGGTTAATAACACATTTTTCTGTGGTGTGACAAGTTCTGAAGACATATTTATTTTTAATTTACCCATACTTTAAACTTTGTAACCTAGAAAATTATCAATTCTACCAATAAATAAAGATATTTGTTTTCATTAAATACTGTTTAAACATTATTCTATAAAACTGGGTTACGTATACAAACTATTTAATGTTGAGCATCTTAACTGTTCTCTTGCTGTGGTGTGCAAGTACACTGTGGTGGTTCCAAATAGGGCCTTTTACTTGGTCACACATCATCTATGACATTGTCTTTTTTTTCTATACAGTCCAAATCTGCAGAGCACATTCTTGAGGCATTGGATTCTGGCAATCGCAACAGGACACAGCACCCCACTGACATGAATGCCACCTCTTCCCGGTCCCATGCTGTATTTCAGGTATTTCAATCCAGTGTTATCGAAATCCCAAGGCACAATTAGGCTCTAGCATGATGTCATAACGTCGAATAAGAACATAAAAAGACAATAATTAACAAAAGAATTAACATAAATATGAAAGCTTAACTGCAAGCTGCAAGCCCACTCCCCAATTTCAAGTGGGCAGTTACTAATATCTTCAGTTTATAAGATGACAAGTATTTGAAGTATCTTGTTTCACTACAAACATCTAACAATGCATCACCGTTCGTTTCTTGATAGTTTTGAACTGACAGTTTTGTATTCTTTTCTTCAGATATATTTAAGACAGCAGGACAAAACCGCCAGCCTCAAACCTAACGTCTACGTTGCCAAAATGAGCCTGATTGATCTGGCAGGCTCAGAGAGAGCCAGCGCCGCCAACGGCAGAGGGGCACGTTTGCGGGAAGGTGCTAACATCAATCGCTCACTCCTTGCCCTAGGAAACGTTATCAATGCTCTTGCTGACCCAAAGGTGAGTTTATGTTACCCTACATATACTGTAGCTAACTTACAGAGTGTTGCAAAAGAAATACCGTCGCAACCACACAAAGGAGCACTTTTTATTTTTATTAGCTAAATCACAGTCACCACGGATACAGATTTCTTTTTAGATAAACATAGCAGTGTTCAAAACAGAGCATAAAGGTGGTGCACTGCTTAGACGAGCTGCACTTTTTCTTTTTTTTTTTCATGCATGTAAGTGGCCTCATCATGCAAAATAAGGGAAATAAAGTAAGAAAAAAAGATCCATAATGAAATTAACCAGAGTTATATCCATTCATATTGTTATGAATGGTGCTTGTATCCATTTAATTTTGGTATTAGGTCTAATGAATGCTCTGGTCATATAATAGTCAAGGGAGGTACGTCAATATTTTAGATTTTCCAAGATCATGATGCCCCAGTAGCAGGGTGCCCACTTGTTCCTAGAAATCTTTAATTGTTTTGGGACCCTGGAAAACAACATGTGGACTCGTTTTTTTTTAGTAATGGAGAAAACGGGGGAAAAAGAACTGGAAAATGTGGTCTCCATTTAAACATTTAACAATGTTTCACATTTTCGGTTTGCTGGGAGCAGTCTGTCAGATACCTTAGTGACAGCTGGAAGTTAAGATTAGCGATCTGTTCACAAAAGAGTTAACATTCAAACAGTGTTGTGTGCCTGGTATTGCTTTTGAATGCACAGAAGACACCTCTTATGGTTATCGAAGACAGCTGCACACAGCAGCATCTGTCAGACTGTAGACACTGAACAAAGTGTTTGGTTAGCTTGCTAACAAATGAAATGCTAATTTGTGATTCATTGCTTACCAAAAGTTAGAACAATGATTTATTTAGAAACATTTGAAATAATATTACTCTTACTGTGCTTTACAAATAAGGTAAAATCAAGCAAGATTCAGCAGTTTAAACCACAAACATTGAACTAATTCATAACTAGCCAGACTTCAAAAGAGAATTGCAAAGAGAAAACACACAAGATACAGTCTGTTTGCGGATATATAATTTAGATAAAACTGAGTAGTCTGTATTGATATATTATATTGTTTGGATGTGGTATTACTAGCTATTCACTCTAATACCAACTACAGATGTTAATATCATGTTTACAGATGACCTGACAAAAAATGTCACAGTCACAACACGTTTAAAAATGTATTACATGTAGATTTGTCCAGACAGTGAACAAATACAGTGATTGTGCAGAGTTTTAACTCACTATGTTTTGTATTTAGTATTGTTTTTGTGCTTGTATTTGGTCCCCAAATCCTCAGTGCATATGGAAATTTTGCGCCATTTTAAGATTATTATGGTTATAGGTATATGAAGTTAAGCACTAGCCTCCATATGAAACAGAGAGCCTGGGAAGTGGAGAGTCAACTGAGTATTTGGGTATTATTTCATTCCAGTTGCATACATTAACCTGTCAAGCAGTCTTCTCATTTTACACACCAGTCTCGAGGGACAAGGCGCAAGCAGGCCACATGCATTTAGGAAGTGCTGTGCAAATGTACCACGGCCATGTTGAAATGTGATCCTCCTTCAACAGGTTATTTAATTCTTGCGTTAAAGCCGTGTCCAGTTAGTATCATACCCTGCTCACCATTCTTGAGTGTTGCAGTCATGAACTCATAGTTCAACCTACAACGCCCACCACAAATCCCCACTCCTTCCCCACCCTTTCCCCATGGTTATTGGTGCTGCAGTGTTTACTGTTGGCAGACAAGGAATTCATGTTGTGGCCATTGTTTACAGGAAAGAATGTCCCCACTTGTGTCTGGGCTGACATGCCATTCGTTTGAGTGAAGAAGAATGTCTGCTACTTCTGTTTGGGCTGTTCAGTGTGTCATCTTCATGCTATGCTGCACAGAGGTTTTTGTGTAAGTTGTTTGCCTTAGGCGATGTCCAAACCAATGGAGATACATTTGACGCAGCATCCTTTCTCTCCAGTTTGGCCTTCCATCCACTCACGGCCAGTGTTTCCCACCCACAAAAAGAAGGGGCTTTCTGTAAATGTTGTCCAAAGTGGATATATTTAATTGTGCCAATCTTGCTTAATGGTGCGGACAGTGAAAGCTGAGCTTTTTGAAAATACTGATATGTGGTTTTCAACATTTTTAGGACATCGTGTTTCTTGCAGCATAGTTATAGGAAGCAAACTATCTGAGCAATCTGAGAGATTGGAGGGGGCAACAGATTGTATTGAAGTAATAAAACCGAATTCCAGCCCTGGAATTACTGTTATCCTTGGTAAACAAGTAGCATTTACAACCTGTGTTCAAATGACCATTTTATGCTCATGCAGTTGTCAGACAACAGCAACAAAAAGACATTGGAACTTGAATTTTGTATTGTGTGGTCTGCTATTATAACAAACTGTAGGTGATCATGGAGAGTAGAAGGTGATAGTGCTGTTACGATACTGGAATTTCTAACTTCGATACAATACCTTGAAAAATATCGATCTTCGATACCATTTTCGAACAACGGCAGCATATTGCCTTTCCAGTGTGTGATTTGTATTTAGCACGCCAGCATTCCGGGAGCGAAAGTAGTGTGTGTGTGTAGTTTTGCTGTCCCTTTTACACAGATTCGGCTCTGTGACTACCTCCGCTGCCGGCTTAACGGGCGTAACAACCCATTCCGTGTCCGTACCTTTTATACAAAACAGCAAGGCAGAATAACATTCCCGCCTTGAACAGGCTGTGTGAAAGGGGCTAATGTGTCACTGGGTTCCTTTGAAGCCAGCTCTTGTTTTTCGCGGCTGCTTCACACCTCCCATTCACACCAGTGCAGGTCCCTCCATTCACCTGTAAATTGCAGGGGGTCATTTTACATTGAACCTGTGATAGTCTGACCAAACTAATGGAGTCAAGACAAACATTTGAGTTTACTTTTAGATACCGACTTTGCTGAAAGAATAAGTTTGAATGTCTGCTCTTATTAAAAAGGAGACTTTCCAAATTGGCACGGCTATCCTGAAACTCCCTGGACCTGACATGAACTATAACTAAGGTCTTTGGATCCAGATGTAGGCTTAGGGATTTTTCCAGGGAGAAGTGCAGGCACAGCTGCTAACCCCAGAAGAGCTCATTTTACACTCCTTTGTTACTAAACTTTAATGTGACTCCCAATGCCCACGAGATTGTGACTCACCTAAGCAGCTGTAGTCTATCTAATGCCATTATTACAGACTGAGTTGCGTTCACAGATCAGTTGTGTGGATGGCTGGTCCCTGTTTTCACTCAAAAATGAACACTCCGTACTGAATTTTGTTACCGGCGTTTTATCGGTCCCCACCACATAGTGTAATATGACTAAGCTTCTCTTGTGGAGTTTGTCCAGATGGAAAATACATATTAAGGCATACCTCACATTTGTGCTGTTCTGCATACCACACCAATAACACACTGTTTCTTTTTTTTTAATTTTGATTTGTGTCATGTCTGACAGAAGTATTGAATTCACAGATTCTGTATTTGTTCATTTCAAACTTTCGTTTGATGTATTTTCTAAGAAAACTCAATGGAACCACGAGAGATTTTCAGATTTTCTGAGCTGCTTGTTTGTGTACACTTTAAGTGTACCCAAACATCAAAAATGGTATTATTTCTTGGGCTAATATTATCTCTTCTCATTTGTTTCAGAGGAAAAAAACGTTTATACCGTACAGGGACAGCAAGCTGACGCGGCTACTTAAAGACTCCTTGGGGGGCAACTGCTGGACGGTTATGATTGCCAATGTTAGCCCCTCAACCAAGTCGTACGATGACACCCACAACACACTGAAGTATGCCAACAGGACCAAGGAGATCAAGTCCTCGGTTAGTATTAAAGTTATCACATTGTTTCCTAATCGTTAATTGTTATATAACTGATGTCATTCTTGGACTATAGATGTATGAATTCCTTTTAAATCATTACATTTTTCTCTCTACCCTTAATCATCAGCTGAAGAGTAATGTTGTAAGCCTGGACAGTCACATTGGCCAGTATGCAGTGATATGTGAGAAGCAACGGCAAGAGGTATGAAGCAATCAACACTACCATGCTCATTTAAATAGAAAACATCCATGATCAGTGGTTTATTTCTGACTGCTATTTCAATGTTCTGTCGCATTTCTAAAGATACTACAGTTGGAGAAGAAACTAAAAGAATATGAGAAGAACATGTTGCCCGGGGCTTCTAACACGATCTCTTCCGAGAAACAAGCAGAGTTTAAAAGGTAAGCATGTACATAAGTGTGATTCAGAGTGTCAACTGAGACATATCCGGGGTTGTTTCTTTATGTGTCATAAATTCTTTTATTGTAAACATTGTAATTGGAATACAGACACTGATTGCAGGCAGAAAGAGCACGACACGTAGCCTGCCTTTGCCAATGTATTGTACAGTAGGGCTGCAACTAATGATTACTTTCATTTATTAATCGATTAATTGTTGCAGCTCTACTGTACAGTGGTGATACATTCATGGGACCTGTGGTTCTGGTGAACCAAGATCCATAATAATTAATAATGTTGTGAATCAGGCAGTGTAAGGTGTAATTAGGCATGGTGGTCCAGGTTATAGGATCCAAAATGCTATTCCAATTGACTTTTTCAACTATTTATTTTTTGTGATTTGTGGAACAATAATTTTCCAAAATGAAAATTAATTTAGCAATATGCCTTTTATTGTATCACCTCGGCAAGTCCCTATAGCAAGCGTATTAGTTACCGATTGCTTACTTCATCATATATGCTGACAGCGGAAGCCAACGCTTCCATATGGCAGGTTGGAGAGAGTTCTCGTAAATCAACCATACAGGCTAAAACATTTACTAAAAGCTGTTGAAAAATGCACAGAGCTGGAGTCTGGGGTGTTGATTCTCAGTGTGATCAGTGGAATGAGCATCTCCTTCAATGTTTACATTAAAAATAACGCTTAATGGAATAGTATGAGGTGAGTGGCACGAACATGCTGTTTTGTATAGACCATTTGTGTCCCAGTTTATTTCCTGTTGCAGTGTATGTGAATGATATAGGCTGACAGGAAGTAAGCATGGACCCAAGCTGTTGCCTAGCAAGGTCGTTGTTGCAGCAGACTAGGCAGAGTAGCCTTTAGTTGGGAGAAGTAGAAGCTCCTCTCCCTGCCCACATTCTCCAACTCTTCCTGGGGGTTCCCAAGGCATTCCCAGGCCAAATGGGATATACAGTCCCTCCAGTGTGCTCCAGGTCTGCCTCTGGGTCTCCTCCCAGCTGGACGTGTCTGAAATACCTCCACAGGGAGACGTCACTAATCAGACACTCCAACCACCTCAATTGGCTCCTTTCAATGTAAAGGAGCAGCGGTTCTACTCCAATCTCTTTCTGGATGTCTGAACCTCTCACCCTGTCCCCAAGGGGCCCAAGTACCCTGTGGAGAAAACTCATTTTGGCCCTTTGTATCCGTGATCTCATTCTTTCTGCCAGCGCTAGTCTGGTGCAACACCTGTGTTACTTCCTATAACGTACCAATCCACCAGTCTCATGTTCAGTCTTCACCTCACTCATGAACTAGAACCAAAGATACTTGACTTCCATGGAGTCCCAAAAGGTGATATTTTTTTTGTCTTGTGCACACAAGATAGCTTTTATCTATCTATTTATTTATTTATTTACCAGGGATAGTGCACATTAATTACCATTTCAGTTTCTACCTCATCGTAAATGTGCCAGAGTTGGCTCATGAGCTAATTTTCATCTGTAGTCCCTGGGCAGGTTATTTCAAATTATTGGCCTCATAATGCTTCAGTAAGCAATATAATATGATACAATACAATAAAGTACAGGTTTGGTTTGCTTTAAGCCATCTCTTAAGTTTACGTTTAACCGTTTTGGCAATTAAAATATTGGTAATTAATGCTCTCTCTTAATTCAGTTGCAAGACTGTCCCAGTAGTGTGTGGCTCTGACAGAGAAGACTGTTTGCCCAAACTTGCTAAGTCTATTGTACAACACAGTTCCCTCTTGTAGTTGCTCCTGTCGCCCTGCCGCTACTATCCTTCTTTTGGTGTTTGGATAGCCTGTCTTCACCCTTTACATTTCTAAACAAAATCCCAAAGTTCAAATGTAGTTTTCAACCAGGAGCAGCACTCTCAAGGTGTGGTGCACCAGAAAAACGTTGCTAAAATAGAAGCAAAGCAACTTTTTTTTAAACCCAAAGCAGTTCTGCGCGCTTTGATCGGTAACTCACAGTGCCAGTGTGGATATCATTAGTTGGAAATGCCAGCTGCTGTTTATTTATTTGTTTGTGCTGCCATGCGCACACACTCACAGCACAATGCATTAGTGGTGTTTTTGACAGCTGACCTACCCAGAGTGTACTGGAAACAAATTGTCAGAATTGATGTTCCAATGCCACTTCTGCTAAATTGCTGATAAAAGCCTTGATCAGTTCACCTACCCCGTCTAGATCAGCTCACAGCATGCCTAGTTGACCTGATATTTTTTAATTTTCAGCTTGTTTGTGTTACTCCTATGAAATCCTATCCCACGAAATGGGCATTAATATTGTTTCATGGAGAGAACTTCAAAGAGTCAAAAATATTTCTTTCTTCTTTTTTTATTAGCCTATTATTGGTATGTGTATGTTTTGGTGTTATTGTTTTGGAATTAAAACTGCAATATTGTACCAACACCTTCGCCAACACAAGTAAGAATTTGAACTCTGCAGCTTGCCAATATTATTATACTTTCTTTTTTTTTTACTTTTTTCCACATTCAGTCCTGACCTGCACTGTAGTCAGTGGACCTGCATAGAGCAGCCAGATACTAAAATATTGATAAACAGTGTGTCTGTAATTAATTGGGCTTTCAGACAAGTTAAAGGTTAAGAAAGCATTATTCTAATTTTAAATTTAAAACTATTTTTTGTTATGTAAATTGCTGCTATATCTATGCTTACATGTTATTTGTATTTAATTGAAACAGACCCATTCAAAAACATCATAAAGGACTGAGTACTGCTGGTTTTCAATCTAGCTATCTAGTCAGGGACTATTTCACTTTTGGATTAAAAAACAGGTGTACTTTAAGGCCCCAGGATCAGGATTGAAAAACACTGGCGTTTACAGGTTTGGGAAAAAAGGGCAACTTCATATCATTCTTCTACCTGCCACAAATATACAGTAGGTTCCTCTGTGTGTGTTAAAGTATACAAGTGTTTGATATAACCGCTACAATCAACATTAGCTTTATTTAAATGTGGAGTTTTAATTTGATAGGGACAGCTGTGCAGCACCTTTATTCTAATTCAAATAATACATACGCATTTATTTCTTTTACATAAATCATATTAAGCACATCCCATCTAGTCATCTTTAAGGCATACAGTGGCATCTGTCGGGGTATTTGGGTTGGGGGCGGGGGACAGGGAAAAAGCTGAATGAGTCTCACTCCCACACATTTCATTCACTGGCATCAGAATTCACAACTCGCA
The DNA here is from genome assembly GCA_916701645.2 of Sebastolobus alascanus. Taxonomy (NCBI): domain Eukaryota; kingdom Metazoa; phylum Chordata; class Actinopteri; order Perciformes; family Sebastidae; genus Sebastolobus; species Sebastolobus alascanus. The sequence continues at coordinate 228,403 of CAKAOJ020000403.1, forward strand.
CTGTGAGAGGCTCTGAATAGAGGCTGCACGCTTCTCACGCTATTAAAAATTCAGCAGTCTAGCAAGGCCACGACGTCTCCTACGTCACTGGAGTTACATTGAAGAGTGCAGTCACATTTCAGCGACAGCTCTCCAGTCTTATTTACCTGCATGCCTCTCCTGTCTCTCCTCCTGCTTTAACTCAACCAGACAGCCACTTGCATCCAATCTGGATATCACCTCAACTCTGTTCCAGGAATACATGTATACATCATCATAAAGCTAAGAATATCTTTCTGGCTCAGTCCGAACAGAACTGGCATCTTGCGGAAGCTCTAGATTATATGAAAAGGTCAACAGCATCATTAAGTAATTGTGGAGAATGACGAAATTAGTCATGCAAACATTTGATGTAATTAATTGGTATATTTTGACATACCATTATTGGCTGTATTACTGTATTTAAAAACTGGTTTCAATGTGTTGATAAAAACTATTAAATATATCATGGCCTTTTTTAGAATGTGTTAAATGCTCTTAACAAGTGGTTTGTAAAAGTTCTCGGCACAGCAATTCATATACATTTGCTCCTTACATGTGGCACACTAGCTTCTAATCGCATCTGGCTTTAATCCCTGTGATGATGGGGATGTTTTATTGGATTGCATTATACTAAGAGGTGTTTCTAATATTCTGTCCCATGTATGTGAATCAGTCGACAACAAAAACACTTTTCAGTAGGGCTGGGTGATATGGCCAAAATCTTCTATCCCGATATAGATCATTTCATATATTGTAGCAGAAAGGGGGGAAAAGAGAGAAAAAGCACAGAATAGCCCTTTTCCACCGTTACAGGAAAAGAAGGTGGGGAGATGAATGAGACACACCTGTGAGCTGGGGGGGGGGGGAGAGTAATCAACTAACTAAAGCAGCATGGAGGAGGACAGAGAGTGGATGAAGAAGGAGATAATTTAAGTTAAATCCAGTTTCTGGACATCTTGCTCATAAAAGAAAACAGTGACATATATAAAAGTAAACTGAGTAAGCAAATGAGCAACACGGCACTGCTGGAGGTGTGCTGATCCCCGGAGCAGGGGGGTAACGGGAATCTTGTTCATCTTGGACCTGTTTGGATGCTACTGTGGTCTCCTTGCCTTTGTTGGGCCATCAAGAGAAGTCTCTTTTTCTGACACTTTTCTCCTAAACCCCCCTCCTCAAACACTTAGCCCTCAAACACTGAACTGAACTGAACTAGACTTGATTGAACTAAACGGCCTTCATTCAGACACACACTGAACTGGATTCATTCAGATTTGAACGGGCATTCAAACTCCCCCCTCTCCTACAGTACACACACACTCACCCTCACCCCACATCTTTTTCAGTAAAAGACTGACCTTTATCTGGAGCTTTCCTCTAATGAATGATGGTTTATGATATGATTAATGATTTAAAGGACATTTGTTTTTCTTATTTGGACTCAGGATTTGACTTTTCTTTTTCTTGATTTAATGGGTGTTTCGTGTGTAAATAGTTTTGAGTGGGAACCATACCTTTTTGATTTGATTACTTCTATTTGGGTTGAATACCGCAAGATTTAATTTGATAAAAATGAATTGATGCTGTGTGTTTTGTTTATCTTGTGCCTTTTGTAGCGAGGGTAGCAGGCTATCCAGGCTAACTCTCCAAGTGGTTTCCAGTATTTATTTTTTTTAAAGTGACATGGTAGAAATTGTGATTATTCTCCTGTCTGGCGCCCAACTCTTATTTTGGATATCTTTGGGTTAAACCTACGCTACAATATCAATAACAATATACATCCCGATATAGCAGGTTTTCTGGTAATTAAATAAATAGTCTATTTGAAATAACCACATGGTAAAGCCTATTTTTTATACTCCTGTGTGAATTAAATACTTGACAAATGAAAGTACTGAGTATTTTCTTTTTAATTACTTGAGTGCAAAATTAAGTGAAATTATAGAGAAAAAATAAATAAATAATAGGCCTAGCCTTTATCGAGATAGAAACAATATAGAAAAATATATACAATAGACATTTTTTTTTATATCATTTTCACAATATATTGCCCAGCCCTACCTTTCAGTATAATACAGTCCAAAACAACACCACTACAGCCTCAAAAATGACTTGAATGAGTGCCTCTCTGACAGTACCAGCTAAAACTGAGTCTTACAGCTGCACAAAGACACAGTTTATCAAGGCTATTGTTATCAATTCCATTAGACTACACATGTGTATATCAATTTTAACCACATGAATTACAAATATATATACTTGTAGGGTGACCCTTTTGTTTACATTTGAATCACAGGTTGTTCCTTTAAGATGGGACTAGAATGACCTGCTCTTTTAAATTTATGAAATTAAATGGCCAAAGTGAATTTTAGACCACATTTATAAAGTTTGACAATCACATTTGTTACATTCAAATTCCCTAATAATGCCCTTTTTAAGTCGGCGCTTGTAATATTTGAACATCACTCTTTTCTGTCTCTCTCTCTCTCCCTCTCTCTAGGGTGTCAGAAGCTCTGCAGCGAATCTTCTCAGGCCGGGCCCAAATCAGGGAAGAACAGCTGGATCTGGAGAGACAACTGAAGGAGAATGAGCTGCGCCAGCGGTACAGCGAGGAGCACAACCTGCAGGTCCAATATTTCTGTGCCAAAGAAAAGACTGAGAAGGTAGCTGATGCTTACGCTGCTATCCACAGATTCCATCATCCCCGCAGAAAAACAGCTGCTGAGTCATCATTTCACTTCTCTGTTCTCTATAGTTGTCTTGGCTTCTCATTTACGCCACTACAGGACAGGGTCACTGCTCCCCAGCTCCTGGCTCCTCTCTGTTAGTCCCAGCTGTAAATGCCATTTAAAGTATGAAAAGTGAATTTTCAGTACCAAACTTTGTCATCCAAAACAAACTAAACTGTGGGAACAAATTACCTGAGAGTGGTGCTGAATCATCTGTCTGCATTTTTTTTTAAACTTTTATTCAAAAAAAAGTTACAGTAGTCATAAGACATTGTTTCAGATTAACCTCTCAAACAATGAACAAATGTTTTTTGAGTCATCTATTGCTTGACTGGATCCCGGTTGCCATATTGTCGCTTGCAGCTATAATTAATGTCATTTAGACCGCATACGCAGTTGATGTGTCATACTAATACTAGCACAAACAATGAATGATATCACTTAAATGGCCTTTGTTGTTGTCACTTTCAATAGGCCACTTGTAAGCACGAGCGGAAGATTGCCAGCTTACGCGCTCAGCAGCAGCACATTCGCAAACGTTTGAAGGACACAGAAACACGTTTCCTGGACAATGACGGCTGGCTTCTTCGTGTCGGGAATGAGATTAAGCTGCTGAAGTCGAACGATCAAACCTCAGAGGTAAATAGAACTAATTGACCATTTTGCATTTACTGGTGCTGAAAAACAGCTGAGTGATTGACTGGCAAATTTGTGTTTTTGTTGTGACTCAAATTTCAAGTATTGACTTTTCACACTTGATGTTTTATTATTTCTATTTCATGATTTATTAAAAAAATAAAATAGAATTGCTTCAAGGTTTTAGTACAACCTTTTTATATTTTGGATTATAGCATTTGTGTAAGCACAGTGCTTGTAGCCATGTTTATACAAATTCCAACTACACTTGGCACTGACATTGGTGATGGATGGAGTACATAAATTCTTTTCAGACTTTGGACAGTAGATCAGTAGAGGCAAACAGTGAGTAAAACTAGATATTAAAATCGCATAACTCGTGGACAGGATAAAATCGTTTGACTTAATGTAAGAAGACAAATGAGCATGATTAGACATAGAGGAAAAACTTCACAATGTGGGTTACATCCTTCAAAACTCATCGCTTGGTGTTTTTTGTTTGTTTATTTTGGAAGGTAGGCTGTGTCTCTACTGGTGTCGTGACTGTCTTTGTTTTCTTCCCATCTGTTCTCCCAGTAATTAGAACCGTGCTCATTTTATTTCTCCGGCTCACTCGTGGATCACTGAAGAGAATAAATCAATACCCTTTACTCATCCCTCACACAGCAGCCAGTTACCTAAAACCATGCCCATGTTATTTTTTTCTTTTTTATCCTTTCTTCCAGGAACTGACCCAGAACTATGACGCACCCACCGGTCAAATGTTCTCTCTGCTGTTGTTTCGTAGTTTCTTTACGTCAGAGTTCTTTCCTTTTTTTCTCTCTCTCTCTCCCCTCCCTTACCCTGAGCAGACAGCTTTTCTGATGAAACATGGATGAAAACAGAACTTTGCATCTTCTCTCTAGTATCCTGACCCCCAGCTGCCTTGTGTTTCTTTTAATTTTGCCCACCAGTGTGCTAATTCAATATGTTTGTTATGTTCGAATGGCTATTGCCTCCTGATTTCTGCTCTCTAAACTCACTTCTCCCCCTTGTTCAGGTGTTAGATAAGGGCCTACATTGCCACAGACTGGAGCTGCAGGTTAACGATCTCAAACAACATATCAAGCAGATGGTCGATCTCACTGCACTGCAGGATCAGGAGAACAAGCGTATGCAGAAGTAGGTTGACAATACTTAGAACCTTATTGAATTAACTATTACACAGTGCAGTTGTAGAAATTGCACTTCACCTCACTGTAACTCTTTTTTTTTTTTCCTGGAAAAAATGTCTCAATAATATATTTCCATTGCATTTCAGAATGGTGGACATCTTGTTGCCCGCTTATACTCGGCACTATGCTGCGTTGCGGTCGACTGGGCAGGTCACAGCCGTAGATGAGATGGAGAACCATGAACTGGAGCACATTGTGCTGAGGGAGAGAGGTGTGGTCTGGGCAGACCAGGAAGGGGTGAGGCAGCAGCTGAAAGCTGAAGGGAATGGAGAGGAACCACAGGAGACAAATGAGGTGGGCTGCAGCGAGTTGGCACCTGTCCTGTCTTTCTCACATCTCCTATACCACCAGAGTAGCCCCTCCAGTAAGTCATCATACTCTTATCATCCTATTTATTCTTCTGTTGTTTATCTAGCATATGGTTTTTTTGGATAAAAATACAAAAGTAGTGAAGGTTGGAAAATGTGGTAGGGCAAATTAAGAGTTAATTATTAATTATTATTATAAGTAATTTGATTAATCGATGAGTTGTTTAGTCTAGAAATAATTTTTTAAAAGGTGAAAAATGCTCATCACACAGTCCCAGCACCCAAGGTGACGTCTTGAAATTGCCTGTTTCGTCTGACTAACCATCTAAAACTCAAAGTAATGAATCTATAATGATTTATTTTTTTGAGGAGAAAAGCAGGAAATCCTCACATTCGAGAAGCTAGAACCAGTGATTGTTTGGCATTTATCCTCGATGAATTAATTCAAAGATAAAATTGTCTGCACGTTTTCTCTCGATCGATTCATCCACTAATTATTTCAGTCTTAAAATGTACTGCCATGTGGCCTGACTGGGAAGATGTCAGTTTGCTTGATAAATACAGGAAGACCTGACCACATGGCCACAAAATGCATGACCAACAAAAACATCAGATGTTGCAGTAATGAGTGATTGCTTATAATGAAGACATCGACTTGGAAAATGTCCATTAAATGTTATGTTATAAATAGCAACTGAGATGATGCACCACAGCTCCTTAATAATGAATTGAGAGTAGTCAGACAAAAAACACAATAACTCACATGTGCATTCATCATCTTGTGTATGTCTGAAGAAATATATAGAGAAGGCGTCATTTCAGACGGGGAGGCAGGTCGCCCCAATAATTACATATACATGACTTGTCCCCCTCAATTAACTCTATCAAGTGCATGTGACATTCTCACCCCTCCACCTCCCACAATGTATGAAAGGCCTTGCTTCGACTGTTAAGCTCGTTTTGCACACAGAAGTTTGCCTTCAGGGCTTTCTTGCAGCAAGGGTTTATTTTAACCCTAACCATGATCTTTTCCTAAACCTAACAAAGTACATTTGTTGCCTAAACCTAATGAGATTTCTGGCAGAGGCAAACTTCTCCCATGTCCACTCAACCAGTGTAGCATGGAAAGTGGAATTAGCAAGCCAGCTAGCTAACTAGCCAGCCGCTACATGAGTACAATTTGACAACTTAATGCTTCATCCACACACTCTTGTCACAGCGTAGAAAAGCACACTGATATCGCCAAATTTGTTCGGCTCATGTTCTGTAACCATTGTAGCATGAAAGCATGGTGGAATTTGCAAGCTAACTAGCCAGCTGCTCAATTAGCACTATTTAACAACTGCATCGCTTCATCATTCAAATACTCTTGTCCATCTTTGTAATACAGTCTACATTCTCATCACAGCGTAGTATATTGCTAAGAAGTGAAAGTCAATTGTTCATTCCATAGCAACATCAGCACCCAGCAGCAGAGCTACATTTCTGCCATTTTGGACTGAAAGCAACTAATGGACGCCAGTAAAACATCCGCCTAAAAGTGATGTACAAAATTAAAACAAAATTATTTCTATTCTATTGTCATATTTTGTTTTATTTTATTTTATTTTAAATATAATAAGTGTTTTCAGTCCAAAATGGCCGCAGCGGCTGTTTTCAAAGAAACACCAGAGTTTCATCTCTTTGCCTCTATGCTTCTTCTTCTTCTTCTTCTTCTTCTTCTTCTTCTTCTTCTTCTTCTTCTTCTTCTTCTTCTTCTTCTTCTTCTTCTTTGCTTCTTTGATATAGGTGCACACTTGGTCACGTAAACCAGTTTTGCTTTTTGTTTGTTTTTAACAAATGACCACCTGTTTAAATCATAAGTACAGCTAACATGCCCGTTTCACAATACACTGTTTTGGGTATTATGTTAAGTGCCAAGAGGTTACATATAGTAGCTACACGGAGCGTGTTACACACATGAATCCAATTTAAGCACATGCTGCTTTTATTGAAGACAAAAATTATATAATTGTAGTGTCTTTAACACCTCCCAGTAAATGTTTTGCCTTTAAAGACGGCATCTAAAATGGTAACGGATGTGTCATTTTTGCGATTTGTTTTTTTGTGGCAGTCCGAAAACGTAAGATTAAAAACACATGTGACACCTGGATGTAAGATAGTGTTAAATATATTAGTCAGGTGTCCTGTAAGGTAGTTCACTGAGGCCCAGTTTGTTTGGCATGAGTCCAGGTTTATATTGTAGGACTCATGAGAGTGCACCATTCATTTTTAACTGACATCTTAGCATGACCTGGCAGCTGCAGCACCAGGCCCTCATGACATGTAAGACATGACAGACAAAGCTGGCTAACCATACTCAATTACTATGATAATGTCTTATCATTTGTGAGACAGTAATTCTGCACCTGTACCTCTGTTCCGCTGCTGGCTTGTTTCAAATTGTATAACATTCAGTACTTCTTTAAAAGTGTTTTTGTTGAATTTTAATTAAATACATTGTCAGTAATACAAAGAATTTGACAACTCCTGAAGACAGATATTAGTGTGAGCCTCCTGTGGATCAAGGATTAAAGTTTAAAAGTTTAAAAGATTATAAGAGTCTTGTATAAGACCCAAAACACTCCAGGTTGACTTGATATTTGGGCAATTCATTACGAATGACAATAGTTTCCTCTGACTTCACGTCTGGGCATCGTGCTTGGGCTTTTGTGTAGATTTGATTTTCTTGAACATAGTACAGATTGTACAATGTGTTTAGCTGATCGAATGTCTGGTACAGTCTGCACAATGAAAACTCCTTGAATAATGGCTCCTTTTGAAACGTTGGAAAGCGTTTCACCTTGGTCTTTTTTCACATTTTTATATCAGAAAGTAACGTTTCCGGTGAATAATGTTGACTGACTTTCAAAAGTCCAATCAAATAAGTAAAAGTAAGATATGATTTGCAATCATTTATTGATGATGTACAAAAAGAACATCTCTGTGCAATGCTGCTCCATCACCAAAAAGTAAATCTACTCTCCTCCCCCCCCCCCCCCCCCCACCCGTCATGCTAACATACTGTAGTCATTAATCTAAAACCCCTGCATGGCTGTTAATCCCCCCTCCCCCTCAATCATTCACTTCTCTCCTTGTCACCTTTCACTCAATCCATCACACTTCCCCAAACACACTTTAAGAGATGATGCTACATTTTACTGAAGCAGAACACGCTCACGTCATAAAGTAGTGTTTTTTAATGTGCCATATAAATGTTCAATTGTTACGCGTTAGCCTAAATTTCCACTTTGCTGTGTTGCTTTTTATTTGCTGAACATGTTTTGAGCAGTTTAAGTAAAAGTACTTGTTCGGAGTAGTAAAATAAACAATAAAAGTCAGACATGTAATATAATTTGATTTATAGTTGTGCTGCAGACATTCTGTCCTGGCCAAAACATGAATAATGGAATGATGTGAATACTCGCAACCAGTTTTATAGAGGGAAAACTGTACACATGGAGCCTTTGGGGAAATGTAACACAAAAACCTTTGTGAAATATTGCAGTTCAAATTGGCTGTAATGATATTTACTGCAGGTGGTCTACATTTCATTGAAACATATTGTGGGAAATTTAACTTTTGAAGAAAATACTCCTGCCAGATGACCAGAGCTCCTTGAATGGAAATGAAACATGAAAGCACCAGGGAGTTTGTCACCACTCCTACTAAATCTCCCTGCAACTTATTATGATACTTTTCTGTATCGCCTGTCTGTCTGTCTGACTGACCCCTGACCCTTCTCTCTATGTCAAGCCAGTTATTTTTATTGTTTTTTTCCCCATTTGGTCATTCCTTGTAATATTCTTTGCCAATACACCGAAGGTCGCCTTTCCACAAGTGTCAACACCTCCACTCACTCTAATTGTTTACTATGGTGAGCTTTTATATTTTAGCAAAAAAAAAAACTTGAATGGCCAAACTTTTACTTCATTCATCATTTGACACACCCACAATAAAACTTTGGGTGGATCTGGTATTTGAGGAATACTAATGAATACTTTTTTACCATCCACCTATAGAATTATACTATTATAATGTTATAATGTTATTAACCACAAAATGAATCAAGGGCGTAAAAATAATATAATCAGCAACAATCCTTGAGCTTTAAGAATTTAAATACATAAAGTAACTATTACAATGTATCTTCAACAATAGTGGACACAGCCGTACAGTGTTATAGCTAAATATACCAGACACAAAAACATATATGTTAACAATATGTCAATAATATCTACATGCATACATACAGCAGCACCTTATGAAATAATTGTCATTTTAACACAGCAACCCTTTTAGAGGCGTAACAATAGACTTATAATAGTGATTGCAATATAGTACCATCAATGTAATTTATTCAGCCTTTAAATAAGTGTCTTTGCATCACTATGTCCCCATTATTTGAATCATTTGGCCACAGTTTCACCTCTCTAATAAAATCATAAGTCTGCATCCTCTTCAATAATGCATTCACCGGCTCACAGTTGCAAAAGCACCATGTCCATCTTAATTTCAGAGCTACCACTCATGCATGTAGTATATACATAAAACAAAATAGGTTCAGCTTCAGACATGTTATGCAGCATTATCAGCTCTGCTAAATGGCTGCTCAGTTGCTGACAAATTCTAAATGATATACAGTTGAGATAACACAGATGTTTAAATAAATAAGACTTTTATTTAGCATTCAGACGAACTGCTCTGATGTTATCCTGATGCTGTTTGGCAGTCCCTTACTGCTTCCTCAGCTCTTAATGGTAGTCACTGCAGCATGTTATGAGAAATAGCTCCACCCTGCAGCTTGCAAAGCCAATCAAATTTCATCAGTTTTAGAGAGCGTTGAGGTTTTGAAAGAGCATTAACTCTTTGCGGGCTGCTTAATAATAGCAAATCACACAAAAGTGATCACTTTGAAGGAACACAATCTAGTGTTGTTTTCAAAACGTGTCCACACGTGCATTTATTAATAGCTTCGTGATTTTCCATTCAGCTACCTCCCACTGTCCCCTTTATGCTGTTCTTTTTATATTCCCATTCGATCCTCTACCTCTCACTTCTCTCTTATCTATTTTTTCCCTCCTTAGATTTTTGCTGTCCCTTCTGCTTCAAACGTCCGTTAGTCTGGCTCTTTCCTCCATTCTACCTTTCTTTCCCTCCTACCCTCCAATGTTTTTCTCTGTCTGTCTAGCATCTAACCCTCCCAATCCCTCTTGAGCTTCATTCATGAAAATGCAGATCCACAGCAGGGCAGGAAAAAACGTCAACAGACGTAAACTCCCCTGCTCCACCAACCAGAAAAGGCGCACTATAAAAAACAGGCAGCAGCAACCAGGCGACCCTAATTCAGTGCAGCCTCCACCAGAAATAGCAACTCATGCATGTATTAATCCCCTACAAGCCAAAAATATGTGATTGAAGGAACTCTGCTGCCATTTATTGCTAGGGACAACTCCTCTGCCACAGGAAAGGGCTATTTATCATTGTCTGCTCACTCGGTGTGCTGTCTGAGGTCTGACTCACACTTGCTAAATATTGCATTTTGATATTTAAGGCAATGTCTTAATCAGTCATTCACCTTTGCATTTAGTGCTCTCACTTCCTTTATGTGCTGGCATTTTTTCCTTTTTTAGCCCCCTCCCTAACCCCCACCACACTCCTGCAGGAAATGCCATGAGCATAATGTGATGCAGACACCATGATTTAACCTCATTCTGCTCTGCAACCTGTACAAGTTTTTGTTGCTGTCGTTTTTAAATGAAGCTAGACAATGTGGCAAAACATTACTGGATAAAATATCTCGCATCAATCATTATTTGAATACAGATTGATATATAATGTTGTAATCCTGTTTTATTGTTTAAGATTAGTAACGCTGAAGAAACCAGAGGGTTCATTATCATTCAGACTAAACATAATATATTTTAATTTCAACATTAATCTAAATGCATGTCTTGAACTGTGCAAACCTGGCTTTGTATTACAACTGTCTTAAAAATACAATACAAACATCCATCTTGTTGGGAATTGGCTTTCTTGCAATAATTACCACTAAGTAATGCAAGTTCAACCTATTCCTATGCTTTTTGGCAGGGGATGGCAAATATTCTTCACTATCTGCTAGCATGAGCTGTCTGTCAGTACTCGACTGCTGTCTAGCTACAGTATGCATGGTTGGAAAATGCCGTCCACAGTTGGCCAACGCCAGATCGTTTGCTGAACAACAGACTCATCACTCTGTTGGTGTTTTTGAACATCAAAAAGCCCGGCGCAATCCTCGCTAGCTTCTTAAATATCAAAACAGTATCACTTTGCAATGCAGTGTCGTCGTAGTTGTAGCTTGGCTAACTTACAAAATACATGTTGATACAGCTTATAAAATTTAGAAATTGATCCTCCCCTTGGCTTGATTTTATGGGGGACAATTGGGTGCAGAGAGGTTGGAGTAACGGGATATTTTATGTTTTATTGGGGTCATTTTCGTAATAGCACACTGTGGCTCAAACTCTGGGGAGGTCTTGTCATTTTATTCTCATCAAAAGAATAATCTTATCAGCAAAAAAAAATGTAATAGTAAGAAGACATACATGTTTTTTCCAGTCACATGCCCTAATCAAATACAATCGAACCTTGGAATTGCCAGTACAAGTTCCTAGCTAGCTATATGTAAAATTAACCAGCTTCTTATTGTTATAAAGCAGTGCAGGGGAAAAGTATTTATGTCAAAAAAAGAGAAACTCTTTAAAAAAAATGGCTATTTGAGATATTTGCTGCGTTGAGTCCCAGTAATGCAGTTGGTTGTCGCAGAACTGCTGGCTAATATTAGCACACTGCTTTAGGGCACATTTATCGCCCCATGATTTTATTGTTCCTTGGTACTCATTGGGATGGTACAGTTTAACGTCATGGGAGCAACAAACTAAGTACCCTATGATATATGAACAAAGAAATATATTTTATTTATTTTTTTTATTTTGAAGCTACAACATCTACAGCAGCAGTAGCACCTACATTTTCTCCTTTCAAAAGTAGAGTTCAAAGAGTTCAGTCGTGTGTTTGAGCACCATGTTTTCCTCGGTTTGAAAAAATAAGAACCAAGGCTGTTAGCGGGTAAAATCCTCGAGTTCTGGTCTATTTATAAAATGCAGTGCTTTTTTGGGATAATAATGCATGTCACAGCTCCATTCTGACATTGTAAAGTTTATATGTGCAAGGAGGGCACTATAATGTTTAATTGCCTTGTGCCATGCATAATATCTCCAACACTACTGATCACATTTTGATGTAACTTAAGGGAACAATCCATCTCATTTCTGTGTTGTGACATTTTTTAAATTGCACTGTTTAGCCTAAGGCTGGCACTTCAGCGCTTATTACTGATTTAGTATGGGGGGCGGCATCATTTGGTGAGGGGTGTGTTTACTGTTGCCCTGTTTACTTTTTAAAGGGGTATGATTTGCTTTCACTTTCAAAGCCCTTGTAATCAATGCATTTGATATATGCACTTCAAAGATGGCTTGTTACAGATGCTAGCATAAATCTTAAAGTATTTCTCTATAAAATCTAATGTTCATGACTAAATAAATAAGCAACAATCAGAGTTAGAGTTTGTAAAAACATCCTTGAGTTCTAACTGTCAAAAACTCAATTAACCTGCTTCCACAGGTATGTGAGGGTGTGTTTTGATCAGGGTTGATTGTCAGTGCCGGTTATAAGCATAGACTGTGATTTGATTCAAATATTGCTGAATCCTGATTGGTGCATGACAGTATGTGACATCTAACCTGACCCGCCAGATGGTTTGTTACACAGAACCATCCGAGAAGCCGTCATTAGAAACTATTTGGAAAAGGGCAGGCATTTTCAAAAAATACTTGGCAGGTGATTGGATGAACCATCTGTCAATAAAAGTCTTGCCCAAGCCAATCAGGAGCTGAGCGAAAAACATTACCTTCAGTGCCGTTCTTCGCTCTTCTTTCAATGAAAAAATACTCTCCAGTTATAAGTGATGCTTTTGCAGCGTCTATGCTAACCTCTTCAGTCGAACAGGCGCCACTCCGTGTCGTTAAGCCACGGCCGTAGCTGCCAGTAGCTCCTCACAGGACGCTGATTGGTCCGTGGTCTGGCTTTCCCAGACACAAACGCATTACTTGAAGCCTGATAAGATGGATTGTCGTGTGATATGTGACATCGTGAGAATTTAGCTGCTCTGCAAGGTAATGTGACCTCACCATCCCACTTCAAACCAGCGAGAAGAGCACAGAAAAAACACAAATACAGAAATCTCTAATGTTAAATAACCAATACTGTTTTAACTTTGTTCCTGTGGGACCACACCACTCGTAGTAAGAAGTTGTTTTCAGGGCCTTGACCCTGCCAGAGTGCTACGATCAGCTTTCTTCAAACTCCCATTGTGACTATGTTCATCTTAGGTTGTTTATTAATGTGCATTGTCAGTTTGGTTGAATTCATTTTATTGCTGCTTTGTTTAATTTCTATTAACTGTTAGAGATTTTTTTTTTTTTTTTTAGGTGGAGAAAAACAGACGGATATGAAATCGGAACCACGTCCCAGAATGCCCATCAGGAGAAATCTGTCTGCGTCACTGCCACCACAAAGCCCCCGGACCTTCGCCAAGGCCCAAGTGTTTGAGGAGGGCCTGTTCCCGCTCCAGTGCACACCAGAAACTTCTCAAAAAACTGTTCAGGTCCTGCCACAGATCTCCTCCGGCGCCATGGATCCCAACATGACATTTGAAATTGTGGACAATGATGATCAAACTGCAAGTAATGCAACCATAAGTAGTGGTAGTCCCTGTTGGGCATCAACGTCAACGGACATCTCGGGTCCCAGCCAACGGCTCCATCCTCCCAAGGCCAAAGAGGGGAACCAGATTCCTACCAAACGGTGAGAAAAATATTCATGTCTTAACTTTTCTTTTGATTTCAATATGTTTAACAGTGTATAATGATTATTTAGCTACACTTCACATGATTCCAGAAGATATTTTCTGAAAGTCAGTTAGATTACATTACAAGTCAGCTTTCAGGCTGGCTTTTAATGTGAATTACAGTTCTCTCGACTCTACACATGCAGTATATTGGTTCTCTCGGCAGTCCATATGTTGCAGCCTTTTAACAAGCCGAAGTTGTCGTAAACGAATGCATCGATACACCCACATACCGCCCACTGCACTCCTGTGGTCCCTCCAAAATTTACTGCTACAATAGTGTACACTTCTCTTAACATAAACAGGAAATATTGTAAGAAAGACTCTAGGAAACGCTCCTCTTCATGGGAACTGAGACACTTTGGGGGAAAAAAAAATACTGCTGTCACAGCAGAAACCAAAACTGATATAACATATAATCTAACTGTAGACATACATTTTTATAAATCAAGTTCAGATGGAAAAACTGCAGCAGCTGCCACTATGTATCAGAACCATTTGTCACACTTTCTTGCCTCCTGTTCACCAAACAATTCATCTCAACGTGCACTTTTCAGCAACGAAGAGTTGGCCAGGGAGTGTTTTTAGCTGGCCCCTTTGTTAAAGCAGGTCTATACCAGTGAGCAAATTTTCTACAGGACATATGCCATTAATTTTGTCTCAATTCTGAGCCAGTTTTCCTAACATTAACTGCTATCTGATGTCACACACACGGCTTTTTATTTCTCAGTTTTTCATGTACTTCTTATCCTCTTGGCTGCATTCACAATCCTCTGGATGACCGAGGTTGATTTGATCTAATAATAATGTCTTGACGAGCCAGCCATTGGCCAGTCGGTAGCCAACAGTCTAGCAGCAGATCATTTTGATGACTGAGTTCTTGTCCGGTCAATGTAAGGTGATCGCGCACATCCAAAACCGTAGTAGGCCGGTGCTGGACCAGTAGAAGACAGCCAATGAAAAACGTAGAAGACGGTCCGCACACTGTAGCTCCCTTAGAGTGCAATTTATTGGCACATCTTCGTAAGTGACGTTTCGAGCCCAAGCTCTTCTACAAGAGTTCTTGTCCAGACAAGAGAATAGGAGACACAAGTTAAGGTGGGTAAATGTGCGTGGCAAAAAAAACCCACTATTTTGTCATTTGCTGTGTGCTTTTAATTAGGAGAGACTTCTACTTAGAGATTTGTCGGAATAAATTGATCCACCATTCCTTTTTTATGTCAAAACTGGGAAGAACCTGTAATGAGGGTTGAAATAAGAATTAATTCCTTCACCAGGAATCCTTGAATTAAACGTTTTGAAGCTTTTAATAAGAAAATCAAACACTAATAATGAATGTCATTAACTCTCGTTGTGTTGAAAACGTCAGCGACATCCCCACTTATTTTTCTTGGTGTTTTTTAAGAAAGAACAAAAGAGAGAAAACAATCCTTATGTCATCCCAGGCTAATGTTGTTAAAATGTCTCTTAAAAAAAGAAGCGGGATAATTCACAGCTTGTTCCGTATTCATGCTTTTTAAACCCGGATGGTCCTTGTACCACACATTTTGAATTAACCATTACTCCCCGAAAGCATAAATTATCAAATTTTTAAGCAAGCCTTGGTGCAGTAAACGAAAAATTGCATTAAGAAAAATGATATTTATTTAATAAAACTAAATCTATTGCATTTTTAAAAATTTGTTCACAGGGAACACAGTGCATCTCTCGAATTAGTTCCATAAAATGTTTAAAAACAATCTGAAAACACGTCTCTCTGGCTGCCCACTGAAAGTTTTAAAGCAATTGAAGGATTCTGTGTAAAAGACGCTCAGTTTAGATGGCAACTAAACCATTCAGAAGTGGTAAATCCCTCAACCCGTATTCAAAACAAGACAGAGACTGGAGTGCAAACAGTATACGTATTTACACCAGCAGCAAATTTCCAGACTGGAACAATGGGCCAAGAGGCTTAAGTCAGCTAAGAAGTGGCAAACAGAATAGGAAACATTTCGAGCCATAGCAGCAGACAGGGTTTTTGTGGAATGATGCTCCAAGCAGATGAGCTTTCACATTAATACATTGAGCGTGTATCAGTTTGTTTGTTCCTAACCAACCTGAAAATCAAATTGCATGGCCCTCAATCAAGGAAATTGCATTTGCTTGGGAACATTTGTGCTACCCCACAATCATACTGTATCATGAGGAGTTGTTTTTCCTGTCTTTATGAGAGCACTTAGCACCTGGCTACTAAGTTGTCCTGCAACAGACAGGTCAAATCTCAAAGAAAAACTGATGCATTAGGAAGCAAGAGAAGCATTACCTTTTGTAAATATTTGTCAGTACAAGACCATCGTAGATGGTGCTAACAGTGTAAATAATGAACGCAAATTTAGAAGAAAAGTGGCAGTTCTCTGGGCAGGGTTCTTGGCAAAGTGTAGCAGACAGGGACAGTAGAGAGAGAAAAAGTTTTACATTACATTGACAGTTAAACTGTCGCGTTTGGAAGAAATAAAAAAAAAACAGCGACACTAATAAAACAAATGTAGAGACCTGGCTGAGCAATAAATGAGGAAGGTTAACTATATAAGGCTAATTACAGGTTAATACGGATTTCACCAGGTTGATTTCCTCAGGTAGGTTTTTCCAAACACCCGGTTAATTCTCGTTGTTAGACGCCACCAGCTCCTCACAGGATTCACTCAGTCTCATTGTCAGTCTACCAGTTTTTGGTGCAGTGTAGTTATGTCCTGTAATGGAATTTGTGCTCACTTTGGGTTTAGCTTTGGCCCAAAAGCAATGCCAGAGATTGAGTTTAGTCAGTTAACCAGTTGCAATTTATCCTCAATCTTGTGCTAGTTCATTTAAAGGGATAGTCCTGGTGTTTTAAAGTGGGGTTGTATGAGGTACTTATCCATAGTCAGTGTATTACCTACAGTAGATAACGGTCAGCACGCCCCCAGTTTGGGGAAACAGACAGGAGTTACCACATGGAAGCAAAGCAATGTACTGGTGTGGACGGGGGCAGCAGCCAAACATTTTAGCCACCTAAAAGAAAGGCCCACCTAAAAACATCTCTATCGGTGAACGCTATATTTTGAATATTTTCGCCGGTTTACATTGTCGTGAGACAGCTATACAGTCTATGTTTCTGACGGGGAACTTAAGCCGTTATCTATACTCTCGCCAAAGCATCCAGACTCCATTGAAAAAACAGTAATTTTACCTCGCAGAACACGGGGGTTGCTGGTCTACCGCTGCCTCGACCTGTGAGTTTGTTTGTGTTATTGTGTGACTTTGATTAGTTCAGGGCCTTTATTTTAGGTGGCTAAAATGCGTTTTGCTGCCGGCCCCTTCCACAGCAGTACATTGCTTTGCTCCCGTGCGGTAACTCCTGTCTGTTTGTCCAAACGGGGCGTACCGACTGTGGGTAATACACTGACTATTGATAAGTACCTCATACAACCCCACTTCAAAACACCTGAACTATTCCTTTAAACCTCACATCAGCAAGTATGGACCTGCTAGAGGATTTTGAGCCATAAACTGATCTAATATGATTTAAGGCCTAATCTCTCCTTGTCTGGGCTGGAATCTGTTGAATATGAAACTTATGGATAGTTTATGTAAAGAAACTGAAATCAGAATGATGTGATCTTGTATTTAGAAGAAGAAAAAAAAACAGGAACACCCAACACTGATGTACTCATTTTGTACCCGGAGGTGCCATGAGTAAACAAAATGCTGCTTCAGATTTATCTGACAGACCACAACATTTGCATATCCAAATTCCTGAATGCAGGTGCATCGAAACGAAGCATCAAATATCAAAACTTCAGATTTGTATACACGTAGCTTCTGCAATACAACACAACCGAAATTATTAGTTATAAGCTGTTGTGATTTTGAATACCAAGGGAAATGTTCCTTATGTGAAGTCCAAACAGCGGAGACGTCATTGTAACGTGAACCTCTGCTCTGTAGACAACAGATCCCGCCTTTACAAGACTTGAGACGAACCAACCGGACCTACATGGACATGACTTCTGCTGCACAAGGAAAGCGTAAAGTTAACTGGTAATGTGCCTCTGGCTTTTTCTCCTTTGTTCATCTAAATCATCTTATTTTATACCGACGATGGATTAAACAAACATTTATGATTATTTGCGGCCGGACTAAGCCTAAACAGAACTATCACCAAAAAATAGCCAGTTGAGTGTTATTAGGAGGAAATCCAGTTATTGATGTTGTGTTTGATTATTTTTTTTTCTAATTTCTCTGTCCGTTTTATTCACTGCACCAGCATCCAGGAAGACTTAACACAGGGTTCCTCCGCACCGAAGCGCATAAAAAAAGACCCCTCTGTGGCCCGCATACCACAAAGAGTGCATCGTTTTGCTGGTAAGTGTCAACACAGAAAAACACAGTTGAAAAAGACAAATTACATCAATTCACACTACAAACTGTCATGGCCAAAAGTGCAAACATGCACCGGATATTTTTGCAATATAAGATATTTTTTTGATGAAATTTTCATTCAAACAAACTAGAACGTTTTTTTTTCAACTAGAATTATTTTGTCTTTCATAACTCAAAACTGTTTGTGCAGTATGTGTGTAACAGTGTCATGTTTTTTTTTTTATTTCTTCACATTATGTAGTTGTGTTCATTCTTGCTACTATTCCTTGTTTGGTGTCTGTCCCCAGGTTCAGAGAACAAGCCTCGAAGAGTTGTGAGGAGCGTTTCTGAAGGAAATCTACATGAACCTCAGAAATCCAGGTCCATTTTCTATAAAACGTCCCAACATTTCAAACGAGTGACCAAACGGACGTAAAGCAACATCGAGTTTGAATCACGCCATTTTTGCCATTTTCTCAAAACCTAAAAAAAAAAACTTCCATTGTGTAGGTTTCTCCAACTAATAAACTACGACGAACTGTAAAATAAGTTGCACTATTTTGTTTATTCTCACACTTCCGTGAAATTTTACTTGATTGTATATAAACATTGTATAGTAATTGGTCATATGTTTAGGTTATTCTTTTGATAGTTTAAAGACCGATTTTTATCATTGTTAAGCCTGCGTTTGGCTTTGAAGATATGTATTAAAATAAATGTACTCACTAACAGCAATAACTAAAACATATCCTGTGGATGTTCTGTGTTTTACGTAAGTTATGCATTATTCTCTAAAGAATTATCAGTCTGGTAGGTGACCACATTTCCTGGGGCAGCTAGTATCAGAGGAAGATTACCTCAAATGGACGTATGGCTGCAAAAAAAACTGAAACGGCTCTACACTGAGCTGTTTCTAATTTTTCTCCTTTTTTTCTCCTGTACAGTTAATAATATGGGGGTTATAGATACTTCATAATATAAGTGCTTGTAACAGAATCTGTGGCTGTTTTTCAATAAATAGATCCCATTCTAAAATGTAATATCACCTTTTTGTGCTATTGATGGTGAGTCTGAATGTGGTTTTCAATGAAGTTTGGGTTACAAGATGTTCCGATGATAAATAAGTGACGTAGGCTAGGCTCAGGGAAGGTGAAAAATACAATGGCAAGAAAAATTGAACTCACCTAGGAGTGACTCACAGCATAACTCACAAAGATAACTTTCTCATTGTCTTACTATTGAAAAACAACCGTTTCTTATGCCTTTAGGAAAAAAGGTAAACCCCGAGTGCAGTGATTGATATGCTATTTGTCTCTACCAATGCCTTGTGGGGATTCAGGATGATAAGTGTCTTTCACCATTCAACAGAGCACAGACTCCACATTCAGTCTTGGGAGAGGCGTTGCCACTAACTCGAACACTGATGTCCAAAACTTCAGTTAAGATTCACATTTTTTTTTTTTTTTTAAATGTCTTCAATTGCCAGGTTATACATGGAAAGATGGTGAAGTAGCTCAGTTAATTAGGGGAAAAAATGTATTTGAGCTAAAAGTACTTAAACAGTTGAAATAGTAAGCTAATAATGATAGAAAAAAATGACCAGAAGTACTTTTTATTTACTTTATTGCAATGTTTCTTCCATCAGCTTCCAGACAGCTGTTTACTTCAACTTGTCTCAGTGGCAGCATCATCCGGTGGTCTCCTCCAAGAACTACCCCACTCAGGTAATTGTAGTGCTGAACTTCAGGGATTGTAACACCCAGTCCTACTACTGAAACGGAAACATCATTGCACATTTATATTTTCTTTAAAATAGAGGTGTAGGTAAAGAGGGATTGGGGATGATGGGGATGATAGGGATGGGGAAGGCATACCTGTTAAATACAAATCTTGGGCTAGATTGAAATAAGATGTTATTTTAAGGACTTTATCTTTTGGGTAAATGTTATTCCTTTTTTTGATATGATCTCTGATTGTAAAGGTACATATTCCCATGTCTAGAATTTGTTCTATTATTGATAACTATGAATTTAGTTTTGGTGTTTTTGTCTGTTTCCATGTCCTTGTCACCTGCTTCATGGCCGTCACACGCAATATCTTAAAGAGATGCACGTTTGCTGATTTTATCTTTCCTAGTAAATCAATACCCAAGAGATTTTTTAGTTTCAGAAGTTCTTTTAGGTCAAAGATGTATTTTAGGGTTTTTTCCACATCTTCCCAAAGGGGTATCAATATTGACCTAAAAGTACTTGATAAACGGTTGAAATAGTTAACTCAGAGTAATGGATACAATTAGTTAAAAGTACATGATAAACAGTTGAAAAGGTTAACTAAGAGTGACTAAGCTAAAATGAATCGTTAAATTATTAAAATAGTTAGCTTAGAGTAACAGATAAAATTAGCTAAAAGTACTGTCTAAACAATTTGTGGGCAAAAAGTAGGCTAATAGATACTGGTTGCAATAACAGTAATTCTAAATGGTTGAACTAGCTAAAAGTAATGAATCAATGGTTGAAATTGTTAGCTAAGACGATAAAGTTGGCTTGAAGTAATGGATAAATGGTTGAAATAGACACCCAAACAAAGGGATATTGAAATAAATAGCTGAAAAGGATAAACAGTGGAATTAGTTAGCTAAAAGTACTGAATAAACAGTTGAAATGACTAAAAATAAAGGAAAACATAGCCTATTGTAATGTCCAGCTTCTGCCACTCCAACTTTGCAAACGTGACCAAACCAACCTGAACATTAACCACATCCACTTTTAGGCTTTATAATAAGCAGTGATAAATAATACCAGTTTAACATCCATGTTAAAGATCATGACAGTATGGAGGGGTAGCTGAGCTCATCTGATAGGGCTGTGGGAAAAAAGGTTGGGAACCACTGCTAAAATACCACTATTGAATTGTATTTCAAAGATATTTTAGGCTTTCCTACGTTGCATTTTTAGCCTTATCAGATGTGAAGAGTCGCCAGGAACAAGCTTTTATTAGAATGCTATCCTAAAAACGAATGTCAAAAAATACCTCCTGGATCTATGATGAGGGTGGGACCTCATTGCTCTGTCTGGAGAGAACTAGACTTGTCACTTTGAATTCAGTCTTGCAACTTTCAGTGGCACAGCATTCAGTGTGATCTTTATTTTTAGCTCAGGAGCTCAATGCATATATCAGCACTGTAATGCGCAAGCACTGACACCCTCTCATGCTCTCATTCACAAGAATCTCTTCATTGTGTGTGTGTGTGTGTGAGAGAGAGAGAGAGGGAGAGAGAGAGAGTGTGTGTGCGCACACAGGGAGGCAGGTCTTGGCTAAAGTTTATTAACTTTCTCTTAGCCAATGGGGCTCCTTGTGCGTTTTTCCTGCTGACCAATGGGACAGATTGAGAGGTTGGAGGTGGGTGTTGCTTAGCAACTGCAGGTAGAATCTCAGATCATGTCGGACCCATTGTTTTATCTTGCCTCCCTGAGAGACATTACATGCTATGTGTTGTGATTTGTTAGTAAAAAAAACACCTCTGTGCAAATGCGTCACAAAGTTGTTAACGCTATTTTTGTATTGTTAAACAAAGATAACAGTGACTTTAATGGCATTTCGCCCTCGAGTCAGAGCACTTTTAATTGATTCTCATTATGTCACTATACATGTAGCTGTCTTATTTTCATCGCCAAGTCAAATACAAGTGAATTTTGATTTTATTGTTGTTGTTTTTTTTCTCCTGATTATAGAGATAATAACCTTTTATTGAACCTCATGCAGAGTCAGAGATCAGTGGTTATAAACGCAACAGACGAGGCTACTAAAAACATCTACATGCAGATGTAACATCAGCATTTTGCTTTTGAAGCAACATTTAACCTGCCACACCCTCACATAACATCACACACAGAGCACCGATGCAATTAATTATGACTATATATTTTTTTTAATATATTATTCAATTATAACTCTGATTCAAACCTTGAGGAGTGTTTTGGTGAATCCAGTGTTTGAAAAGAGCCTTTATATTTGTGCATGGCCGTGAAGAGACTACCACATACAAATATAAGCATATGATTCCTCCTACAATGTTCCTGACTCCCACAAGGCAGCATGCCACAGCTGTGAACTTTTCGTCCCCTTGTCTACTTAGATGACCTGATATCTTAAAGCAATATGTCACAGGGTAATAACTAGAGGAGAGCTGACCGCCAGTACTGTCTGTCCCCTTACCACTAATGGTGTCGCTTGTTGGCTTTTTAGCCTAAAATGACACGTATATGTCACCTACGTCGTCAGCTCACCGTGTCTCATGTCGATGTGAACACGCTGAAAAATAAAGATTAATATTTCAAATTCAAATGGTGCTTTAAATACTCGTCAAGAGCAGCCTTGGTATTTTTTTTTTATTTTATGCTCCTCTGCTCTTCTTTTTTGGCGGACACTGACGCATTTGTGGATAGCTCAATTAAATAAGAAAAGAAAATTGGAAAATTCAATGCATTTTCAGTCGAAAGTACAGCATCGTAAGCGAGGCACTTAAGAGTTGCTTTTGCTCATCGTCCCGTCCCGTGATGCTTGATGCAAATATTTAAATGGGGGTTATGGAAATTCCTGGGATGCACACTGGATTTGGCATGTAAAGCAGTGCCAAGAAGATTGTTGTTTACACCATGTACACTTTGTGTCCAGTACATCCGACAGCGGGAAGCAAAGGAATAGACAAGTATAAAATAAAATTAGCTGTATCGTCCATTTTGGGGAGAACTTGAAAGACAGTCAGACATAGTGATTCTGGATAAGGTAAGCCTTGATAATTTACACCTTTACAGAGATTTAAACTAGTGCTGAAACGATAAGGAAATTAATCGATTAGTCAGTCGTCAGAAAATTAATCTGAAACAATTTTGTCAATCGTTTTACTTGTTTATCTTCTGGGATTTTGGACAAAACCAGACATTTGAAGAGGTCATTTGTTTACTATTTTATGGATTAAACAGTTAATCTATTAAGTGGAAATTGAATCAACAGATTAATCGACAATGAAAATAATCGCTAGTTGTGGATTGACAAAAGCCCAGGAGCAGATTTTGAATAAACACTGCTACCCTTAGATGATTTTTTTTTTTTTTATAAACATGCCATTTTTAAAATGAGTGCCCACAAAAAAAGATTACAAAGAAGTTGGTTGTTGCTTTGAAAAAATGAGGCCCTGTCGATCTGATGTAACAACAAACATCCATCCTCAAAGGACATTATATGTATACTGTCTGTCACATACAGAGAGGAAGAGACATCAGAGAAACCTAGATGGCACACAGTGTTTTTTATTCTCATTCGAATGTTAACAAACGGATTATTTTGCCCAGAAATTTATCTGAATGCCTGCGTATTTAGTGTTTGTTTGACATCCTCGCAGTTTGTTTTCAGGAATGCTTCATGGTATTATCTCCCTCTAGATTCTACTCAGCAAACAAATTTTGTGAGGAAACATTGTGGCAGCAAATACCTGGCTCCCTTTATCAATACACAGCTGACTGTTGACAGGACCTTGTGCAGTGGTTATAGTGGGGGGATGGGTGAGATTTACAGTTTCCTTTACCAGGTAATGTCTCCTGTTGTGAAACAATGTGACAGAAAATCAGTACAGCTGTGATGGCTCAGCAGTGTTCTTTGCCCCTCTACATTCTCCTCCAGGAGCTTATCCAAAGCCCACCTCAAATGTACTGTATGTAGCCTGTGGATGACTCATCCTCAGGAGAATGAGCTGTATGGTGCAGGTAGCCTTGCAAATAAACATTTCACGATTTGCAGAGTCTACTGAAGTACTTTGCTGACTTACAGTCTGAACCCACAGACTGGAAATACAAACTCTGACAAACCAATTCTGTTTTATTCTGTCTGTAAGGGAACACGGTGTAAAACATCCCCCTGTGATAACGTGTCCCTTCTGTGTTACATGACGATATCGCTAAAACACACAGCAATGAGACACCAGGTTAACGCTCCAGAATTTTTAGTCATTTTGTTTATTGAAACAGCAAATTTGTCATCATTGCAGCAATTGCCATGGAGACAGGGTTAAGTCCCAAACCTACTGGTATTATACAGTGCATGAGTGTATGCTCATTACCCTTTACCGCAACTTCCAGGAAACACTGCACACTGAGTGGATGGGTGACTCCACCTCTTTAGGATGGTTGGGGAATATGCAGACATTCAAATTATATTTCCCGGCAGCCATTCACACCTATTCCCTTCAAACGCCCCGTAAAGCCTCCCTTGTTCCTCATTCAGTGTGTAGCATCCTGTCTTTCTGTCGTCTTTGCTTGTGCTGTTTATGTCATGAGGTTCGTCACTAATGGGGGGATTCTCCACCCGATGACGATGTAGATTCATCTGATTTAAATCAGACTTTATTAAAGTGGCAGTAGGCAGTATATTTTTGGAATCATTGGGCAAAAATTGGCGTGTCATTTGTAAGCCATGTAGTCTGTTCATGTACTGACCGCGTGTTTTGTTTTGTAAGTTACGTTAGTGACCTTTGTCACGTGTTTTTAGTGACGTTGGTCACGTGTTTTTCGTACTTATGTTACATTGTTTCCGTACATATTTTTCTGAGTTTACAACCATGACGTTTTTCCTAAACCTAAGTGAGTGGTTTTGTTGCCTAAACCTAACTGCGGACGTTACCGTATGTTTGTTGCGTGGCGTACAAATGACAAACAAACAGCGGCATACAAATAACATGCAAACAAAACTTAAACTTAAACTTAAACAAAACTTTTGCATTAAAATGCGTCTTGTATGCAGATTGTATCTAAATATGATTTAAGCTGATTACATTTATGCCTGATATTAATATGTATCCCCAGTCTCCACATTTAGATCCTATTGCTCTGTCCAGCTCAAACAACCAAATGTCACGTTACGTATTTCTGCCCCACATAGTTGTTGTATGTGCATTGAAAATGCAATTGCATTTACACCTGTACTTTCATGTGGTCAAGCACTATTCGATTGCGATGCGATCACCCTAAACACATTTTAATTCCAGGTGTAAAGGGGGTGTTTGTCACAGATTGCCTACAGGTTATTAACTTAGAAAAGGGTGATTATACCCCCTATCAGATTGTTTCATTTTAACACTTTTAGAGGCTCGAAATAGTAAAAGCATCCAGTAATTCACAAAAAAAAGCAAATGTGAGAAGAAAAGAATAATTTTGTGGTGTATGGAAATGTTTTTTCTGCTATACTTTCCTGTTAGCCGTCTCGTGACCCCTCAGATTTGTCTTAAGTTCCGACCCCCAGGTTGTTTTGACCGAGGACCTACTTTTTGTGGGGCAACAGTGCCAAACACTAAGCAACCATGCTGCCCACTAAGTAAATCTCTCACACAGGGCAGTGTAGGCGGCTGCCTGCCTGTGCGCTGGGGTGTGGCAAAGTTAATGTGTCGGTAGTGAAGACGTCCACCTGCAGGGGAAAGTGTAGCCAAAACACAGTACCTTATAGGCCCTTCATCCATCCTGACATTCTTTCTATTTTCCAATTGGACAACTTTTTATTCACACACTCTGCCCTGTTTCAAATAAAGTTAGAGCCTCAGCACATCCATGTTACGCCCACACAGGTGTTTTCGCTTGTTTTGCCTGATTAGACCTCCTCTCAGGACTGTGTGGGAGTCAACAGGCTGTGCTTGATTCACATCTGCATCACTTTGCTGTTAGTTTTGTTGCACCTGTTAGGGAAAATATTCCTATTAGCACATCCAAATAGTTTGGTCTTCTCAGCTAATGAGAAGTTAGATTAGTATTCTCCCCACTGTAAATTTCAATGTTTTCTTTCATGCAATCGTCTTTGTTGCTCGACACAGAAGCATGTCTCCTTGATAATTTAACAATGGAACGATGGAAGCTTTATCAGGTTTCTGCAAAGCAAAATTATTAGCTTCAGTGCGATGTTAGCAGGGCACAAAACAGATGGCAACGGAAAGTTCGGTGAATGGTTGTTTCTTACCGAAATGCTCCATGCAACATTTTTATGTGCACGGGCTAATACTGTTGACTATTTTATTTTATTAAAAAAAACATATTTTCTAATGCAGTTGCTACGAATGTGTGACGCACGTGTCAATTCCTGCTCATTACCTGCATACAGTCTTTTCAAAATGAACTTCCACTTCTCTTTTAAAAGGCTTAACTGTGTTTTGTTTATAGCTGGGGCTCCCGATAGCTTGTTTACTATGTAGCTAACTACGCTTCTGGTACCGCCGTTATCCCAAAAACAACCAAAGGAATAGGGACGCACCGATCCAACTTTTTCAGTCCCGATACCGATAGTGATGCCTGGGCTTTGGGTGTTGGCCGATACCGGTGTTTAATTAATAAGCTGTATGCCTCACTGTGTGGAAGTGACTGGGATCATTCTGTTATGTATAAGGCATTATCAGGCTTGACTTAAACATTGTTTTCCTAACTTAAAACGTAAAACAAAATGTAACCAATAACTATATAGATATAAATTTACTGAATTGTTATTTATTATTAAAATAATTAATCATACACCAGCAACTTTGTAAAAAATCTTCAAAATTAACAGGAATTACAATTCAAGTGTAAACCTTTTTAATGCAGCTACAAATTGGTCAAAACTTCAACAGGAATTAAAATTCCAGTATATAAGTGTATATAGTATATAAACACAGAATTAAATTGAATAGATGGGCCCCATTGTCACTGATACCCGATCCAATTTGAATCACTATCGGCCCGATATCCGATCCGGTATCGGTGCATCCCTACAAAGGAATTTCACATTGCCAGTTTCTGGTGTTAAAAATAAATCTTTTTCTACGACCTTTTGCATTTGTGCACAAGTCTGGCCTAACACTGTCATGTACGGCAATGTATTTTAATATCAAGTGTCAATTTGAAAATAATGTCCCTTTCTACGCAAAATGACAACAATGACAATATAAAAATATCGTGGAGTAATGTCTACCTGAGCAGAGAATGAAGTCGCGTGAGCATGCCCCACTGGCTATGTCACGGCCGCCGCTCTGCACTGCTCTCATACGACGGTTAATGGCGCCGTTGCGGAAGCGAAGCACCCACTCTCCGGTTCCCACCCAGGTTAACACTGTTAGCTCTGTCAGCAGTGTTGCAGTTGTTTTCACTGTTAGCACCGTTAGCTGCAAGCCGTCGCCATGTTGAGAGCCGTGCGGAGGTAATAAAAATGCTCCAAATCTCGCATTTAGCACCTTTAATCATTTCCTTGTGCAATGGTAGAGTTTATAGGCTTTATAAAGAAATGATAAAGTGATATTACACTGCCGAAAGCACCTTTGGGTGATATTATTGACTAAATGACACTTAACGACAACAATCATAAACAATCATGAAGTTGAATTCACGATCTTGCCATTTTTCATGAGAGTGCGATGCCAGCCTGGTGCAAACCCTTTTAAATAAAGTGTTACCATGGATATTATAGTAGCTATATGTGGGCTGGATTTCTGAAGATAGAGCTTAATTAAATTTTCTCCTACCTACCATAGCCTTTAATTTTAAAACCTGCGAAAAAAATTGCACCTGCTTTGTAGAGATAAAAAAAAAAGTTCCACTTAAAACCAGCCTTCATCGAGTGTGTGAACTTTAAGAAATGAGGCAGAATGTGCAACCAATCACACTTTTCATATCTCCTCCCACCTTTTGTGTGTTCCTCCCACAAATGAATGTGGGAGGGAGGGAGGCTGACACACGAAGGGCTTCTCCGTCAGATGACAGGTAGCTGCACTTCCAGGCCGAAGCGGCTGTTTGATAAATAAGACACGTGGCTGCGGGCGCACAATACGTCTCAGAGACTCAAAATGTGGCCCTCAGTCTTTGTCTCTCTGACACACATACTGTACACAGCCACACACACACACTCTTTCATACGTACTTTACACACAATCACAAAAACTAGGTCTCTCTTTCTCACCCTTTCCCTCTCTCCCTCCAATGATTAAAAAACAATATCCAGCTTATAACTGCAAGTTAGTCAGACACCCACACTCATTTGCAGTGAAAGGCAAATGACCCTGGTGATGAGTCATTGCATTCACTCAGAGACTTGCTTTATTCAACATGCTGAAATCTCTTAAGGTAGAGTGAAGCAGTGGTTCTCGCCATTGTGCCTCTGAGTGAGCTCAGGTGTGCCTTGACATTTTTCTCAAATGTAGAAAAAAAAAAGCAAAGCAAAAATAGCTCATAAAGTCATTAAAATCAGACGATGATTTCCCGGTCTCACACACTCAGACCTTACAATTAAAAATGGCTCCCTTGTGCCGTGATCGTACTGGGCTTTATATAACATTTCCAGCCAATCAATAATTAGGTGTTCCTCGGAAATTAGTTTCTTGGGTAAACGTTTCGTTATAATGAAAAGAATCAAGACTGCCTGCAAGAATAATTGTGCTCTGTAAGGTAACTAACTGCTGTGATAATACTAATGGGGACAATGGCAGCTGTATTTTATTCATTAAGCATTTAATTGCATGTACAATGAAAGTGAAATTGTGAACACTCTACTGCATTTCTTCTTTTTGTCAACCAGGAATCCTCAGTAACAAAATAAATGTATTATTAGTCAAATTTATAAATCACACATTTTCCCGGCAGATCCCCCGAAATGTTACACACTGTTCCTTTAAAATGAAGTGACGTACTTTCTAGTCCTCGTTGCTCGTTGTCATCAACTTGTCAATGTTTCCAACAAAGAGTGAGGTTAGAGAAAAGTCTGAAAAGAACATAGTTTTGTGTAGCAGAACTAGTTTCTTGTTAATCATCTCGAGACCCCTCAGACTTATTTGGTGACTCCACAGGTTGGGAACCACTGCCATAAGTCATATCAAAACAGGTTTGGGTAGAATTCATTTCTTTTTAATCACATTTAATAGAGGTTATTGTTAACTTTTTCGAGCAAATACACTGAAATAAACATCATCGAGACATTCGTACAACTGCAATAATGCATAAATCAAAATACTATAATTAGAGCTGAAACGATTAGTCTATTGATTAGTTTATTAACCAGCAACAATTCTTCATCGATTAATTGTTTAAATGACTAAAATTCACTAGCCTCTCAAATGTTTGCTGTGATGATTAAACGAATATCTTTGGGTTTCAGACTGTTAATCAGACAAAACGAGCAATCACTATTGATTTTTAATTAATAGTTTACATGCAAAGATTAACTCAGTCAATACTTTATTTCATTTGCAAAGAGATGCTCCTCTGATGATGTTGGATGTTACAGGGACTGTGATAAATGCAAATGTAGATCCCACTGTTCTGAAGCAAAAAGTAAATGTTTTTTACTCAGATTTTATACATATGGCAGCGTATTCTTTATACTATGACAGTTTTCTTAAAATTAGATTTAAAAAATCACAATATATCACCTTGTTTACAGTATCACAATATATCGCAATATATTTAATCGTAACCCCTGTATCATGATACGTATCGTATCGCCAGATTCTTGCCAATACTCAGCCCTAATCTGAATACATCAACTTGCACTACGGGATTTTTTTGTATATTTTCACAAGCCAGTAATGAGAAAATAATCAGCAGATTAATTTATAATAAAATAACCGCAGCCCTGGTTAAAATAGATGAATAATGTTTTTGAATATTTATAAGATTTCACACAAGAAACCCAATAATTTTGATGTATGTTCAGTGTTTTTAGTTTGCACTTGGATGGATTTATAGAGTATATGTGATTCAGGTGTGTGTGTGTGTGTGTATAATTGTGAGTCGTGCAGGAGTGTGTGCGGGCGGTAAGACGACTTTCTTATTTTTTTTTTCTTGGCATGGAAAAACTTTCTAAGCGATTTATTTCACAGGAATGTAAAAGATGCAGGCAACAGATGTTTAAACCAAACAGGCAAAGATTTCCCGAGGCAACAGTGAAACGTGTCCGGTCTGTCTGACCACAGTTTGTACGGCGGGCTCTTTGCTTAAAAAACCTGAATGAACCTGAGACTCATTTTTGGGCATTAGGCCTGAGGGCTGCAAGTGTTATCTGGCTGCATCAAGTTTACTTTGTTTAAGAAAAGAAAGAATAGTGGAGTGTATGGGGGAGGGAGTGTAACGGGAGTCTTTAACAGGGAGTAAAAGGGACTGAAAGGATTTTGATCCAGTGATATTATATATCTGTCCTGGTCAGGGCAGACAAAAGCACACAGCAAACCACCAGAGAGAGAGCAAAGCATGTCATCTGAATAGTATGTCTTCTTTGCAGTGTTGTACATCCAACGGCTTTGTGTGCCTGAATTTGGCTGGTAGAAGGCACAAAGGAGGCAGTTTGTTCGCCCCTGACAAGTGTGCTTTTATTTGCGGCGGCCCTTTGATGTATAGAGAAACTTTGGCTGGGATATCCCTCGCAGACAAATGCACGAGAAATCCCACTCCTTTGTATTATCCTTAACAATTCCCTCACCATTCACTGCAAAGCTTTTATTCCCTTTAAGACCTTTATTTTAAACTTTGTGCCTACTGTCTGTCTGTCAACTGTAATGGGGAATCTTGTTTGACTTTATTGTACAGAGGAGGGGGGGGGGGGGGGGGTGTAACGGGGAGTTGGGGGCATGCGGTTCAAATATGAAAAAACATCACCTGAGCATGTGACATTGTTTATCAAGAAAGTTTGGTGTTTATAAGAGACGGTAAAGAGGTGTAAAAATCTCACCTATTTAGTAACTTTTCTGGAGCTTTTAAACACATCAACTTATTCAGCACGTGGAGTTCGCTCACAGTTGTAATTAAATGTAGACGTTTAAATTTCCATTTTGCTGAGCAGTTTAAAGGAACAGTTCGACAGTTTGGGGATACATGCTTATTTGGGCTGTCAAAGTTAACAGATAACGCGTTAACGCAAATTCGTTTTAATGCCACTAATTTCTTTAACTCATTAACGCGGCTCAGTTTTAGAGCTAGAGTGAAGACACTGGTATCATATGAAACTAGAAAACCTTAAGGAATCCATTGGTACCAACCATGTCATACTAGCTCGTCGCGAAGATACCCACGAGTCTACCCTTTACAGACATGCCCACTTTATGATAATCACATACAGTTTGGGGCAAGTCATCGTCAAGTCAACACACTGACAGCTGTTGTTGCCTGTTGGGCTTGAGTTTGCCATGTTATGATTTGAGCATATATTTTCATGCTAAATGCAGTACCTGTGAGGGTTTCTGGACAATATTTGTCATTGTTTTGTGTTGTTAATTGGTTTCCAATAATATATATATACTGTATATACATACATTTGCATAAAGCAAACATATTTGTCCACTCCCATGTTGATAAGAGTATTAAATACTTGACAAATCTCCTTTTGAGGTACATTTTGAACAGATAAAAATTGTGTGATTAATTTGCGATTAATCGCGATCAACTATGGACAATCATGCAGTTAATCACGATTAAATATTTTAATCGATTGACAGCTCTAATTCTTATTTGCTTTCTTGCCGAGAGTTAGATAAGATCGACTCTCATATCTCTACAGTAAATATGAAGCTACAGTTAGCACAGCCTGGTCGCACAATAAGGCGTATGAATAACACGATAATGCGCAGGGCATTCAGCTAAACCTAACTATAGTGGTTTTATTGCGGTGGTATGTGACGAGTTGGGATCAGAATGTGTTGAACAAGCACACGACTTTTAACTAGGAGGCCGGTGTTTTGTTTTGTAAGTTACGTTAGTGACGTTTGTCACGTGTTTTTTGTACTGATATGTTATTTCCGTACGTATTTTACTTAGTTTATGTACTTATTTCAAGGCCAACCATGATGTTTTTCCTAAATCTAACTATGTGGTTTTGTTGCCTAAACCTAACTGCGGACATTACCGTAGTTTTGTTGTGTAGCGTATAAATGATACGCGAAAAGCCTAAAATGCGTCCTCACGACACGCAGAATGCCCTTGTAATGTCTTGCTATTTATACTCCTTCCCGTGAGACCGGGTTGAGCAGCCGCTAAGCTTAGCAGAACAACAAACAACATCTAAAAATGAAACGTTGTGGTTTTTGTGGGGGGTTATGTGCAAGACTATTTCCTGGCCAGGCGCAGTCACTTCCTGGAGTTTTGCTGTCACGGTGAGATTGCAAGGCAACCAGCGAAGACTCAACAGGCCATTCTTACACTTTGGTTTTTGCACGGACAGTGTGTTAGGAGATTATTTTCACTATCACGGTGAATGTGTGGAAGACTCATTTTTTAGGCTGGCATGAGTCATATCAAGAGCCCAACCAATACTGGATTTTTGAGGTTGTTACCGATATCATTATTTGAGATATCAACCTTTTTTCTTTTTTTTTTACATAGACACACAACAGAAACAAACATTTCTGATAAGGATTTCTATTTTTTAAAGGTGCTAAATTTGATATCCAGAGCATTAATACAGCATCAAACGACTATTTGCTATGTAAAGCTATAGAGGAGCAATGTCTACCTGAGCAGAGAAAGAAGTCGCTCTCCCTCTGTGTGTGTTGTAATCCGAGCTTCTCTGTGCTTTGTTGACATAGCCGGGCTGGCTGCGTGCCTTTTAGCGCATGTTCGTGCATGTGAGCGTGTCCCACTTGCAAGCTCACGGCCGCCACTCTGCACTGCTCTCATATGGCGGTTACAGCTGATAGTGGCGTTCTGACCGATACGTCGTCGCGGAAGCATAGCCCCCAAGTCAAGTCAATTTGTATAGCCCAAAAAAAAAAAAAAAAACTCTGGTTCCCCCTCAGGTAAACACTGTTATCTCTGTCAGCAGTTTCGCCGTTGTTTGCACTGTTAGCATGTTGAGAACCTATGAAGAAGAATTGTGACCGAGTAGGATATTTTACAGTTGGAAAAAAAAAAAACATCGTCGGTGCGCACTGGTGGACAAACAAAGTAATGGTGACACTTTCTAATTACGTCAAACATATCTTCTGCATTTCTTGTTAATTATTGACTGACATATACACAGTAGTCTTGTATCATCCCAGCCAATATACACATTCTCATACAACTGTTCATATGATATCTTACGAAAAGTTATTTCTAATTTTTTGTGCGTTTTCTTACAAACCTCCAGCAACAAGTGACACCCGTGTCAACTTCTGTTCCATCTTTTCAAAATAAATTCCCGACTTCACAGAAAACAACTTAGGTTTAGGCAACAAAACAACTTGGTTAGGTTTAGGAAAAGATCGTGGTTTGGGTTAAAATGAATCCAAAAGTGGCGTAACTTAAGTACGGAAGTTACGTGATAGATAAATCAACGTTTTGTAGCTCTTTATACTTCCTGGTTCACGATTACGTGGATTACATACAAATTCATTTCGTGGGATATATACAATATACAGGATTTTTCATCTTTCAAATTACCTCAGAAACATGTGTAAATTCTCAAATTCAGAGCATGTTGTATTGGCATCAAAATGTTTGTTGTGTTGTAATCAAAAGCTCTTTTATAATGGACGAGTCCATCAGGCCTCCTTCTTTTGAAATAGAAACTGGATAATGTTTTGATTATTCTGTTTTAATTTTCCAAAATAATATACAGTGAGGTTCGTCTGTATTTTAAAAGTAAATTACATTATATAAACTAAAATAATAAATAATTGGGAGTTGCGAAAACAATGTCGCCAAAAGGTCCATTTAGTAGCTGTGCTGGTGCTTTAAAATGTCCAAGGGGCAATCTCTGTCTGCCGATGAAGATCATGTAATTTGATCGAAAGCTCCAGAACAGCTACTAAATTAACCTTTTGTTGAGCTTGTTGCCTTGGCTGCTGTTTCCACGGTCGAGAATGAGCTTTGAAGTTTAAGTAGGTGTTACGTGATGATTTTCCAGTTGGTTTGAGTGTAACTCCAAAAACACACTTTATTAAACCTTTATTTAACCGGACAAGGGAAAGAGAAAGTTCACACACTCACACCTGGTAGCTGCCCAGTATGCAGTCTAACACTATTGTTACTGAACAGTTGGGACGTCAGTGACTCTGTGCAGCAGCACTTTGACAGTTGCTGTTGAGGCAGAGCAGAGAGTGTTGCTTCCCTACGCAGCTTTCGTCAGTCAGTCCGGGGATTTCAGCCGCCAGCCTCCAAGTCACGAGCCTCCACCTCCTCTGCAGGCGGCTGCTATTGTCTTTTATATCAGACGACCAGTGAAAGAGCTAAAACTCTTGACCCGTCCATTCCTGGGCGCCCACAAGTGCTTAAGCAGATAAAGATTATATTCCTCACGTAGGCATTTTGGTATGGGGGTCAGGAAATAGGGCTTTTACATAAAAACATTGAAAAAGCTGTTTTGTTTTAAAGCTGATATGAGCTTGGGTTGCTGACCTTGTCTGACTGTGTATTTTTAAGTTGGCTTACACTGGATTTTACAGCAAGGTATTTACAATGATTAGTGGTAATACTGGAAACTTATCCACTGAGGAACCCTTTGCTCATTCAAAGTAAAAGAAGATGTTTGCGGTCCAGTTCAGAAATCCGTTACAAGGTCAACAGCCGTGTGCTGCTTCAGTCCACCTCACTGGTGTCAGACTGAATCACACAGTTGTGAATATCTGAACTCACAATCTACCACCTACCTCCTCGGTATGCGTGCAATACTGCTGTGGAATGACTTCTGTACATCTGCAAGCTATAAAAATCACCACACCCTCTGTATTTCACCAGTGTGGTCGTCTTTTCAGTCATTTTTTTTTTGTTACGTTACGGTATGTCTGAGTTCTCAAAGGCATTGTGGCATGCAAATAGGAGTATTAATGACCAGAGTCACCATATCAATGTGAACCATCGCACTCCAAATGCAGACGAGACTTAAATGTTATTGTTTCTCCTTTCCTCGTAGAGTTCGGCAGAAAAACCGTGAAGGAGAGACAATCATGAAATGTGAACATCTCGGTCGACGTGTGTTACATGTATGCGCTGCAGTGAAGGTCAGTGCCTCGTACTTCTACTGTGCAATATTTTGGCTGATCATAAAGGGGCTACCATTTGCAGAGTTGCCGTGCATGCAAAATTTCAGGTCACTACCACTGGGAACCAATAATGCCTTTGGCTAAGCAACAAGATGCAAATACATCCATTCAAATTCGTACCACTCCGTACACATTCGAGCTTACACAAACACTCGCACACACAATCTCGTCTCGGTGCAAAATGTATTGCATTAATTTCAATCATGAATAAGTCACAGTCCTGGGGCGATATTTGATCTGAGATTTTAGATCCATATTTTTGTGTTTTTGTTGTCCAAGAAATGCCACTTATCAAAGATATTCTAGATGATTTAAATCCAAATTTTGTGTTTCACCCTCCTTGTTGCTTACTGTAGTTTGGCAGCCTCTCAGTCCAGTGGCAGGGCCAGAATATTATAAAGCTAGAGGCAGACAGGCAGCATCTTCCACTGGTGCAGACGGAGGTTAGTCAGAGTTAGGAGATCAATGCACTTGTATGTCACACCCAGAGCTCCAAATGTTTCCCCTCAGGCACTAGAGACAGAGTTTACATAGTCAGCTGGTGTTAAACTGGTAAAAGATGGTCGGGAGAAGACGGATGATAGAAACCCTTAATATCACACCACCAGCACATTCACTCCAATTTCAGCCTGCCAAGCCACTGGGGCAACCCAAATATCATCCATCCTGACACTGTCCGTCACGCTATACATAGACCGGGCGAAATTAGCACAAACGCAGCGCTCGCCATCAGTGTGAAGTATGGTGGCAGTTGGGCGATTATTTACGGGGCTGCATTACTTTCTGAAGACCTGAGCTCTGAGTCACCGACCGAGCCCGATAATTAATTCCTCACTCCGCAGAAATATTATGAAGCTTCACGACAGAATGACAGATGTACAGCGAGAAGCACATTGTCAACAGGGTGACTCGATTTAAGCTATTTTGACTGGTTCATTATGTTTTTATGTAAATGAATGAGGACTTTATATAGGTGGCAGTTTATTTTTTACAAGCTACACTTTGTCTGACAGTTAAAGCTGCAGTGGGTAGAAATGGAGCAAATATTATTAAACTAAGTTATTTTTATAAAACTGTCACTATATCCTGACAGTAGTGCATGAGACAGGTAATCTGAAAAAGATCATTTGCCTCTGTTGTCCTCCGGTGCTCCTAATGGCATCTGCAAGATTTGACAGACTGGAGGAAAACAACCAATCAGAGCCGAGCTGGAGCCTGACGTCTCTGAGCAGCTGTCAATCACTCGCAAATGCTTCTTTTGAATGAACAGCCAATAGGAACGCTCTCTCTCTGAAATGACCTGTGATTGATTTTTTAAAGCCTGAAAACAGAGCCATGGAGGTGCAGAAGTCTGGTTTTCTCTCAGAACACTTCAATTACAATATGCTGAAAGGTTATTATTGAATTTTTGCCCAATGATGCCAAAAACATTCTGCCTACTGCAGGTTTAATACAGGAGACATGAGGTGCAGTAGTTTGATTAACTAGTGTGTAATCAGAGTATTTGTTGTTTTCTGTCTGCTCTTTGTTTTGTCCCAGAGCTCAACTTCCTGTAGATACAAGAGGTAGCGAGGGTGGTGGAGGGGGGGGAGATGCACTGGGATCTGACAGTAAGAGATAACCTGCCATCAGCAGGCCTTCTATTTTTAACCGCAGGTACTAGTAAAACATGACGTGGGGCTCTTGTTATCAATATTTATGGAACAAAGATTAAGACAGAGTAATGATACACGTAGCCGTCCTCGCTTAATAGTTGTCATTACGGCGACGGGGAAGGAAAGTGCTGATAGACTCAAAATTTTACATTTTAGTAATGAATCCAGAGACCAGACAGGGCCCAAATGTAATTAGCAGATGCAAACAGGGAAGTATGATGACTGCAGTGTTAAAATGGCTTTAACAATACTTTTGTTTTGGTGATTAATGTCGTACAGTTGTCATTTGAGAAGGTGGAGCTGGGATTCATTTGCTTTTATAGGCAGATTGTTGGATTAAATCACATCTTACAGGTGGGTTGCCACTTTGGATGTAAAGACAGTTTCACAAAACACAGAGTAATAACAACAAGTGGTAATGAGCTAACCACTAAACAGCGACTATTCCTGCTATTATTCTTACATCTCCTTCGCTCTGTTTACTAATGAATATCAAGATCTATACCAATCTCAGTGTTTCTTTACAGGCCACAGAGATGTGTAATGGTGCACATTCATCTCCATATTTATCCCACGGTGCAGCCCGTTGGCTACACATTTTAATAACACTCCCTCTGCCAAAATATATTCCACTCAAACACTTAAAAGTTCCAAGAGTAAAGCTCAAAAGAGGTGAAGTATCTTGGCGGACCGTGGAGCAAAATGCCATGCAGTCATATGCAGCCCAGGGGATGAAGTGATTGATCTGTGACCTCGGACTCAGCCATAAGATATTGTGGTGAAGAGTGCGGGGGAGGGCATGGATAGTGGAAAAGGGACGAGCATGAGTCAGTTACAGAGTCTGCGAAAAGCTGTGGGAGCAGAGGAAGTGTTAACAACATCACAAGTAGGAGCAAGTCAAGTTACCACGTCAGGAAGCAAAGAGGACCAGGAGTAGGATGATGGTAGGAGCCCGAGAGGTGATGGGACACATACATCCTGATCATGTCATCATGTGAGGCGAATGAAGGGGGATTGTTCATCCACAGCATGCTGTGATTCGTGTTACCTCTCTTTTTACGTCACTCCCTTTTATTAGTAGCCTGTGATGAGTAGCCACCGTGTGAAAAGCCTACATTTACAAAGGAGTTCAAAGATAATAAGCTACGTGTGAATCTCAAGTCCAGCACTTGTTGCCTGTGTGGTACATGAGAAATCTTTTTTTTCTGGGCAAATAATAATTGTGATTCTAATTTTATCTGATTATGCCATCTTGTGTCTTTGAGACAGAAATGTATTGACACAAAACTGCAAAGAAAATACGTTTCTTTTTTTCTTCTTGGCCACTGCCTCTACAAGCTAGATGACAGAGTACATGCGTAGTCAGACCAAATTAGAATCAACTATGTTTGCCAAGAAAATACTTTTTGAATGTGTCAGAAGTTTGGTGGTACAATATTGACAAGTGACACTGACAAAACAGAAACTTGCATGTTTTTTTTTCCCCTCTAAAGTCACAGATGAAATATTCATATGAGTGCATTTTCAGCACATACATGATGAAAAGGTGCCAGGGTGTCATGTCTGAATGGCATTGAGTTACCTTTAACGCTTTGTTTGTTCTGTATTGTGAGAGAAGTCCAAGGATGTGTCAGATTGGTGCTATTGGTTCCTCGCAGACGCACGCCTACAGGTTCCAATAACGCGCCACCCATGCGGCGTGATTTCCATAAACTATGACCAAAAAAAAAAAAGTCATTTATACCACAAGAATGACACTTTTCTTACAAAACACTCTAGAGAAAGTTTTGGGTTTGCTGGCAAAGAGTCAGGCAAATATCACCTATTACTCATGTTACTTAGTACATTTGGGGCTCCACTTGCAAGCGCAGCGCTTCGTCACTGCATAACAATCAGATGGCTGAGTGTTGGCAGCGCAACTGATGGAATTTTACTGAAAACAGATTTCATCTTTGAACTTCCAGATATTCCCGATCGAAAAGTATCATCCCTGGCTTTCAACGCTCTGCTCGCAGTGTAATCCCGCTTCTGGAGGACGTGGATTAACTTTTTATAACTGATATATCTCTCCGGGAAAAATACGCAGTAACAGAATTTGACAATGTAAGTATGTGAGAGTGTTTGGTCCAGCATAAAAAAAAAAAAAAAAAAAGCGGTGGAGGGGGGGGGGGTTCTTTTTGAGCAGCAACAAGTTCCTCAAGAACTTGACAGGCAGACACAGGGGCGCTATTAATGTGATATTAATGCAAAAGCGACCTGTGTTGGGAAAAAATCTTTAAATGACCAGTTGTGCGTATGCGTAATAGGCCTATGGCGCTTCGCCAAAGAGGGAGTTAACAGTCTATAACACAAACACGTGAATATGGAGAAGTTTTATGTGTTGCCCGATGCAGATTTGAAAGATTTGAGGCGGTGAACGAGCGATCGGCGAGGAGCTGGTGTCCCCCCATAAACTTGGATTGCCGTCGCTTATTTCAATCACGTAAAAACCCCTAATGGCGTTGACCGGGCGAGGGTGTTACGTATATCTGTACAAGCTTTTCTGACAAACCGGGTGCTTGTTGATATTTGTCTTTACTGTAGAGCCACCAAGGTGTTGCCTGAGAGAGTTTTAAGCACGCCGACATTGCAAAGGGTTATTAGATTCATAAGTCAGCGAAGTGGTGGGCGATCTACTGAGCACAGCAGAAGTTCTCATATGATGACTTCAAACAAGACACATTACCTACCAGCATCTGTTGGAGTGAGTGGATATTAAGACACTTCTATCTCCAGGACAGCGTAGGGGAAAAAATGGTAAGTAGCAATGGGAACACAGCATATAAAGGATGATTAACCAGTAAATAGTCGTGCTTGCTGTTTAGTCTGGCAAACGCATTTGCTGGAAGGGTTGGACTCAGTGGCTACTTGAGAAACTCAGTATCGAGACCCATGTCTGGTGATGTTGACAAAGCTTGTGTGGGAAAAAAAAAAAGATTGTGTGGCATTTTCTTCGGCTCAGGATATGCCGATACAGTGAGAGAGAGGTAAGGGAATATTGCATTGTGTCTGCGCGCAATGTGTGGATGTGATGTATAGGCTGGAGTCTTGGCAGTGAGGGCTTTATATTTTATGCATGTATGTATGTTCTTTTTGTGTGCGGTGGAGAAAAAAAAAAAAAGCAACATGTGCCACTTACCTGTGACACTTGCATTAAGAACAATAGGGCTCAGTATCAGCGGTGTCATTTGGCGTGAGAGTGGAGGGTTTTTTTTCTGAGGCGACTGTACACTGAATTGAACCGGCGTTTGTGATATAGGTGCTGTTATCTGGAAGGAAATGTCCGACCAACATGTGATCAAATATTAACAGGACTGGTTTGGCAAGAGGGGGTGATACACGTGACAAGACGCGGGGAAGCAGCAGAGTAAAAAAAAAAAAAAGCAGTTTAAAGTGGGCACTCAAACAAAAGTATAGATATTTTCTTGGCCCCTCATAGTTACCCTGGCTGTGTTATGCTTTCAGCACGTTGGACAGAGGCACCGGAGTCGTGCATGGACTAAACCGCCGAGTGGACGCCAACTCTCTTTCTCTCTCTTTCCCCAGCCCCCCTTTGCCAAACCTGGGATTGTTTTTTCAACTTTTGGTAAGCTTATTCTGAGGGGAAGCCTGTGGTCTGTAAAACGGAAAATAAACGGGATTCTATAAAGAGAGGAGGAGAAAAAAAAAGAAAATAAAAAAGGAGAAAGAAAGAAACAAAGAAAGAAAGAAAGCGCTTGCCATTTAAAAGAGCTAAGATTTTTTTTGTAGAGCATTGTGAAAGTTGAAATGTTAGGTCGTCTGGTCTTTTGCACACCACATTCTCGGTAAGCCCCCCCACACTGCGTTAAACTTTGGGACATGCAAGTCTTGGTCGCGGAGATCTAACCACCACGCACATAGTGGTTGTCAGCCCTTGTAAAGGTAAGAGCACAATCCATTGTTTTTCATGTCACTCTTTTGTTTCCTGTCGTCTTTACGGGGCTTCTTCTGGCTTTTTTGCTCAAATGAACTTCGGCTTTAAAAAACTACAGCATGCAGCCTTCCCTTCGCCTTGGCACTGTGTTCATTGTGTGACCGAAATAACTCCGAAATGAAATCCGATCCAGGTGACCAATATCCGTTTTTTTTTCTAAAATTGAAGTTATATTTATAGAAGATCGGTGCGTGCACATTCATATATAGCCCTTTGAGTCATGGGAAGCGCTTCAATTCGCAGCAAAATTTCGTGCTTGGGATTTTTTTTAAGCAGCTTTTTTTTGGAGCGGTCTTTTCTTTTTTTTTTTGGAGTTTCCGAACACTGCATGCTGCAACATAATTTGCGTAATCGTTGCGTTGTGCCTAATCATGCTCCCAATATGGGACTTAAGACGCTGCAGTGATGCTTCCAGCCTGCAACGAAGAACTGGAGTAGGCTACTGATGCTGGTGCATATGATCAAAATGTCAGGAAAAACCTCCATCCATCTATCTATCTATCCATCCATCTATCTATCTATCTCTGTCTATCGGTGCTTATTTTTCTTGTTTGGTTTGCTGCATTCATGTTTTGTCTTGATGTCAAACCCTCTGGATTTTGTTATCGACCAAAAATAGCCCTACTCTTTACCCCTCCACCACCACCACCACCCCCTCCTCCTTCCCTCCCTCCCTCCATCGCCCCCCCCTCCCGTCATCGCCATCAAATCACTTGTGTTTTTACTACGACCGCTCCACGGTTTCATTCATAAGGTGCTTTTCACTTCACCTGCTACCCTGCCCCCCTCTTTTGTCCGCACACGGCTCCGTGTCGACCTGTCAAACGCAGGGCGACGAATGAATAATGGGAAAATAAAAATGAATGAATTCTTAATCGCCTCGACTCGTGTAATTTGGTTTCGCCGGAGCGAGTCTCCCCTTTACAGTATACAAATTGTTCTATTATTTCCTGTGTAAAAAATTACAATAAAGATGGGCGTGGTCAGAGTGCATCCACTGACAGATGTTATGGCTGAATGTGATGGAGGGAAGATAAGATGGCTTGATATGCAATTGTTCGGGAGGCATCGATTTTTATTTTCTTTCTTTTTTTCTTTTTTATTCCAAATTAAGGCACGCATAAAATTTGCCACGTGAGATTTAGATGATCATCACCCAAAACTGCTCTGGGATTTTATTTCTCTGCTCTCCTGGAGGACTTGTAGCCTAAAAATTCGTCTCGCACCGATGCAGAAACGGTGGATATTGTCTATTTCCTCTCTCCCTCTCTCCCCCTTCACTCTCTCTCTCGTCTTCTTCTTTTTTTTTTTCTCTGGTCAAAGATTTAAGATTTCTGATCCAAGACGAAGCAAAACAACTGCAAGAGAAGAGAAAAGCCCCAACGCCCACACTTGGCAGTCCTGTTTTAATCAAGACTCCTCTCGCAGGCTGCGTTTTTTCAAATAAATACTCCAAAAACGAATGTATCCAGTACATTCATAATTGCATTTGAATTGTGTGACTCTTCCGCCGGCGTTTTCGCTCATTTTCGCTCACTCCAATGTAATGCGCGCGGATCGGCTTCTGCAAATTATAGCCTATTACTCCTCATTTTTATATGACAGTGAAACCCCAAATAGATCATATTACTTATTAGGCTGCCCGACATTCATA
This sequence comes from Sebastolobus alascanus, assembly GCA_916701645.2. Lineage (NCBI taxonomy): Eukaryota > Metazoa > Chordata > Actinopteri > Perciformes > Sebastidae > Sebastolobus > Sebastolobus alascanus. Next base: position 270,985 of record CAKAOJ020000403.1, read on the forward strand.
AAAATGCTCCTATAATAAAGGCTGCGTCGCAACTATAATAGCCACGTTTCCGCCTCATCAATACCACAAAAGCGTTTATTGCGCAAATTAAGAGCAATCATTAATTTATCTAACGAAACGATACGCGTTTTAGTTAATATAAGATCAGGAAACTTGTGATTCTTATAAGAAATACTTGGCCTTTAATTCGCACAAGCCACGAGAGATTATTTTTATTGCAGCATCTTTTCCCGGGTGTATATGCGTTTATAAATATAATCTTTTTTTTCGCAGAATGCCTATTTTCTGGCCATGTAGCAGTATTTTTAATATTATTATTTTTGTTCTTCCGAGACGTGGGATTATGGTGTGGGCGTGGGCGTGTTGGGTGGAGGAGGAGGAGGGATGAGCGGAGGAGGGTTAGGAGGGGTCTGTGGGGTGGCACGACACACTTTGTATGTATGAAGGTTTTTTTATAGCACTTTTCTGCAATGTACGTCAGCGGATCAGTCCATAAATGGGGCTGCGTGTGTTTGTGTGCGGGCGTGCGCCTGCGTGCGCTCGCCGCCGTGTGCGTGCGTCTCCGCGTGTGTAATCTTTACCGAGAATCTCCCCTCTCTCTCTCTCTCTCTCTCTCTCTCTCTCTCTCTCTCTCACTCTCTCTCTCTCTCTCTCTGCACTCTCAGCTCTGCAGAGTTGGGGTGGGCGTCAATAACAAACCTGATGGTAGGTTTCATTGCAAAAAAAATCAGATGAAATTCTTTCGGTAGGCCTGTTTATTTAACGAAAAAAAACAATAAATGCATTCCGCAGAAATAAGGATTAACACTAATATTATGCGACATAATGTGCTTTTTTTCATAATGTAAATGTTGCGCTTTGTGTGTCGGGTTTTTTCGATCAATTCGTGCACTTTGGGGAGCTAAAGGGATTTGGCGAAATCTGGTTTCCAATTAAGGGATTTTCTTTTAATATATATAATAGGTGTTGTCTCTTTAATAAAACCGGATTGGCACACTTTGCCACAACGCTTTCATTCATGAAATGTAATAACTTGTCTATTTATCCAAGCGGATGTAAATTATAAATAGGCTATTGATTATTTCGGGACTATAGATGGCGACTCGCAGCTCGGCGCGCGTCACGATATCGCCTATTTGGAGCGAAAAAATTAATCATCTTGATCATAACGGAGATGTAGGCTACATCGCCCGACGCCGCCGCCGTCGCTGCTGCTAATGCTTTAGTCACCGCCACCACCACCATCACCATCATCATCTTCATCACCGACACCTTCATCCAATTAACAGGCTTGTTTAAACAAGTTCTGGCAGGAGGCGAAGCCCTGAACCTTTAATTATTATTCGTCACAGTGGCGTGATTGTGATTTTTTTACAGTGATGGAGCCCACGTTAAGTTATTAATACTTATTCTGACTGTAAAGACATCTTATACGTCGGAGGACCACTGCGGGACTACAAGCATGTGTGTGTTTGTGTGTGTGTGCGTGTGCGTGTGTGTGTGTGTGTGTGTCTCTCTCTCTCTCAGCATGTGAACATGCAGCACTGAGCAACTTCCCAGAAATGATAAAACATATATTTGTATTTCCTGATGTCAGATTAACTAGAAGCGGGGTTTAGACTTCCTCATAGGTTGCATTTTTCTAGAAAAAAAAACAAATTTCTGTGCCTTATTTGTTAAAAGATGTATCTGCAGCTGCATGGTGGCAGGATATGTCATATTAAACCAAGCAGGAGGCATATTCAAGCCATTGATTTAGTTTCCTAACAGCCTCATTTGTGCAGCAAATGAAAACTGCCTGACTTTCTGGAGTCCTCATAACAAATATTTCAGCATTTCCAAGTAATTTTGTGGCATGATTGGTGTGTTTTCATTCAGCAGTGAACCATGCAAAGGTTATTGATGCTGTGGTGATATTGGATTGGGGGGAAGAGGAGGGAGGAGGAGGGAGAAGGGGGGGGGGAGGCATAAACCAAGAAAAGAGACAGACAGACAGAGACAGAGACAGAGAGGCTTAATAGGCTATGGAGTGATTTGCAGTCTGTGCCACTATAGAATTAATGTATCAGCTGTATGAGGATGTGGAGGGAGGAGTGTGTATATGGTCCTCTGTTTCTGCCTGATGATTACAATAAAGGTTATTGTCATCACAGGAGGGATGACATTAACTCCTCGCTCCAGCGTGTGCTTATAAAAGGCCTGTACTGGCTTTACCTGTTTACCAGTCTGGAGTTTTCTCAACTGTTCTCCAGCCTACCCCTCGTCTCGTTTGACGTCATCCGACCTCATACAAAATGTTTTCTCAGTTGACGCGTTTGCTTCTCGAAAGGAGGAATGCAATTTCACTTTGATCAAAATGCCCCCGTCGCCTTCCTTTATCCCCCAGTGAAAATGACATTTCACAAAATGTCATTTTGTCCGCGTTACACGGTTCCTCTCTCGGCACAAGGAGGCATAATTCTACTTGTTAAGTGAAGCTTTCGGCAGTGCGGACCTGTCAGCATCGTGCTGCATTTTGGCAAGAGAAGCCTTGAAAGGTTATACAAGTGTGTGTCGTGTTGTCAGCTCCTGTGGTTGTTTCTTCTTTCTGCTGCACAAAACAGGCGAAAGGTTGTGAGATGTGAGGAGAGACTTACCCAACTGTTACTGCCACTCATGTGTGTTTGGCCAGGAATGGGGGTGATTAAAACCCTGTAGAAATGTGCCCACATAGCATGAACTCCTCAGATAGTTTGAATCATTGTGTTGAGAAATGTTAAACCTAAAGAAATCTTACGCCTCAGTCCAGATGAAATGGATGTTTTCAGAAAGACTCCTGGTTGCCATGCTTCTGTTTGACCCTCAACGGGAGTCAAACGTACCCTGCTCACAACTCCTTTTTGCTCCCAGCTACATTTTATTCATTTCATTCAGAAATCCAGTCCTCACATGCGAGCCAAAAGACTTCTCTTGATACGCCACCTTCAGTTGTGTTGTATTAGCAGAAATGAGAGAGACCATGTTGTTGTTTTTGCTCCTCTAATGAGATGCCAAGTGATTTATTTATGAATTACTTGTTTGGAACAGCCCCCTTGTGCAGTGTGCATTTTTTTTTTATCCTCTTTGGAGTCATGTCGCTCAGTGATTGCTGATGCAACTCTTTGTCATCCAGAGTTTGCCCTCACCTCCTGTGAGCCTTCGGGGAGGGCTATATCTATCTTGGCATGTCCCCGGGTGTGTTGGAGGTGGGAGTGACTCATTAAGCAGGTGTGAGCATCCACTCCCATACTGCTACATGCCAAACAAGAGCTCTCTCCAGCTCATAAGCTCGTGCAGGGGAAGAATCATGATGGCAATATAGCAAACACATCACAATAAATCTTTGCACTGGACCCGGGCCAAGTCACAAGGATAATGAGCTGCTATTTCCCCATTATGCTCACTCTTGTATTCATCAGAGGTGGAGTTTCCAAGCGTTCATCACCCATTGAAAGGTTGTGGCTCCACTGACGTTTTTATTTGAATTTCTGCGTTATAAAAAGGGAATGAATTGTTCCCGGTTTGTTCCCGACGAGAGGGAAACAAGAGCATCAACAAGCAAAGCTCTGTGTATAGGCCTATATAATTTAAATGTTTAGCTGACATTTGGTAATAATAACCTGTGAAAAGCTGGTTACTACACTGCAGAGCACTTGCAGGGGAGTCGTCCATCTGTTGTGGAGATGGCTCACTTTAAAAAGCAAAGGAGGATTTTCAATAAGTTCACATCTTTGTTAGCCTCCAGTGCCTGTTGCCATCCAAATGTTTTAACACCGCTTACAAAAATGATAAGCCTCCTCTAAGATGATATTTGTTTATTATAGAAATGACTCACATCATATAGAGGAATGTATATATATACATATGAGAATATTGTGGGCTATATCAAGGATGTAGGATGCCTAAAGGGTCGGGAAAGCATTCACTTTCCACTCAAATACCTTCTTTCCCAAAGCATATTTTTGATATAAAGCACACATCATCCTCACTACCTGCAGACCCAGTGCAAGAATATTTTTAATTCTCTGAATATCTAATTTTACACAAATAGGCCACCTCTAAATGGCACGCAGTGTATCACGACTTGGCGCTGTTACGCAAAAAACCTTCAAAATAAAACATGCCACCTCTTTGGCCTCAGTGAGCGAAAATACGGAAGAGGAGAGTCTTGGGCTCTTGCTTTACATACTGCCAGACATTATGGTGTGTGTGCATGCATGCAGGCTGCACGGTATATGCGGACAAACAAAAAGCCCATAATGCACGCTGAAAGCGCATTAATAGTTCCGCCTCGGGGCTGTTTAAACAGGAGTTTGGCGGCGACCAGTCAGCCAGCGGCAGGTCACATGTTGCAGCGTCATTGTGTAGTAAAGTTACTGTAGTTGCAAAGAGGCTCCTCATTTCTCTCTCTCCCCCCTCTCTCTCTCTCTCTCTCTCTCTCACTCTCTCATCCCGTGGTGCTGCTGCTGCTGCTGCGGCGTTTACGGCATGCGACAACTTCAGTTTCAGACGATCTCCACAGGAGCCGTGCAGCCATGGGAGTGCATTACCTCAGCCATGCAATTTCCACCATCAATAATTTAATCTATTTGCTCCAAAGCTGAAGAGATATCCTGAAGCTTGTCGGGAGAGTATATACACAGAGAGAGAGGAAAATATCGCTTTAAGTAAATTTACTCAGGGAGTTGTTCCAAAACATCCCAGATGACACTACTGTCCTGTTGAATGGTCTGTTTTACGACTGGGCAGTAAAAAGGTATGTGTCTGCTTGTTTCTCCAATTTGTTTTACGCACTTTTGGCGTTGTTTGATGCTGCTTGAGAAAAAAGACAGAAGTGTGTGTGTGTGTGTGCATATGTGTGTGTGCGTGGAGGGAGGAGGGAGGAGGAGGATAGGAGGAGGAGGAGGGAGGGGGGGTCTAAAAGTAGCTCGATCAAGTCCGGTTATCCTGCGAACAGACAGCGCCGCAGCCCGAGAGGGGATATGTGTAACCTTATCCTCCCGTTCATTAATAAAAAACGGGAGTTATTATGTTGATTGGGTTTCCAGCAGAGGAGAGCACGAGCTCAGCAGATGTAATCTCGAGAGGGGGAGAGAGAGAGAAAAAAAAAAAAACCCCACTGTTGTTTCATTATTAGCAGCCCGAGCAAACGTGGCTTGTTATTAGTATTTCTCGTAAGTAACAAAGTGGGAACCAATCCAGCAGCGCGCCTCCGTGTGAAATCAGTCAAACATTTAACGCGCAACTTTCTGCCCATAAATAACTCAATAAACTCTTTGTTCAGGGTGTGAGTGTACAGTATATTACAAACAAAAATTAAACCCCCAGACAGTTTCTGTATGGTTGTTTTTTTGGAGGAGGGAAAAAAAAAAAAAACTTTGATGAACTCATTAAGACTTTATAGGAAACCCGAGACCTAAACGCCCAACTACGTCGGCCAACGTACACGGTTGGATCTACTTCTTCTCGGTGTTGTGTTGTGCTCGCACTGAATCTTCAAATTACTGGCCAGAATGATTAAAATAAAGTCCCATTTATAGAGTGGTGGAAAGCTGGCTCGGTTTTGACAGCTCCGTGTGAAAATATCTGGATCATAGCAGTGCACACGTAGACGATGGTTTAATGATGTGCTCTAACACAAAAAATGCACAACAGGGGCCAAATTTACTGTCAGAGTTGTGACTAAAGAGCTTATAAGTGAACTTTACAGCGCAGCCTGCAATTACGCACAGCCAAAACTGGCTGTGCGTAAAAAGATCTATCTATCTGTCTATCTATCTATCTAGCTGTCTATCTATCTATCTATCTATCTTTCTATCTTTCTATCTTTCTATCTTTCTATCTTTCTATCAATCTATTTATCTATCCATCTAGCTATCTCTCTATCTATCGTGTTTCACAGGAGGGAAGGAAAGAGAGATGGGAGGGAGAAAGAGAAGGAGCTCTTATTATTACACGGTCTCACACGCCATCTAGTGCACAAAGTGCGGAACTGCAGCGCAGTTAATTTGGAGCTACAAGACTGTTGGTTATTTTAGTTGTTAGGTGTCAGAGTTGGTGATTCATGGGTTAAAGTGAAAGATTTTAATTTAATTTTAGAGTGCTACATCAACACTGATAAACTAGAGTTTTGCACATTTAAGGTGTCGCCTCAGTGCCTGTGTGTTGCTGCAGGAAGTCTTTCACTTGTCCACTGTTGCTCTCAGTGTGGGAGGGGAAACTCATTTGGATAGCACGGATCACTCAGCAGCTATTTGAATGGCGGGGCCGTCTGTGGCGGTGGCCGGGGTTGGCCTGGAGGCCAGGTATAATCCCTCAGTGATGCTCATCTATTACTAAACGTGCTCTGAAACTGTGTCAGATTGAAAACAGATCTCAAGGAAGCGAGCTCCCACATGTGTCAGCCATTACTGCAGACAACTCTAATTGCCTTTTTTTTTTATCTAAGTGCTGCATTGTGGCACACAAGAGGTCCTCAGGTAGACATTTTGATATCATGGGCTGCATGTTTTTCCTCCGAGCATTGTGTGCCGTACATGTTGAACGTGACAAAACACGTTGCTAGGTAAATAGCTCACACGGTTCTTGAGGAATTGAACAAAAGATGCCCACGAGGGAGCAGAAAGCGACCGTTGCTATAGGTCACACGTTTCTATTCAAATGTAGTGGGCACATTTTCCCTCTTTCATCTCCCCTGTTTGATGTTTATTTTCCCTCCTAACGGTTCCTAAGATATCACGCTCGTGAAGATGAAGCCATAAAGTGTGCTGACATGTGCGGGGAGGCTGGGGAACATTACTGATTGTGTAATAATACCAGTCCTTTCATGCTTTAGAGAAACTTTTCAGCATCTGTCAAAGGAGGCATTTATCACTTTAATCCCCACCTGGCACAAAGAGTAAATGTGAGGGTAAGTTACATATCAGCCGCGCCGCTCAGAGCAGATGAACAGGTGGTCATCTAGAAAGCCAAACACTCACCTGCTCCTATTGTTCTGGGTGTGTGTTGTCTGGGATAAAGGCGTGTTATTGCAGGCTTTATCTTCTCTGTTATCTCATGTTTAGTGATTTAGGGTCAGAAGAACTGTCATACTTGGACACTTGGTTTATTATGTGACACAGCTGGATTGGTGGGATCTATCTGGATTTTATTTAAAGATGATATTTTCAACAATAACACAAGATAAAAGATAAAAGAAGTGGCACTGTGCCCAACCACCTCTTTGTGTGAGATATTTTCAACCAGTCGTCACAGAGCTGGTCCAGAGGCTCTGAGAAAGTACATTTTATTCCAAACATTCCTCCATATGTAGTCCCTCCCCCGCTTTATTATTCATGCTCATTGTGTTAACTCGCAAGCCGCTTTTTCATTAACTGCGAAATCCAGCAGTGCACATAAAATGTTCCTTCACTGGATGTATAAAACAAGAGCAAACCAATCAGTTGTCACATTTAGCCTCCAGTAGATATAAGCCAGAGATCCTCCGCCGGTCCCACAGCAATTAAATGATTCATTGGCTTTATCGCATTTTAACAGGATGTTGATTGAGAGCATAAGCCATATTGATTGTCCTGATGGAAACAGGAAATCACAGAGATAGAAATAAAATCATTTTGTTGTTCCCGGTGTGAGGGTACCCGGGGGAGCGGCATGCAATTGCACACTGTTGAGTGGCATTACCCCCAGCAACCTCCTCCCCTCCACTCTCTCCCCTATGGAGACCTGGAAGAGACGTCATCTGTGGTTGTTATGCTGCGAAATGACGCCGGCACTCTCTCCACCCCCTGCTACTGCAATATTACCCCTGTGGTCTGTTACGGAAGATGCAGCACTCCTCGTCTGCACCATTTCCAGCATGAAGTTTGACGCCTAACAGTAATCAGCTCCTCTGACTTCATTTCCGTCATGTGGAAGTGGAACCATTTGAGATGCTGATGATAATAATAATACCAGCCTAAATGCATCCTACACATAAAGCTCGTGACTGGCTTCGATCCCGTAAACCTACATGATTTTCTGTGCTGGGAAGCCTCACAGAGATTTCTTGTTATTGGAACCGAAACCTTAACAACACTGAAGGGTTGATAAGCTTGATAAATAACAGTATTATCATGAACAATTGATGATTATCTCCTTATTCTTGGCTTTGTCCTCATTGTTGTTTTAATTGGTGAGAGGAAAAATACCCCGATCTCCCTGCAAACACACACAAGCCAGCCACCTCCCCACGCCCCCCCACACACACACACACACACACACACACACACACACACGCACACACTCTGGAGGTGCACGTCACTGAGCTCGGGGAATGAGTGGCTCATTAAGAAGAAGGATGTGATATTCTGAATAGAGACTGTGAGACTCCCAGCACATCTATTTATAGAGCAGATATCTCTATGGCAGTCACCGTGGTGTTGGTTAATTGCAGCCACGGCCCCTGATACCAATTAAGAATGAAACAAATGCTTTTTAAGGTGGGGTTATCTCGCTCCTCCCTTACTGTAAAGGTCCTGGTGTCCGTCACTGAGCGGAGACAGCAGTGTGTTTGCTCGCCGTGTTCTCCCGTATCAAGTTGGGACATGCAGAGTGTAGTCAAAGCTTCGGTCAGGCTATTTTTAAATGAGCCCTCTTGTGGAAAGCAAGATCTAGATTTTCTTTTCATTATGGTTGCTTTTATATCTCGGGCTGTTGGATGTCCACCAATTCATTGATTTGCAGTGAATCTTTGAGCTTCTCAAAGGTAAGGGTGTTACAGTATTTCCGCTACACCTGGCTCCTCTTTTCCCCCTCCCCTCCCCTCCCCTCCCCTGGCAGTGCTTCGCTTATCTTGTGAGTTTCTCGCCATCGGTACTTCACAGTGCAGTGGAGGATGACACATCTTTCTGTCATTCAATTTCCTCATGACATCCTGTTAGTTCATCCTGCAGTGCTCTTGCCATCCGCCTACCAAAAACAAACAGTGTCCCTCAACAAACTCCTGTTTCCCAAACATGACTGTAAGGTTACCCGTCTTACAGCACAGACCAGTTTTTAACAAATAGATAAATAATAGTGCAGCAGTTGTGTTTGTTTGACAGAGCGGACACAAACACAGCATTTCCCAGTCAGTCAGCCAGTAAGTGCTGTCCACGAGGGTTGATAATGGTGATTTTGTTAGCGGGGTCAAAAGATAATGCTCTTCAAACAAACAGAACAAACAAAACCATGTCCTTATGTCAACACATGCAAAGCCCATCCAAATTTTGTGCCAGCTCACAATTGACCCTCACGTGTTTGGAGCCCAACGTGCGTCCATTATTTGCCACCTGTCACTTTTACTATTAATATATTATAACATTTTACAATTTGCCCTAAGAAACATACAGTTTAAGAATATAAAAATCCACTGTGTCCTTTATAAAGTTTAAAAAATGTGGAAGGTCTGAGCTTTCATACCTGACAAGTCACACAGAAGTTGGTGAAATAGTCACGAAATTGAATCTATTGTTTCGTGTACATAGAGAAGAATTTCACCTTTTTTTTTCGTGATGGTCAGCACGACATCAATTCGTATGTAATCCAGGGAATTGTAAACTGGGAAGTATAAAGAGCGGCGAATGCCGTGCAGGGAGGAGGTTGAGGTGGATAGGTGGGTCAAAAAACACAGGACTTTCACCCAAGAGGCGGTGTTCGTGTCTCGTGTGAAACCAGAAGGCAAAGTTTGCCACGTAACTTCCGCACTTAAGTTACGACACTTCCACAGTTATTTTAACCTAAACCACGATCTTTTCCTCAAGCTAAGTAGTTTTTGTCACGTAACTTCCGTACTTAAGTAACAGCACTTCCGGTGTTATTTTAGGCCAAACCACAATCTTGTCCTAAACCTAACTAAGTAGTTTGTTGCCTAAACCTAACCAAGTGGATCTTTTCCAAAAACCTAAGTAGTTTTGTTGCCTAAGCCTAACCAAGCTGATCTTTTCCTAATCTCACTAAGTAGTTTTATTTTGAAAAGACTGGAGCGGAAATTGACGCGTGCGTCACGTGTTGTTGAAAGTCGTGCTGAGCGTCATGACAAAAGAGGGAAATTAGTGTCTACGTACAATGGATTAAATTTCAGGACTATTTCACAAACTGCCGTGAGACTGTGTTGCAACAAAACCACACAATAACTGAGGCGTGACTGACAGCTTTGGCCATTATATCCTTCTAGAAACACACTACAGTTTAACACACCAGTAAAAGAAAAAGCTCATAAATAATAACAAGCCCGTAAAGGATGTAGTGACATCTATTTGTGTGATCTTATCTTTTGTAATAAGCAATCTCTTTGATGCTCAGCACAGCTTTCGTGCACGGCTGCCAACAAATATAAAAATCTAAGCCAGACCTCACATAGGAACAGAGTGATTACAGTTTGCAAACAATTTGAAAACACTGATGACACGGCGCTAATATCAGTTTGATAAAAAAAAACATTTTGTGATTATTCCAAAGCGACTGGCTCTCTTTTTGGCTGGCAGAGAACGAGTAGAGGGTGTAAATAAGAAGAAAGGCTCCCATGGTGCATTATGGATCAAGAATAAGCTAACTTCATTGAAGATGCTCTTTGACTAACAGTCTGGTTCTCTCCCTCCCCTCCCCTCTTGTTTTCTGTCTTTCTCTCCCCCCTCCAGTTCCACCAGGTTAGAAGAGTGATGACCATCCTGTTCCTTACTATGGTTATTTCATACTTCAGTTGCATGAGAGCTGCGCCCCTGAGAGACGCCCCGGGCATGCGGGGCCACCGGACGGAAGGCTACTTGGGCGCCGCTGCGACGGCCGCACGAGGCCACGGGACTCCACAGAGCGGTGGCGGGCCAGGCCAGCGCGGGGAGCTGCCCTCGCTCACAGACACGTTTGAGCAGGTGATAGAGGAGCTGCTGGAGGTGGAGGGGGAGGCGGCGCAGCTGGGACAGGGGGCTGATATGAGCCAGGGAGGTGGGGGCCCGTCCTCCGTGGTCACCACGGAGACCAAGGATGTCGACCTGTACGACTCGCGGGTGATGATCAGCAACCAAGTGCCTTTGGAGCCGCCGTTGCTCTTTCTTCTGGAGGAATACAAAAACTATCTGGATGCCGCTAACATGTCCATGAGGGTGCGGCGACACTCCGATCCCTCGCGGCGCGGAGAGCTCAGCGTGTGTGACAGTATTAGCCAGTGGGTGACAGCTGTGGATAAAAAGACGGCAATAGACATGTCTGGGCAGACAGTTACCGTCATGGAAAAGGTCCCTGTCCCCAATGGCCAACTGAAGCAATACTTTTATGAGACCAAATGCAACCCCATGGGGTACACAAAGGAGGGCTGCAGAGGAATAGACAAGCGGCATTATAATTCCCAATGCAGGACAACCCAGTCCTACGTGCGAGCGCTTACCATGGATAGCAAAAAGAAGATTGGCTGGCGGTTTATAAGGATAGACACTTCATGTGTATGCACATTGACCATTAAAAGAGGGAGATAGTGTATAAAATGTATAGATTTTATTGAAGAGTTTAAAAAAGAGAATAAAGAGAAAATATCTATTTGTATATATACATAACAGGGTAAATTATTCCGTCAAATGAAAAATTTTATGGACTGCATGTAAAAAAAGATGAAGTTTATACAGTAAAAGTGATACTACAGTCTATTTATTGAACATATTCATGACCTTGTAAACAATTAAAAAAAATCTGATCAGTCATTTGCGCCCAGTTTAAATTACTATATCACATCCCTCAAGACATTGTGATTTGTTTACGTTGCCAAGAATTAGAAAATGAAGGAAAAAAAAACAACAGGCAAGGAATGAGAGAGGACAGCTCCATCTTCAAAAGCTTGCATGCTGCTTCAATTGTGAATTGAGAAATTCTCCACTTACAAAAAAGGATACGATGCTGACCAAAAAACACTCCGTTTACATATTCAGCAGAAAAACAATTTTCCTCTCAAGTAATTTATCTGTTTACTGTTCTAAACTTCTCAAGGTAATGTTGGACTTACATACTATGTCAAGGTGCTGTTGTCAAAGCTTTGCTGTTTATTTTTTTATCCCCACCAGAGGAAGATATATATAAAAAGAAGAAATTATATATATATATATATATATACATATATATATATATATATGTATATATATATATACATATATATATATAAAATCTATTCATTGACATGTTTCTGGGTTAATATTATTCATTTTGTATGTTGTGAAGTTGTTTGCAATATTAAACTGAAATATTTGAAGAAATAAAAATATAGGCAACTGAAAAACAAAATCAATGTCGATAAAGTTTCAACAGTGCATTTCCAAGCAGGATAAACTTTATTATACAGACAGGCAGGCGGGGAGGAAGGCACGGCACACACACATACACATACACACACACACACACACACACACACACACACACACACACACACACATGCACGCGTACAAATGCTGCCAAAAAACGACCAAATTAAAATCATGAATGACTGGGATGCTCAATACATTTTACAGGCTGCAAGAAAATGTATTTTGAGTAGCGGAGGAGTCGATGCGTTGCGTAATATATATAAAACATGTATATTTTGTAGCTCTTCGTGTTATTCGGTGATATTTTGGGGAGGGAAAAAGTGGAAAAATGCTCCTAAACCACTTCCTGCTCCTCACCAACACATTTCTGACACACACGTACTGCATGCCCTTTGATATTTTGGGGTTTGTACACTGGTTTTCAGCGATTTAATTAGTTGTTACTCCAGCTGCACATGTAATACTTCACAATTACAAGAACTTAACATCACAAGTGTAGACTGGTACAAGTTGGCTGCGTTTGACAGTGATGCATTCACCCACACACACATTTGTGTACATTATAAATATACACGCAACATTTTCTCATTAGTGCATGGTAATCCCATCTTTAAATCTTCTACAAAGGAACAATCATCGCAGATTTTATGCATCTGTACATTTGGAAGGAAAAGGCTGGTTTGTTATCTGGGTTAAAAGACTACTGCAACTGCGTATCAACATTCTTTCCAGCAGATTATAGTGAGCATTACATAGTGAGCTTGCCAAGTCTAGACGCCATAGTTTAAGGTCGCAGTAGGATAACAATTAAACATGTTCAACTTTGATCTTAATATAATGAAACAGTTTCACATAATATGACATACTTCAGAAAGAGAAGACACTCAAAGCTTTATCGAAAGCTTAAATTTTGTCTTATATTTGTGTCCCATGTGACCCAACTGTGACCTCATTTTACTTCTTCATCATCAACCTTGAAGGTAAGTGTGACATCCGAAGAGAACCGAATCTGGCATTTTGAGATTTGGAAAACAAATTGCTGAAAAGAGAAAACTTTTCTCATGAGCCGAGGAAAAGATGTTCCACTTCCGTCTCTATTTGTCTCGGATCCTCCAGAGGAAGCTGATGAAGATGCTGTGAGTTACTTTTCTTATACAGAAGCTTAGAGAGTCTCTATGCCACCTCTGAGGAAGATGACAAGCATGCAGTAGTGTCTCTCAAATGATCTATTGTCATGAATCTCCCAATAATAATAAAAGGTACTGAGGTTTCTTCTTGTCATGGCCACACAAACCAAGTAAGAATATCATATTATCCTACAGGAAGACAAGCAGATGTTTTGCCTTGATTTTTCTCAGAAAATCCACCTTAAAATAGGAATGCTTTAATAAATTTCAAACAACACAAACATTCTCATCATACAGGACAATGAATCAAACCTTTTGCAGTGTATTTTAGACAAGGTATTCTGAGCTGCTCCGTCTATCATGACTAGGAGCCTCGGGCTATGTTTGTTAAAAAACGCTTAAAGGTGCAGTGTGTAGGATTTGGCGGCATCTAGTGATAATTATTAGTCATAATAGTGGTGTAGTTGCAGATTGCAACCAACTGAGTACCCCTCCGCTCACTCCTCGCTTACAAGACTGTGGTAACGTGAGCCACCGAGTGCAAACACGTGGTAACGCCGTTCGCCAGAGGTCATCCTTATCATAATAACACTACTTTAGGAGCAACGGAAGTCAGACGGCGGCTGGCGGTACCACGGTTGTGCACTTTGCGGCTCACGAACTACGATGGCCTTCAGTGTCGTGTCTAGAAGGGAGCCAGCAAATTGCGAAATCTGATGTGAGATCTGCAAAAACTTACAAAAACTCTTGTGAGACTCGCTGCCCGACAACCTATCCTAACCTTAACTATTCGAGATCAATGCCTAATCTTAACAATCTTGCGAGAGTTTCCCCAGTTTGCGGGCTCCCTTCTAGCCACTACCTGCCTTCAGGTAACGCCTATTGCTCTCGCTAGAGCCAGGTTTGGCTTGACATGGCGGACTCCGTGAAGAGGACCCAATATAAGCTATATTATACTATATTATATATTATATTCTATTTCTGCTAATAGATCCCCCGAAATGTAACACACTGTTCCTTTAAGTGATAGAAAACTGCCATCCACTAATCAAAATGACTCTAAAATGATGAGTTGTCTTTGAGTCAGAATGAAGCCCATATTGTCTTTTGAGATCATAAATCATGCATGTGAATAGATCTTACCGTATGATGTAGTATTCATTTGACCCAGAGCTGTGAAGGAAAAAACAACATAACATTTTTACAAAAACAATGAGCCTATTGTATAAAAAAGGACAATAAATGCGTGTGCTACACTCAAGTGCGTTGACAACACCCCAATCGGTGATGTCACAGCAGGTGTATTTCATCAGCTGTCACCCTCCTTGGGTGTGGTCAGAGGTGAATCATACTTGAAAGTTTCAGCCCACAGGGAGCAGTGCAGCAGCAGTTTTCTGCAGATTTATGTGCCGGAGTCTCAATATGTGCTGCAGCCAGTAGAGGGCAGCAGAGAGAGTTTTCCTCCCAGGTGTCAGCAAATAGCCGAGAAGTTTCTGGCTGGTCCCTTGTCACTAATACACAGGACATTATGTAACAATCCCCTGAGCTATGAGCATCCAGGTGCAGCACAGCTGTTAAATGAATGATGCAGGAACACACAGATGATTGCTGATGGTGTGATCCTTAAATAATGATAATGGAACTTGGATCACAGTGGGCATCTTTCCTCACCTTTTACCTGGATGCTGGGCAAGGAGACCTAAATTGGGCTAAACACAAGGCACCAAAGGATGACCCCTCTCCATATTCCATGTCAACATTTCACATGACTTACACAACCCAATACCTATACTATAAGTTAAACCTGAGTGTGTGAAACTATCTGTCCGTACATTTACAGTGGAAATCAACTCCTGAAATGAAATATGCACCAAGGCACTAGAGGAGTCAGGGCGGATCCTAAAGAATAGCAAATAACTTCCATTGTCCATTCCACTAAGCCATGGGTGATATTGGGATACATTTAGATATTTATGATATATTAAATTGTGATGCTCTAATTTCTTTGACACATTGACGCGACTTGCTATTTTTAGGTTGTAGCGTGGTCAGTTTTAAAGCTAGTGAAGATACTGGTACCAACCATGTCATACTAGCTTTTTGGAAGGAGGCTAAATAACGTTCCAAACTTAGGCTAAATTTTGGTGAGGAAACACTGTCATGGCCAATTTTTCCAAAGGGGTCCCTTGACCTCTGACCTCAACATATGTGAATTAAAATGGGTTCTATGGGTATCCACGTCTCCCCTTTACAGACTTGCCCACTTTATGATAATCACCTGCAGTTTGGGGCAAGTCATAGTCAAGTCAGCACACTGACACACTGACAGCTGTTGTTGCCTGTTGGGCTTCAGTTTACCATGTTATGATTTGAGCATATTATTTTATGCTAAATGCAGTACCTGTGAGGGTTTCTGGACAAAATTTGACATTGTCATTGTTGGTAACTGATTTCCAATAATAAATATATACATACATTTGCATAAAGCAAGCATATTTGCCCACTCCCATGTTGATAAGAGTATTAAATACTTGACAAATCTCCCTTTAAGGTACATTTTGAACAGATAAAAAATGTGCGATTAATTTGCAATTAATGACGATTAATATTACACACACACACACACACACACACACACACACACACACATATATATAATAAATATATTATATATAATAAATATAAAATATTAACTGATTCACATTAGTAAGGGAAGAGGCCTTCAGTGATGACTCACGAGCATCCAGTAACTATTGAAACAACATGATGATATCTGTGGATTTTGCGCTTTACGAGGATCACCTGAACGCACCATGACACTGGCAGCTAGCCTAGCCGGCTAACTTGGCTAATCTGATTTATCGTCTCGGTTAAGCGCACGTAACGTTAGCTAGGATTACCATTATTTAGTTTTCCCATATCTATCGTTTAACGCAATATCTTCCCAACAACAAACAGCCTATCGTTTCCAGCATGGCATCGCTTGGGGAGCCCGTAAGGTTGGAAAGAGGTGAAGTTAATTGGCTAGCTGGCGTTAGCTGAGAAGTATTTGTTGTGATCCACTGAGACATTAGCATTAGCTTAGCGTTAGCCAAATAGAGCTGAGGATTGTTTCTGACAGCACACTTTCTTGTTTAATTGGCCAACTTTGCTTTAACGATGTCTGGCTGATAGCAATTTTATGGCTTTTACTAAATATATATTCTTGGCACCGAGCGAAGTAACGATAGTTTGTACGGCTAATGTTGTTTTACTTAGCTCACTAGCTAACTAGCTCATATTAGTGACAACAGACAGTAACCTAAAGCTAACGTTAGCTTGTGAAAGGCTCAACGAATGATGCACCAGATATATTTACATTACAGACTTTATTCAACCTCAGTCTTCCTTTTAACAAAATGCTGACATTAGCTCCTGCTGTGTCTGCTTATAATACACTGTGATTTTTTTGTTTTGACAAGCCCCCACACATGTAATGTTAACTTAGGCTGAAGTAAGGCATAATTAAATATATGTGAAACAATCTCTTCTCTCTTTTTGGTGAAACTGAAATGTCGAAGGAAGTGTAGCTAGTTTCACGGTTTTTATTTATTTATTTATTTTTATTGTATTTCCTTGTTTTTTTTATTTATCTTTTGTTATTTTGGATGCCCATCTCTTGGTTGCTTTCATATTTGAGGAACTTTTGTGTTGTCTGTTTTGGTGTGCATTGGTCTCTACGTCCATTTTTAACATTCCGCTTTTTGTCAATCGTCTGTACAGCACTTTGAATTGCATTTAGCTTGTTTGAAAGGTGCTATATAAATAAAGCTTGATTGATTGAATGATTTAATCAGAATCAGCTACAGCAGCAATTTAGCACAGATGAAGAGAATAATGACTTTTCTTCAATCTGCTTCATTTGCACTATTTGCACCATTGGCACACTGTCACTTCACTGCTGTACTTATGTTATCTTATTTTTTATTTTATTTTATCTCACTTTATTCTATTTTATTGTATCTTTTTTAAGGTGTATTGGTGTTGGGACTTGTTGTCTAAGCTACTGGATGCCTAAATTTCCTTCGGGATCAATAAAGTATCTATCTATCTATCTATCTATCTATCTATCTATCTATCTATCTATCTATCTGACTATTTCAATTGAACAAAATAATGTCTTAATGCAAAAGTATAAACAGAATATTGGAGGAAAACTGCTCACACTTGTTTTGTCCTTGTTGATGTAAATTCTCATGGTTGTTTTTTATTTTGACAGAGCAGCTGATAATGTTTGCCCCATCTCTCTGTGGTGGCAGAGGGAGTCATTCATTTGTAAAACATGAAGTTAATGATATGCTGGCATTGAAATTTACTTGATGAAGGTGCTGTATGTCATTAACACTATATCTTGCTCTGGAGCGTGATAGAGCTGCAACGATTAATCGTTTAACTATTAAATGAATCGCCAACTATTTTGATATCGATTAATCGGTTTGAGTAATTTTTTATGAAAAAAAAGGTCAAATTTTCTGATTTTAAATGTGAATATTTTCAGATTTCTTTACTCCTCTATGACAGTAAACTGAATTTTTTTGAGCTGTGGAAAAAACAATACATTTGAGGACGTCATCTTGGGCTTTGGGGAACAATGATCAACATTTTTCACCATTTTCGGACTTTTTATAGACCAAACAACTGATCGATTAATCGAGAAAATAATCGACAGATTAATCGACAATGAAAATAATCGTTAATTGCAGCCCTAGAGCATGATATAGTGGAAGTTGCTCTATTGACTTACTGTATGTAGCTTCCTAGTTATTTTTATTTATAGTGCGGATAATCAGTGCTGTAGGCCAAGACAAGCTTCCCAACAGGGACAAAGTATTTACAATCAGAACAAAAGTTGTGCAGGTCATGATAAATTAAATCTCAGACTAATTGAAGAGATGTTAATTGATAGAAATAAGCTTATTCATAGCGTCTTGCTTTCTACTATGACATTGGTACAGATTGAGTACTGACATTCACACAGGAAACAGTCATTGCCTATGTGAATGTCTCCATTTGCAGATCTCGATGAAAACCTTGACGGTGGTGTGTGTTCTTGTTGACAGATATTAACCGTGCTGTTGAACTGCTTGATAAGCTCCAGAGGACGGGGGAAGTTCCTCCCCAGAAGCTGCAGGCGCTGCAGAGGGTCCTACAGAGTGAATTCTGTAACGCTGTCAGAGAAGTGAGACACTTTGTCTTTGTTATTCCTAAAACACTTAACTGTGAGATGGCATTAGTTCACTTTTCTCTTCTGGTGTTAAACTTAGTTTGATCTACGGCTGGGCGATAATTCACTATGATAACTTATCGTCTTTTAATGGAATCGCATCGTGATGAAATAATATATCGAGATATCGTGATACACTATCATTTGAATCTGATTTCTCTGTATTTGTGTGCATGCATGTGAGCATAGTCAGTGTATCGATGGAAGTATTTCTTTATTTTTTTCTCTATAATTTCACTTGAAACTGTTTATGTTCATTTTAAACCCAAAGTTCTTAATTAAGTGAGAAAATACTCTGCACTTTTCATTTATCAAGTATTTAATTCACACAGGAGTATACACTATACATATACACACATATGAACTACTCGAGATGTATATCGTTATCGAAATATGAAATGACCTATACCGTGATAGAAGATTTTGGCCATATCACCCAGCCGTAAATTGATAATTTTGTGTTCACCTTTTGGAAATGTGGACAGCTGTTTGTGGGATGTGACAAAATATTGTCCAACAATGTCTCTCCAGGTTTATGAACACGTGTATGAAACAGTGGACATCAACAGCAGTCCTGAGGTCAGAGCCAACGCCACAGCTAAGGTAGACCAATGTCAAATACCATCAAATACACAAGAATCTTTCTCTCATCTTAATTTCAGACCATGTGTTTCTTAAAGGCATTCTAGTTGAACTCTTCACATTGCATGTTGAGTGCAGTAAATCCAATGTATTTGCAAAGGTTAAACAACACCACTTTGTACGTTTGTAGGCTACTGTGGCAGCTTTTGCAGCAAGTGAGGGACACTCGCATCCACGTGTCGTGGAACTGCCCAAGACAGAAGAGGGCCTGGGTTTCAATATAATGGGTGGAAAGGAGCAAAACTCACCTATATACATCTCACGGATCATCCCAGGAGGCATCGCTGACCGACATGGAGGCCTGAAGAGAGGCGACCAGCTTCTCTCTGTTAACGGGGTGGTACGTTCAATTCACAGAATCAAGACTCACTCCAAGATGTTAAATGTGAAGTTTTAGCTTGACATGCACTTCAGCTGATGTTTTTGTAAACTCGGCGTCATTATCCACCAGGTGATAAACTAAAGACTTCAGCAAGTAGGGCAGATTAACAATTTAAAACCCTCTCAAATTCACTTCTACGCTTCAAGTTAGTTCCGTTTTATTTGTATAGCCCAATATCATAAATCACAAATTTTCCTCCAAAGGGCTTTGCAATCTGTACAGCATACGACACCCTCTGTCCTTAGACTCTCTCCAAAGCTCACCTTTACTTCCTTAGCAGAGAGCTGTGTCCAACTACAACTTGTAACAGTTCATGAGTTTAGTATCGAGGTGTCAGAGGTGTCTCCAGAAATCAGGCAACAGAGAAATGTTTTCATCATCATGTTGGTGATTTGCAGCAGCCCCCTTGCACACCTTGTACCCTGTGGTGTTTTTCAGAATTGCTATGGAGCAATGGACCTTAAGCAAAAAGTTTCATATTCTTGTCTTAACTTTCTCGTACTTTTTTTCGTACCTTGGGCTCGTACGAGTGTGCCACGTCAGATTCAGGAAACGCTCCTAACGTCAGATAACTGTGTAAATGACCTGCATAAACATGATGAATGCCACCTGTGCGTAAGTGAGTGCGCGTTTATGAGAATTGTAAATTAGCATAATTAATGCCCCAGTGGTACCATATAAGGTAAGGCATCCTGCCCCATTCATCTGTCTCTGCCAAAATATCAGCACACTGTCCAAAGACACGCACTCTTTCAAGAGCCTGACGCGCATCCAAAGTCAAGTCAAGTCAAGTCAGATTTATTTGTATAGCCCAAAATCACAAATTCGCCTCAGGGGGCTTTTACAATCTGTACAGGATACGACACCCTCTGTCCTTTACAGTGCGACCCTCTCATCGGATAAGAAAATGACGCCTGGTTATACTTCCTGTTGACCTTTATTATATACAGAGACAAAGTAACCTTCAATTAGTGCGTAATTTAAGTCGTTTTGCAGTTTGAGATGTTCATATTGATATGAGAAGTAGTGTTATACAATAGCATCAATGGCCATTTTAAATTAACGATGATATCGTTAGGCTATATGAATACATTTAGAATTAAATTATAATTCGAATTGCAGAGTCAAACAGGATAATGTCATCATAATTATGAAGTGTAATTTATATAGGATTTTCAAACTCAAAATTGAAAAACTTAGGCTTAGCAGAATAACCGAAGAATAATTGCACGACTCCTACTACGTCTGGACCCCTCGTAAATTGTGTTTGTGCCTAAGAGAAAATTCACAATACGAGAAAATTGATGAATGCGGCAAGTTCCCCTAAATCACTCGTACAAGCCACTTCAGAACGAATCTGTTGGTACGAGTGGTTCTTGCACGAGGCCCGATGTTTTTAAGAGCTGGTCTTCGATTAGTCAGTGAGGACACTCAAGCATTCCCCCGTGCGTGTACAGTAGGTGACGCATACCGATGGTTTTACACTCGTCCAATGATCGACAGTTGGTGGTTGTAAGAATCGTAGCCAATAAATGTGAAGACCGCTAGCAAGCAAATATGGACGTAAACAATGTAGGTTTGAAATTCTTCCGAAAACTGTCTCTTAGAATGTTTTACGAGGGAGAAAAATGCATTCAACACTTTTTTATTAGGCTTCAACGATACACACAATGTATTTAGTTGAGAAACAGTGAATGTGCCCCTCCACAGGGCGCCGTTAAGGCTCATTCAGCAGATGTGCTTAGTTAGTTTAAGATTCCAGGATCAGCCAAAGACAATCATCCAATTGATTTTGAGTTTGTTCGCTCATTAAAATTTCCAAATTATAAACTTTTATATGGTAAGGATGCCAAACCTTAAGCTGGAATTATGTTCACTCCAATACCTATAAAGTACTGAGGTTATAGTTTCTTCCATAGGTTACAACATACCTTGTTGCTTAACAATTGCCCACAGTGTATTGCTTTTTAGATTATAAACCTATAAAAGCTGTACACTTAACTATAGTTGTTATTCCTCGTTGTGATAAAATCTTACAGTGCGTTTCTGTGTGTTTTTCCAGAGCGTGGAAGGTGAGCACCACGAGAAAGCGGTGGAACTCCTCAAAGCGGCTCAGGGCACAGTGAAGCTGGTAGTAAGGTACACCCCCAAAGTCCTAGAGGAGATGGAGTCACGCTTCGAGAAAATGAGGTCGGCGAAGCGCCGGCAACAGAACAACTACCCCCAGTAGGATTTTTCCGTGTTGATGCCCAGCTCCCATGTCTCTCCTCCTCTAGCCTTCTGGCCATATGTTCTGGTCTCTTTCTTATCTCCCTGCCCCAAAAAAAGCATAACACACACACACAAAAGTTTAGTTTGACTTCCTACTCACACATACTGTATCTTGTGCTTCTACCTTTTTTCTGTAGCATTTTTTAATATTCGCCATTGTTACACTGGACACTACAACTCTAGACAAACACTATAATGATCATGATTGTCAGCGTAGGTGGTCACTCACGCGTGTGCATTATTTTTGAATTGACAATTTGAATGCAACTCTTGAGTGCTTTTGAGACCAACTACACAGTTCCTTTGACTGGAAAGGTAGTGTTTTTAATTCTTTTATCACGGCCACTACCAAGTGCCTCAGGGCAAACACGTTTATCTTATGTACTGTGCTCACATTTTTCTTTTTAATGGTTTAAAGTCAAGTACTGGTAATTAAAATGCTTGTGGCAGGAATTACTACACGCTTTGCATCTGTTATTCTCAAAGATTTTTTGATCTGATGTAAATACATGGTAGACATACTGTATGTAAAAACCCTTTAATAGTGCAAAGTTTAAAAAAGATGCAGTTTTATTCTTGTTGCCGTTCTACAGGCACGTCCAGAGAAGGGAAGCTTTGGAGGAGTTGATTTAATTAGTTACAAAGAGATAGTTATATGTTGGATAATAAGGGAAACCACTGAAAGGACTCTTCAAAACAAAAGTGATGGATTATCTATTTTTCTCCGGGCTTACCTTTTAAGTTTTCTAACATCACACCACACTATAAAAAGCTCAGCAGGTACTGTAAGTGATGTAATGGGGTCTCAGCAACTATTCCTGCCACCACAGAGACTCACATTTCTACTTTTAACAAAGTAATACACCGTCATGAGCAAAGAGTTTGCCGTCAGCATGACATGAGATAAAACCTGTTCAGCTTCTGATGAATTTGTTTTGACATAAATCAGGAATGTACTATATGTCATGTTTTTGCCAGGTACAGTACTTAACAAGAAGACAGTTGCTTAACCTTTGTCTTTGATCTTTGCTTAAAAAAAAAAACCTGCTTGTTTGCATCATTCAGTGAAAATTCAGATTGAGGAAAAATAAGACATTCGTTATATCAAACAATCTCTTTAGGTCTCAATAATGCATAATGTGAGCTTTCATCATTGTTTTGATGAATGAAGTGGCCGATGTTCATGGCTGATAGATGGCGACTTTTTATTCAGACTTTACACAGTGTTTAGGGGATTATGCTGTAAATCTGCTGCATTGGCACATTTTACTTTTCTGTCAGTTTTGCAGAGCAAAAGTGTGTCTTAAATGAAACATTCACTTCATTTGAACTTGTTTTTACCCTGGTAGTCAATGACATTAGAGCTGCAACTAACAATTATTTTCGTTGTTGATTAATATGTCGATTATTTTCTCGATTAATTGATTAGTTCTTTGGTCTATAAAATGTCAGAAAATGATGAAAAATATCGATCAGTGTTTCCCAAAGCCCAAGATGACGTCCGCAAATGTCTTTTTTTGTCCACAACTCAAAGATATTCAGTTTACTGTCATAGAGGAGTTAAGAAACCAGAACATATTCACATTTAAGAAGCTGGAATCACAGAATTTTCGTCTTTTTTTTCCCTTAAAAAATTACTCAAACAGATTCATCGATTATCAAAATAGTTGGCGATTAATTTAATAGTTGACCACTAATCATTTAATCGTTGCAGCTCTAATTGACATCTTTAAAGGCTTTGGATTAAAGACAAAAAAATAATACCAGTGCTGGGATAAGACGTATAGAAAAATGTCTTGAATTTTAAATAACCATTTACTTTTAAGATGCTTCCACTCCATTCAAAGACAAGAGTGCTCCCATACAATTCAATAATTTAGTAATAAGTTGACCTACTGTATTACGGTACCTTTTTGTCATTTTTCTTTTATCATCACTAATAATCGTCTTTGCTCCATTAAAGCCATCTTTTTAATGGTACCCATGTACTATGTATGTAATATACAAACTGCACAATATGTTACAATAAGAACAATAATGAACATTTTGTTACTAAATGCTGCCAAACAGTCAAGGTTGTTCTGATATGCGGTTTTAAGCAGATTAATGTAAAAAACAGGGTCAATAACCCCCAATATACTGTTTATGTAGGCTTTTATCTCACATTTACAGCACTTATAAACAAAGTTTTTATTGTTTTAAAGTGTTTGCTGAATGCACGTTTAGCTTTCATACGGCTATTCCTTCATATGTTGTGGAATACTAATGCTTAAAAAACATTTCCTGATTGAGAGGCCCAAATCCAGTCGTTATGTCTACATGCAACATGTCAATCAAACAAGTCTGCAAGTCATGGTTTTCTTTAGAATATTTTATTATTCAACTAATCAAACAAAAATGAGTATTCAGAGTACTTTCCTGCTTTCCCAGTGAAGGGAACATTAACTAAATTTCAATAGTTATTGTATTATAAAATTATCAGGGCAAAGTTGTGGAAAGTTCGGATTTTTTTTTCCACAATGAGGATAATTTTTACTTAATAATTGAAACTAAAATTGCAGCAAACAAATCGCTCTTTGGCTTCTTACTTTTGTTTGTTAGTCTCTACATAATGTCCATTATTACCGTCCACGTCCATTCAAAGTCTGCTGTTCCTTCAAATGTCATTTTACCTGCGGGATTAACTTTATCGAACTGTATGTTACTTTAATATTGCTTTAAATATTGCAAGAAAAAGCTGATGATACACGATGAGCACATAGCCCAGTTGTATTTTAGTGGGCGCGCTCCCTTTAATCCATTACTCCTTTACGAAAAATGCTGAATTTTAGGACAAAGTATGAAATAAAACAAACTGCAAAAACTGAATGCAAAATCAACTATCTATGCAAGGTCATTTAAAAACTTTGGAAATAATATCCTGTAATGGTGCAAAATAGTTGTCATTTTACTGCAGAATGTATTTGGGACTTCCTGCTTTAAGGCTGTGTGGACAAATGTCTCACATTGGAGTTACATAATCTTATGAGACATTTACAATGTTTGTAACGTTCTCATAGTGATCGCCATCAATAGATGCAGTGAAAATTTCCATGTGATATTAGCCTTGATATCTAATTAATGATTGTCCAGATACATGTAGAAGAACAGGCTTATGTGAACGTGTGGTTAGCAATAGGCCATTCGTTAGGCTATTTTTGTTTTGAGGCAGAAAATTTAGCAGAAGTGTACATAAAAGTCTTAATATAATGTATAGTTTCTCCCTTGATTGTGTTTTATCCAACATTAGCTCGCTAGATTCACCGCTTACACACATGAATAGTAAATCAGGAAAAAATGTAATGAGACTTGGTATTGATATTGCACAGTCATGCTCTCCACTGAATGTCACTGACCATTTGTCTAACTTAGTTGCAAACTTTTGTGAAGTACTCTTCGACTTTCTACCCGTTTTCCTTGTCTATATATTGGAATGGTCAATAGAGTATTTTTTATAATAGTTTTCTTTTGATATTTTTCTCAATTTTTATAAGTGATTTTCCTAAAAACAAATACCAGGAATGATTGGTACTTCCATTTTGACTGTGTACCAAGGCCATATCAGCAAAGTGTCTCTGAAAAGCAGCGCTGTTGTACGACTGAGATCTCTTGACTGTACGAACTTACAGCTGTCCTACGTCAGCACTCCTTTTCTTGGATTTTCTTTTCTTTCTAGTACCAAGACCAAACTTGCAACATTTGTGAAAACTTTGATAATGTTTTGAAATGTTTTAGTCGGTGCTTGTTTAGGATTATTACCTGTAGACTGTGTTGTGTCATTTTGTGTTCGTTCTGGTTTCTTACCCAATTTACTGTGTTACATTGATGTGGAATGTAAAATGTTGTGATGTAGAACAAAATAATAGTTGGACTAGAGGTTAAATAAACAGTGCTTAAATTTATTACTTGTGAGGGTCTTCTTGATCATCGTTTACGCTCGGCATTTATTTTAGTTTTAGGTTCAACAACATCATGAACAACCAGCAAAGACCCATACTACCCTACGATTTAGTATGCCAGAAAAAGATTTAGTATGTCCCAATGCAAAGTATGTCAAATGCAGTATGCCAAAAATACCAGGATGCCCTACTGCATCTTTTGCAGTATGCAAGCCAGCATGCTTTTCTGGCTATTCTGACCAGCAATCCTCTGCACAGAGGGTCAAAGTTCAAGGCACAATGTTATGACTAAGTAGTATGTCCCAATTGTATGCATAATGCATGTAACAGTACGTACTTTGTAAGGGCAGCTGCAATATATGTACTAAAAGTAAAAATAAAAAGTATACAATTTGGAACGTAACCAAAGAGAAGAGAGAGGACATGTGTGATCCCGTCCCTTCATGATCAAAACAATAAGATGTTTGTAGGCATGTCTCTTATCATTTAGATCAGGTTTTGTTCCAAACATGTAAGACTTGTCTGTTCTTTTAGAACAGTGGTTCCCAGATTTGTCTGCTCTGAAGTTGTCAAAAATAGATTTGTGCATGTATAACTAAAATCAACTATTTAAAAAAATGTTTTGCTACTTAGTAGGCCACATTCTTTTGAAAGCCAGTATTTGTGCACAGTTGCAGATAAAGATTAGGCTACACTAATATTAAATATATATATATATATATATTTGTAGAATTAGATTCCAGTTGTGGCTGCGTAGGTTTGTTTCCAACTCGTGTGATCCAAACATTTCCATTAACTCCAGAGCGTTGTAATGTCCAAAAGACAAAAAATATTGGAAAAAAAGATAGATGTAATAATTTCCAAAATTCACAACATGTCTTTTTCTAATGAAATATTCTACTTCAATCCATATTTGTTGGCGTTTAGCCTTTCAAAAACAACATTTTCACTGTGGACTGCTCTCCTGCTTCCTGCACACAAAGGGAGGCATGCACTGGCGAGTTATATTCATTAAAGAAAGTTGATTTAGAAAAAAAGACTAACTCATTTGAATCACTATATTCAATTTGAGAATTTTGTTTGAGGATTTGTAATTTTTTTAGGGTGATGATGTCAGAAATTATTGGGGGCAGCAGGGATCGTCTTTTCTTAGGTACAAGTGAGGCTTCAAGGAAAACAGGTTGGGAACCACTGTTTTAGAAGACGTGCTCACGAGCTGCATAATAGAGTCTTCACTCTTCATAATAATTGTCATGCCTGACATACTGGATGTGGTAAATGTTTTATGGAAATACAGCATCAAGAGCATGTACACAACACACAGGAAGAGCTCTTTTTGATGTAGAGGGAGGTGTAAAAATGTTTGCTGTCAAATACTGTTGGAGGAATGAACCCTGAGTGAACTTGAATTCTCAACTATTGAAACTGTTTGTTATTTTACATCTGACACTCTCTCTTGTTGACGTGCTGCAGCAGCCACACAAATACAGTCCATGTTTTCCCTTTAATCCACTTTAATGCTCCTATTTCACTGTCTTGCCTTAATTGTATGAAAAGCAGGAAACTACCTCAGAGAAGGACACAGAAACTTGGTTAGAGCATCGGGCCAGTTTCAACTTAATGGATGTGACAGTTGGACTTCAAATGAAGTATTTTCTAAAAGTGAGGTTAAATTATTATTTTTTTTTACCCAATTTCGTGGTCAGAAACCATGCGTCGTGAGTATGTGGAGACATTCACATATACAGGGACGGACTAAGAGGTTTCTTACATTTTCTGTCATGCCCTACTTCATGTTTCACATTATTTGAAAATGAAAATACCAAGTAACACTTTGCCCCAACTACCAGAATTGTTACACTCAAAGGAACAAAGGTTTTTTATATTGACCATTAAGTGGAGAGAAAGATTGGCTTCATCATATTTTGGATTGTTCCCTCTCTTAAATCTCGCCATCTTGTACTTTACATGCAGTTTTGCGTTCAGAATAAATCCTGCTAACCTGAATTTTGGTCGCCTTGCAAGCATCAACACACTCTTATTTGTTTATTGTTATGAATCTGTTTCATAAGCTGTGAAAAAAATGTTTCACTCAACATTTTTCCCTTGTGTCATTTGCGTCCCCAGTTTGGGAACTACTGATATAAAGCAATATAGTCTTGTAATTACTTACTTACCTTTGTGAATTTTAGATCAGACAGATTGATTTAATTTTGTGAAATTTCTTAAGAAAATAGTCCTGCTAATTGACAAGTAAAATTGGGTTTGGTGTCTGTCAATGTTCAAGTGTCTTTAAAGCATTCCCACTCTGGATGTAATTGTGTTTAAAACGTGTTTTAACCCAGATGCATCCATACATACGGTAGATGTGTGAGAGGAGCTCAGTGGTAGATCAGTGGCTGGTTGCCTGGAACCAAACAGCGCACGTGACAGCGATTCATTAGAGCTGGTTGTTCACACTACAGCTTGAGACCAGAGCACAGCTGCTGATGGACCCAATCCATTGCAGAGAGAGTCACACGAGGACGGTTCACTTCATCTTTTCTGGCAACCAGAGTCCATCACACCAGAGAGCGAGCCCAGCAGCAGCAGCAGCAGCAGCAGCAGCAGCAGCAGCAGCAGCAGCAGCAGCAGGGGCTGAGGATGAAGCAGGAGGTCGAACTGGATCAGGAGCCAAACCAGCAGTAGGAGTAGACAAGGAAGAAGAAATTGATTCATGTTAATATACTGTACAGTAAAACACACTTGGACTTACACACAGTTTGTTTCGAGGAAAGAGCTGGCAGTGCTGAAAAGTGAATGGAGAAATAAGACTGCTTTGCACCATCACAATCACACCAATTCTACCACAAAGTAGACAGTTAAATTATAGAATGTATTCTCTATTGTGATAATTAAAGATACCTGAAAATACCAGAAAACTTCTTTACCACACAGATATAGCTGCAGCAAGATCTATAAAAAAAACAAATGACGGAGACACAATCTAGGAGAGATTAAACACATATCACAAGAAGACACAAAACCAGAACGCTGACTAAAGCAGCTTGAATGAGTTGTATCCATGTTATTGGTTTATTTGACAGTCATTTTTTACTCCTTGTCTTTATGATATCAAGTACAATTTCATGGAATTACATTAGGGATGTTGAGATATACCGGTATTGACAATAACTGTGATATTTAAAAAAAAAATGAAATATTGATTTCATATTAATAATACACATATGATAATATTGTGTAAATAATCCAGCACCTCTTAAATCACATTTTTGTAGTTATGGATACAGACTCTGTCTCCACCTCCCTACAATTTGAATGTAATTAATTTGCCAAAAAAAGAGACAAAACACACAATAAACAAAGTTTAAGATTAATTTGCTGTAGTGAAAATCTGATATCGTGACATCCCTAAATGACATGGAACAGAAAATGTATTTTTTAATATTGCTGCATAGTGCAAAAATACAAAAATATCATATGAAATTTTTTTGTAAATAAAACTGAATACAATAAAAATATACTTAATGGGTACACATTTCAAGGACAAAAACTAGCCCGTCTATCTTGAAGTTTTTAATAGAAATAAAATAAACGCTTACGTCGGCAACAAAGACTCTAGTGGTTTTCTCTAGCCTAGATTTTTTTTCTGAAATATCAGGCTACATCTGCCGGGTGTTGTAAAAATCAGCTTGATCTATGTATATATTGAGTTTTCTCGCGGTGGAATATCGTTATAAATTCACAGTTTTAAGGTTGAAATGGAGGCAGCTTCTTTTAAAGCAGGAACAGCCAATAAGGGAACAGCAGAAGGCGATCGAACCTGTTTTCTGCCTTTTATTGAACACGAAGAAGAAGCGAGGTTTCTTCCGCCTTCGTCCCGTGTCGTCACTTCCTTTCTGTCCGTGCTAACCTCGAAGTGAACACGCGTCCGCCTTCTAGCTCAAGTGAGTGTCTCCTTTATGCTGTAATAAATGTATTTATCACCGGGAGAACACGCGTGGTATCGGTATAAATAAGTAAACGTTCAACCGAAGTAGCTGAAAAACCTTAAAGACCGACATTTTTTGCAATATTAGTTCCTTTTCGGCACCGTTACGTCGGTGGCGGCTAACTTAGCTAATGCTAATGCTAACGGCACAGAAGAACACGCCGCCACATGGGTGTAACAACTTTTATCACAGTTTAAACGATTTGTCCGGGTAAATACACCCAGTTTTCATTAGAGATAATGTATGCTAAATACTTGCTGAGATGGAGTTCTTGTTGAGTTAACTCAAAGACTCAATAGATATTCAAATTCACTAACAGGTCATCTTTTCTGCTTCACACGGCCAGAAAATACAGTTGTCATGCTAATAAGATAAGATAAGATGAACCTTTATTAATCCCCTTGGGGAAATTCAGGTGTCAAAGCAGCAGCAAGAAACAGGTACAGGTGTACAAGAATTATACAAAAAATAGACAATAAATAGAAGTACAGAATATACATGTTGAGTAAGCATGGTATTTATCATCCGTCAATAAAAAAAAAAAAAATGTAGTGTACTATAAATAGATGAATATGTACAATTTAGGGAAAATACAAAAATTATTCTTCAACTGAAAAAACGTTTTTCTATTGCAATCTTCTGAATTTAAAGTGATACAATTGATATGTGATTACTTTGCCCAAATACAACGTGTAGCTATAAAGAAAACAAGAACACTAACTTGGAAGATTATACTGTTTGACAAGATAACTGTATTTTTTTGGGTGCTGTTCAAATTGCAATTAAATAGTTTAACTAAGCATAAAGAAGCACAGCCTATAGATATTTTCCTTGTAACCGAGCAAAGTGAGATCATTTCTGTTTTATTTTTTAAGTATGTGACCGAGATTAATCTTAAGTGTATCTTAAAATCAGATGTGAGCCATCAAGAAATGAAAGGTAACAGTTGCCAGACTTGACTTTTTAATAAGATCTTTGATTAGATCTGAAACGTGCAATGTGAGGACTTCAGATAATTTCTGAACAACAACAGAGGAGATTAGAGTAGAAAATCATATTGAAAATGTGTACAGCTGGCAACAATACATGCTTGGCCTGTGATTTTTGCTAATTAAGTTGCTTCTAAGTACTTAATGTTACAGAGTGCCTAAGTTTTGTACATGCCACATCTGTGGTTTTAATGTTTATCTTCAATAAGTGTAAATAACAAGGGCTTGGAGCCAAAGGAGTGTATGTGCGTTATATCAGATTTTACAGGAGAGCTAAATCAAATTTGGATCAAACTTGATTCAGCTGCTGTTGCCATGTAATAAACAAAATATTTGCTCTTTTTGTGTTATCAGATTGAGCATTACTGTTAAATATTGCTACAGTTTGAT
This sequence comes from Sebastolobus alascanus, assembly GCA_916701645.2. Lineage (NCBI taxonomy): Eukaryota > Metazoa > Chordata > Actinopteri > Perciformes > Sebastidae > Sebastolobus > Sebastolobus alascanus. The sequence goes on from CAKAOJ020000403.1 coordinate 302,299, forward strand.
GAAAAATATTTATTAAACATTTAATTTTGTTCAGTGCCAAAAGGCCATAAGCTCACTTGAGACCAACACGCTTTACGCCTTTCAGTTTTCTTTTAAGTACAACCTATGGTTCATTTCAGTTGTGTAGTTTTGGCACTGAAAAGATCTCAGAGAGCTTTCATTTGATATATAAGACTCATTGGCACAACATGGCACTTGCGCCCCTTTTGGCTTTAAGCCCTCGATGCAGTATGAATATTGTCTTTGATTTTAGGTTACTTTTATTAAGAACATGTAAAAAAGATAAGGTGGCCAAACGTGTTACATGGTCTTTTATTTGTCCTCCTGGTCAGTGATGTCCATGAACACATCTGCTCACAGTTTGAACCTTCCTGGTTATTGTTTTTGCAGGATGCGTTACGTCGCTGCTTACCTGCTCGCTACCCTGGGTGGCAATGGAAACCCTGCGGCCAAGGACCTCAAGAAGATCCTGGAAAGTGTTGGCATTGAGGCCGATGACACACGCCTGGACAAGGTACAGAGCAGACTGCACTTCACTCTGTTTCTGATGTTCTGGCTGCAGTTCTTCTACCAGCGGCTAGTCATTACCTTTTGTGATATTCACTAAATTGATCTCTCTCGACAGGTCATCACTGAGCTCACAGGCAAGAATGTGGAGGAGGTGATCGCCACAGGTGAGTGCTTGTCAGTGGGTTTGTGCCAGTGTGTAGTGATGAATTTTGATTTTAGATTGAAATCAGTAGAACAGTTTCCTGACTGTATTTACTATTAACAGACAAAATTCTGCTGAAATAGCAGGCAGAGGCAAATGGTGTTGATTCAGTTAGCTAAAACAGATTAAACGTGCCCACTTTGAGGCCAGGAAAAGAGGAAAAGTATTTAAGCTACGTCAAAGTATTACTAACTAAATTGTGTGATTATATCTAATGAAAACAACATACTGTCTGACCTCTATCTTGTTTCTGGCTGCTGAGGTGTTATCATTTGTGCTTCATGTCTGCCAACTCGTGTCTCCTCAGGTTACGGCAAACTGGCCAGCGTGCCAGCAGGTGGTGCTGTAGCCGTTGCCAGCTCTGCGGCTCCTGGCGCAGGCGGAGCTGCTGCCCCTGCAGGTGAGCCTTGCAGCTTAGCACCTTGTTTGTCAGCATCAATGACACTTGGCACACATTGCATTTGCCTTCATCTTGTATGCTAATATGATTACATGCAGCCAAACCAGTTAGTCATTATTAGTTTATTGTGGAATTGAATTTTACAAATCTACATAATTTGAACCCAACAGAATGTACCTGGTATGTACAAGTCATGTAGGTGATGTAATGTGTTTATAGATATTCTTAATTCACGGGGCATTTATGCTAGGGTTTTAAGCAGGGTCATTTTGGATTAACTTTGTGTAATTTGCATATTTTTAATTTGCAATTTGCATTCCTACAACAATTTGTCATGTAAACCCAACAGTAGATGACATGAATATCAATGACTGCATGAATTAACACGGTGAACTCATGAGCTTCGCAGTTTGTTAAATATGTTAGCGACTATAGCAGGCAATATTATCGAGTGCTTTTTGTTTTGCAGCTGCTGCTGAGGAGAAGGAAGAGAAGAAAGAGGAGTCCGAAGCGTCCGATGACGACATGGGATTTGGCCTGTTTGACTAAACTCTTTCCAAATATGAATAAAATTTATAAGAAACACCAAACTGTTCAAATGTCTTTATTCACTGCAGGATGTCCTAGTTAATCAAGTGTTACTTGCTTTTAGTAGGGTAGAAGTGAAGTGAATTACATTGATTATCTTTTTACACTGGCACCTGGCAGGGGGTGGGATAGACAGCAAGTGAACACTTTGAACTTTGTGTTGGAAGCAGAAAAATGGGCAAGCGTAAGGATGTGAGCGACTTCGACAAGGGCCAAATTGTGATGGCTAGACGACTGGGTCAGAGCATCTCCAAAACTGCAGCTCTTGTGGGATGTTCCCGGTCTGCAGTGGTCCAAGGAAGGAAAACCGGTGAACCGGCGACAGGGTCAGACGCAAGGCTCATTGGTGCACGTGGGGAGCGAAGGCTGGCCCGTGTTGTCCGATCCAATAGAAAAGCTACTGTAGCTCAAATTTCTGAAAAAGTTAATGCTGGTTCCGATAGAAAGGTGTCAGAACACACAGTGCATCGCAGTTTGTTGCGTATGGGTCTGCGTAGCCGCAGACAGCTCAGGGTGCCCGTGCTGTCCTAATGTTATGGCTGATCGGTGTATATCTCGAGGTTTTGAAATGTGACTAGATTATGCACATTCAGCTCTTCCAGCAGTAATTGTGCTGTAGGACACCGGAGCAACTACCAAACTATTGCAGCTAGTTGTGGACTAATGAATCATGTAATTGAGCCTAGTAATCAGCAGATGGCACTGTTGTATTTTGCACCATACAAAGGAGTATACAAGCTGCTGTGCACTGTGAAAACATTTTTGAATTATCCATGAGATAGACATTGATCACTGCAGCAGACTGGACGTGCTAATACCTGCATTATTTACTGCTACAGTTAAAAACACCAACCAATGGGTACAAGTGACCTGCTGGTTCGTAGTTATTTCTGCGTTGTGAGTTCAAGTGACAAGTAATGTCAGATGTATGAAACACAAACTAGCTTTGAACTAGAGACAGGAATTAATTGTAGGTTTCACAGTGTACAGTATATGCAGACTTAAGGTTTGCTAGAAAAATCCAGTTCGAAAATGCATTTATAAGAATCCGACATGACAGTTCATTACAAAACAGCCGTCCAACTAATTGGGGGAAATCTGTGAGATTGATGAGCAAAGATTAACCTTTACATAGTAAGTTTTACTCGGGGTCAAACCACGACACTAAATGCTACCAGTTCATATAGGACAATGGTCAACATCCTGGATGTCAAATATTTACAACAGCATCAAAACTGATAAATAACAGTTAATTTCAATAGCAAGTGTGAATTCTGAATGACCACTCCCTCCTCTTCAGAAGAGTGGGACACAGCCAAACTTCACGTGCACATGTTGCTTGGATCGCCGTAGCAACACCAGACCATCAACGAGATTTTAAACTTTAGGTCAATGTGCAGTGTGTTTTATTCTGAGTGCCACACCACTGTAACTGAATGGCGTGTTTAAAAAAACACTTTAATACTAATAGATGACTGAATTACTAAAGTCACACTTCATTGTATAGTCTTACAGGTGTCATTACCTCGTGAGAAAATGCTATTGGTAAATTTTTTTTAACACTGTTTTTATTGTGCTTTTAACAATTGAAACTTGCAATACATAACTCTCATACAAAATATAAAAATTATAAATATATGTTGGTAATAAACAATCTGTCATATAATATACATTTACAGTTCACAGAAGAGTGTATTGGCTTATCAACAGAAAAAAATAGAAAAAAGTAATAATTGAATAAAATAAATAATATTTAAAAGATAAAATAAATAAAAAAGGGGGGTGGATGCCTATTACATTTTTATGTCAGAACAGCACTTGCACCTCACAGAAGTGCTTTCTAGTAGACACAATGCCTACAAATCCTTGCTGCTAAGCTAATACTGGCAGGCCCTAAAAGAAAATATCTAATAAATGGACTAAAAAAAGGTATACAGCCTGTTCAAGGCAAGAAAAGACCCTTTTTTTCATACGGTGTTATTCATAGTTTATATAGATATCTTTAAAAATACAGAAAATTGTTTCAGTTTTTCTTTTTATTTAGCTAACTTTACGTTAGTCCCCCCACCTCTGAAACTAAACCCACACACGACCATTGAAATGCATCAAAGCTGTTAATTCCTATTGTGATCTCTGAATACAGCATAGAGCCAAAGTCCCGCCCCATGTATGAACCCGTCACTATTTAATTTCGGAATATGTACAATGTAAGAAGTACTATATCAAGATAACTAGATTTTGACACGGGGCCTAAAATCAGGTAATAGAGCAGGACCCGTCTTTCAGCCTTTATTATGTCCGTTGATGTTATACTTTAGTTTATGGATATTTCCCAAGCAAAATTACAATGAATCGGATTACTACGAACCATCTGCCACCCAGTGTTTCAACATACTGCATTTTTTGTCACTTTACCAAAACAAACTGACATGTGATTCAGCATACTTAGCTGTGAATGATTCAATGATTGAAAACAAGTCATCACAACACATTCTAGGCAACTTAAATGGATTAGTACAAGCCACTTCACATTTCTAGATAAAATCTTCATGCAATGAGCTAAAGTGAGGTTTTAAGATTGTGTGCATTAACCTAGCCTGGTTGTTATCTAGCGGCCTTTTCAAAGACAGAACAAGGTTAAACTTTTTTACACTATGAACTTTCAACATGGCAGCTGACACAGTACTTTATGTCTCAATAACACAATTAGTCATGTCCTGGTGTGTGACTATAAGACTTTAAGTTACTTAATCCCAAACTTTTTAAGTTTTCTGATGAGCAGCTGAGTCATGTGGTGTTCAAAGCTTAGTCAGCAGATGGTAGTTACTCATAATGTGAGCTTTACTTAAGAAAAGTTTTTTTCGCTTGTAGTTGTTCTTACTTTTTGATAGAGTAGCCTATTACAAGCCAAGTATACCTTTCTGTAGGCCTATAATGCAAGAATACTTAATTATACTTTTCTTAAGTATATCCCGACCAAGTATACTTAGACTTTTCTGTATACTTGGCTTATACTGACAAGTATACAGAAAAGTCTAAGTATACTTGCCTTATACTGACAAGTATACAGAAAAGTCTAAGTATACTTGCCTTATACTGACAAGTATACAGAAAAGTCTAAGTATACTTGCCTAACACTGACAAGTATACAGAAAAGTCTAAGTATACTTGCCTTATACTGACAAGTATACAGAAAAGTCTAAGTATACTTGGTCGGGATATAACGTTACTTAAGAAAATTAAGTATTTTTTTCCTCATAGGCCTACAGGAATGTGTATTGGCTTGTCGTTGTGCTTACTTTTTGATAGAGTAGCCTATTACAATGTGTGTAGCATAAAATAGAAATACTCATAAGAAAATTCTGTAGCGACAGGGCAATCTATATCCTTTCACGTTTTTTTTTTGTTTTGTTTTACTGTTCTATGTGTCTTTCTGTGGTGGAAAAACAATAAAAATAAAGTATAAAAAAAAAATAGAAATACTCAAGTACATAAGTACCACAAAATCGTACTTTAGTAAATGTACTTTTCCTACACTTGCGAAAAAAAACTCCTGATGTAAATGAGTCTACTATACGGTATAAATACAGGAGGGTGTGAGCAGGTCGTGTGGCAGCCTTCCTCTTTGTCCCTCCCTCTTCCGGGCAGTGACGTCACGGCCCGCTCCATCCAGTTTATCAGTCGCTCCTCTCGTGTGCGGACAGTGAAGGTTACCTGCTTCAACAGTGCTTGAACGGCAACCTTTCCACTGTCTTCAGACACCGATAATTGCTTTTGATCATAATAATCAATAACAAACCAAATCTTATTTTTTAATTACCTTAAAAACATCAGCTCGCTAAATTTATCCCGAGACCACGTTTAGCTTTACTAGCTAAGCTAAGTGTTTGTTTTGCTAACAACGCGGGACAGCTTTTCGACCTCCTCACAAGAAGACAAAGGTAAGAATTCATCTTTAAGCTTGTGCGTCTTCTCAGGTGTATATTTGCCTGTTTAATGACGGACCTACACGTTGATGTTGGTCCAGGAGACGGTGCGGTTGTTTATCTCAGCCCGTGTGGCCTTTGCGCAGTTGGCTCTGCGCCATCTGCGTAATTTCTCCCGTGCCACACAACAACAACAACATCGGACATCAGAATCAGAAACTCGTTTATTGCCAGGTGTATGAGGTTTACATTAGGAATTTGCTTTGGTGAGTTGGTGCAATAAAACAGTAAAGATAACAGTAGGATAATTAAGTGTTAGAATAAAATAAGAATAAAATATACAATATAATATATACACAAGAGACATGTCAAACAAAATTCATACTTTGATGCGATGTTTGACGCAACTTTAACATTATGTTAGAGCTGGTACACAGCTGTCAGTTGATATGATTTTCTGGCAATTGTAAGGCTTTTTACTTCTGTGACAAGATTTTCCCTTATGTAAGAAAATGTAGCTGTGCCAAAACATGTGCCAAACCCAGTGATACTGAGCTAATAATTATATAATTATGTGATGATACCTCTGATGAAGGTTGGGCCTATCGATTGGCATACAATCATTTTTTTTTTATGAAAATTGTTACATAAGCTCGACTAGTAATATTTGTCATTTATCATTATGTTGTTGGATATATTTGGTAAACGTTGAAGTATAGTTTTGATATCTAAATGAAACATACAAATACAAAGCAGTGCGCCTACTGAATCCGATTTTTATCCAAGTAAAAATGTTATTTTACACTGAATTTGCTATGATGTCCAATGTAAAGTGATCAATATCAACTAGAAAATGACAAGTGTATATATAGTAGAGCAGTATTAGAATAAGGTTTTGTAGTTATTGTGATTAGTGCTGTAAAATGTTTTCATTATCGATTTAATTGATCCAGTCCATCGCTTAATTTTTTTTTAATGAATTGTTAAATGTTAAAAGTATCAGAAAACAGTTCAAATTGCCCATCACAATTCCCCTGAGCCCGAGGCGATGTTATCAAATGTCTTGACTTAACAGTCCAATTTCCAGCTCACAACGATATTAAACGGAGGAAAGCAGCAAAACCTCACATTTGAGAAGCTCAAACCACATAATGTTTTGTAATATTGCATGATAAATAACTCAAATGATTATACACTATTTTTCAGAAAGGATTTACCAGGTTTATATTAAATAAATATAGGTGTTTTGTTTAGTGGAGATGTTATCTATTTTCTAAGTTTTCTTTTTTTATTTGCCATGCCTCTAAGGGCTCTTATTATTTTGCACCAACACTGTGTTACTGTTTAAAAAAAAGTGATAAACATTTGCATTTTTTTCAAATAATAGTAGTAGTGTAGTAGTGTGCCGTATTTAATGGGAGCAACACAGTGCTTAACTGGCATTGTAAGACGCATCTAATTCTGTATTGGACTCAGTCTGAAACATTCATAAACACATCAGTGTCACTCTATTTTCACAATGACAGATGGAAGCTACAGTTGGAATATTATTTTCTTTTATAACCGAACTATAGCTTTTTAAACTCTGCATGCATAGCTAGTTTTAGGTGTGTGTAATTCTCTTGGCAGATAGGTTATTTTTGTGTGACACATTTCAGGACTTGTTTTGCTTCACCTGAAGGAAACGTCTAGTTTTAAAAAAAATGGCAATCCCCTCTTTCCTCCTCACGGGGATACTACTTTGACCGGGATAACCGGGCATTGCACAACTTTGCCAAGTTTTTCCTTAATCAGTCACATTTACTCAGAGCCCAAGGCGATGTCTTCAAATTTCTCGTTTTGTGCGACTGACAGTCCAATTTCCGATTACTTACCGATTGCTTGATATATAGCTCAAATGATTAACCGATTATTAAAATGCTGACTAATGTTCTGAAAATTAACTCATTGTTTCAGCTTTAATTATGATATTGTAGACTTGTATCAAACATGCCCAATGGTACTAATACACACACACACAGTATGAGTTGTACCATTTTGAGTCTTGTTTGTTTGCCTAGTAACTGGATTTTGTTTGCTGTGTTTCAGAACCATGAGTTCCCAGGTGAGACAGAACTTCCACCAGGACTGCGAGGCTGCAGTCAACAGGCAGATCAACCTGGAGCTGTACGCCTCCTACGTCTACCTGTCTATGGTGAGAGTCCAATAGGTGGATAGAGAAGTGTTCAGGCAATAGAAGAGCAGCAAGTGAAACAAAATGAATGGGGAAACCCAGGGTGGAACAGCTGATGACATTAGGAGAACCAAATTTATTATCGAGAAGTGATTTTTTAATTCCCTTTAACCAGACTGTATTGTGGTTTTGTAACTGCTGAGCTGAGTGTGTGTAAATGGTGGATGATGGTAGTCTGTCACGCTATATAAAAGCCACCGTCAGAGCAGCCATATTCATTAAAAATTAACTTGTTAACCATGTGAGTGAGCTTTTAGGTCTCAGTTTGATAGCCTGCGTTTGAACTGAGGTGACATGGATGTTGTGTGACTGAGTAATAAAACAAAGGTTGAAGTTCTTTGTGAGATTATGTACAGAGACGGGGCAGCGAGTGCATCGCCTGTCCTTAACAAATGGGCTTCACTCTAAGCACCGCTTTCACCTATCGATCCCACACACAGCTGTGTTTGTAAAAGGGGAAACATTCATAAACACATCATTGTCACTCTAGTTTCACAATGATCGGTGGAAGCTACTGGTGGAATATTATTTTCTTTTATAGCAGAACTATAGCTTATTAAACTCTGCGTGCTTAGCTAGTTTTAGCTGTGTGTAATTATCTTGGCAGCTAGGTTATTTGTGTGTTACGTTTCAGACACATTTCAGGACTTTTTTTGCTTCACCCGAAGGAAACGTCTAGATTTTGAAACACCGACAATCCCCTCTTTCCTCCTCACAGGGATACTACTTTGACCGGGATGACCAGGCATTGAACAACTTTGCCAAGTTCTTCCTTGATCAGTCACACGAGGAGCGCGAGCACGCTGAGAAGCTGATGAAACTACAGAACAAGAGGGGGGGAAGGATCTTCCTACAAGATGTCAAGGTACGAGCTCATATGTGATCGGGTGTGTTTTAACTTAACTGGGTGTGTGAGATGTCCTGTTCTGGGCTATCGTATAGCGCACGTTGGGAGGGCAAAAGATGGCCCAAAAGATACAAAGGGTGTGAGTGTGCTGCGCCTCTTATCTTTCACTGACACACAAACGCAACCCGTTGAACGTTAAACTGCAAACCGATAAACTGAACGAATCAGACGGCTTGTTGTCTGGGTTGGGTCGTTTGCCTCCCACCTCTCTCATTAATAAGTGTCTCACCAGTGTTTTCCTGACCTGCTTTGTGTTGCAGAAGCCAGAGAGGGATGAGTGGGGCAGTGGAGTCGAGGCCCTTGAATGTGCCCTGCAGCTTGAGAAGAGCGTGAACCAGTCACTGCTGGACTTGCACAAGCTCTGCTCTGAACACAATGACCCACATGTGAGTATTGAGTCGTGGCTTGACGGTTGCAAAGCACCATGAAACATTTTTCTTCTTTGTCACCTTTTAGTCTTAGAGAACACCAATCCCAAATTAAGTACCCCGCTCTCCTGGGTCTAAATCCTGAGTTTGACCCATTCACCCACCACAACCTTGTCGCTGTTTATATTACTACGTCTACTATTACTACCAAATCTTTCTGCTAGAAAGGGCTTTCTGGCAGAAAACCCTTCGGCTAGCTAACTATTGTTAAATTAAATAGCATATTCAACTTGGCTGGGTTTAAATAGCCGAATAGCTGCCATGTGACTATTCTCACCCGGGTGCAAACAGACACTCCGTTAAAGGCAATACTCATCTGAGCACAAGCACTTCAGACATGCAAACCGGTTGTGCACCGGCACTCTAGAAATATAGAGAAAGATGTGTTCCTTCCAATTAGCTGCAAATTCTGCAGGTTTCCCTTTCATTTTTTTGCAGAAGTGAAAACAGCTGCCAGACTTTGATGCGGCCTATGTGGCATTTACACAGTACAGCTGTTGTACTATTTCCTCGATTAATCGATTAGTTGTTTTGTCTATAAAATGTCAGAAAATGGTGAAAAATGTCCATCAGGGTTTCCCAAAGCACAAGATGACGTCCTCAAGTGTCTTGTTTTGTCCACAACTCAAAGATATTCAGTTTACAGTCATAGAGGAGGAAAGAAACCAGAAAATATTCACATTTAAGAAGCTGGAATCAGAGAATATTGACTTTTTTTTTTACTTAAGAAATTACTCAAACCGATTAATCGATTATCGAAATAGTTGACTAGTTAGTTGTTAAGATGGTTGCTAATAGTTGACAACTAATCGTTTAATCGTTGCAGCTCTAATATTCAGTACAAGTTCAAATCTAGTGGATTCGACAGAGCTATAACTCACTAAGCGGTTGCAAAACAACACTAACCGATCGAACCGTCAGACTAGAATCATCCCAAAAGTGCCAATTTAACGCATGTGTAACCTTTGCTCATATTCATCTTTAAATTCTTTCGGTTCGGTGTGTGTTTCGGCTCTGATTTGATTTACCTCTCTTTCTTTCAGATGTGCGATTTCATCGAGACGCACTACCTGGACGAGCAGGTGAAGTCCATCAAAGAGCTGGCGGACTGGGTTACCAACCTGCGCCGCATGGGAGCTCCTCAGAACGGCATGGCCGAGTACCTGTTCGACAAACACACCCTGGGCAAAGAAAGCAGCTAAACCCGTCCAGATCACATTTCCTAAAGCCTTCTATATATGTATATTTGTATCTTGCTTTCAAATGTTTTCCACATATGGAGGCATCTGCATGGTACTGGCTACTCATTTAAACCTCTTATATTAATTACTCCATGTGCTTATTCTCCACTTAACATTTACTTCAGAGCTGTGAGCTATTCCATTCAAAGCCCACTCTTGTATCTTGCACTTCTCTCTCTGCTGTCAGCTATGCATACGTCATTACGATGTAATTGCTGTGTTTTATGCCAGGAGCTGTTAAATCAGACATAATAAAACGAACCCTCTGGATTCTGATGAGTCTCATGTTTTAATGTTGTACCGGTGTTAAAAACAGAAGACCGTTTTAATGGTTTCAAATTGAGCTCTGTATCTGAAAAACGGTAAAAAAAAAATAGGTATAATGATCTGTTTCACTTCCTTTACCAGAGAAAACAGAACTAGGCAGTCGGCTGGCACCTTTATCAAAATTTTCCTCGAGTGAGCAAAGTGAGAACTCCTCTTTGAAGCCTCTTGTTGTCGGGTCTGTTTTTATATCTTTGCAAATGACATGTTTTTAAAGATCTGGCTATTGGCATTGTATTTAAAGTAATGGACACTGGAACGTTTTGGTCGTCGAAGGAGACTGGTAATCGAGAAAATAATCACAATGTTTATCTGCATGTGAAGAACATAATTACTGTTTTCCTCAGAGCCTGTGGTCTCTAGAAAATATACACCAAAAATCCAAAATAAGTAGCTTGACGTGAAACTAGTTATGATCATATGAAGTTCATGTCTCGAGGCATTAGCAAATTGCCACTTGTTTCTCTTGTGCCAGAGCGTTTCTAACTGTTACAAAGACTAGTTTTTACAGTTACAGTATGTATGTATGTTTATTGTCTGGGCCGTCTAGAGGGCTCATAAAGGGGGGGATTTCCAGCTCAAACCTTTTACAGGAAGTGTAAATGAAATGTTTTGCGTAGACCTGTGTCACCATGATTTTGCAATCACAGACGTCTGTTTCTCTGGAACTAGTCCCACTTCCTCTAGTGGTGAAATAGAGGAATTGTTTTAAATAATACATGTTAACAATCAACTTTAATGAAGGAAAAACAACACACATTTTTATATGCGCTGTGTATACTGCGTGCAAAGAAAATATGTCTGATTTTTGGAATATTTTTCATTTTTAAATATATTTATATATTCTTTTTACATTTGTTGTAGTCAAAACGTGTGCCATCCCATACAAACAAACGAACAAATATGATCAGTTTATAAAATAAAATTTGTTAAAAATTACCAACTAGTGGCTGCTCTAGTTTGGCCCCCAAATTTTTCAAATAGTTTTATTTAAATAACTGTTTGAATCCAAAAGAGATGAAATTCTCCAACATTAGATAAGATTAAAGAAAAGTCCAAAATAATAGAAATTTGTGTAGCAGAACTTTGTTTTTTCTTTTCTACCTGATTAATCATCTCACGACCTCTCAGATTTATTTTGTGACCCTGTGGAGTCTGACCTCAGGGTTGGGAACCACTGAACTAAACCACTCATATAATATATAATATAAATATAAAAATATATAATTTGCAAAACAAGTACCTGATATTGATTGATACTTTAAGTACATTTTGATTATAACACTTCTGTACTTAGTAAGATTTTAAATTAATGACTTTTACTTGTAATGGAGTACTTATACATCATTGTATTGGTACTTTTACTTAAGTAAAAGATCTGAGTACTTCTTCCACCACTGCTGGATACTGTATGTAGTCATCCTACTATAGGGTTGTAGGATTGTGGAGTGAAGAAAAGTCAAACTCAAAATGCAAACATTCACTTAACACCACACTATAATATCATTTATTCCCAACACAACAGGAAAGTCAAGAACAGAACTGGAAGAAGAACAACATTGAGGCACATTTCTGAATTGAGAAGAGAAGAAACCTAAGTGCTTTGAAGAACTATATTACAAAAATCCAACATTTGTTATCATAGTGACTCTGTGGAATATATAAATGTGAATTAACAGCCCCCACAATCCCTGCTGTTAGACGGAGGTGTTCACGCTTCTTCAAGCTCCACCAGCACGCCGTCACAGTCTTTAGGGTGGAGAAACATCACCGGTTTCCCGTGCGCTCCTATCCGAGGCTCCGCCGACAGAGTTCTGATGTTCTTTGCTTTCAGGTCCGCTATTGCAGCGTTAATGTCATCTACCTGCAACCAAAGAGGAAAACTGTTAATTATTTTTCTAACTTTGGTTAGTCTGACACACACTCTATCATACTGATCATCTTTAATGTAAAGTATGGAATGCATTAAATGTACTGTATTTGCTGCATTGGTGTCGAAAATATTACAAAGAGAGCTGAGTGGTTCAAATTATGTTGATAATGTGCAATCACTGGTTTTAAGTAGCTTTACTGCCATAAGAATACATTAGAGTGACACCAATATTGACAACAATTTGTATTTTGACATAAACATCACTTTTTTTGGTACTGAGTGAGACATTTTACAGCTCACAAATTAAAAGTGTCAGTGCTCTCTGGTGGACAAACTGTAATATTGTTTCTACTACTGGTTGACTACTGTATATAGTTCTTCGACGTTTCTGTAATGCTTGTTACTTGGTGGTCGACATATATACTGATTATATATCTGTAACAAGCTAATATTGGTTCATCTATTAATTTATTCAATTGGGCTATTGAATAAATGATTGCTTATAGTGGTTTAGCTTAGACCTAGGAGCCCTAATAAGAACCGACACAGATATCCCCTTAAACTGTACCAAACACTTCAGGTATGAAAGCACGATAAGACTTCTACTAAAAGGTAAAAGCTGGAATTCAGTATCTCCAGACTCCGGACCCAAAATAGGACCTTTGGGATAAAGTGGGACAGGATGTCTGTTGGACAAATGTGCTGCCATTTTTTTTAATATTTTTTTTGCCACATTAGACGATTCGACTCATTAAACAGGTAAAACAAATAACGAATGAATAACGGATACATTCTATTGAGGTGTGTCAGTGCCATCAGTATCCTGGTGGTGTTGGCTTTATTTACAGAAGACATTTCAACATGTCACAGGAGTAGTTTCAAAAGAACATCTTGCACATCATAAAATCTTAGTGACAGGTGCATAGGATCAAAAACTCATGACTTAAAAAGAAAATCATTTTGTCGACGGTTGCAAGAAAAATAATTACTATTAATTGGGAGAAGCCTAACCCTCCCACAGTTGTTCAACGGATACAAAAAGTCAAACATGTTTACATGATGGATCACATGACTGCCCAGCTACAACTAAAACTGCCTATTTCTATAGGGAGGTGGGCATCAGTTATCGATTACCTTAGTTAGGAATCCTGTGCTTTATTGTTTAGATGCAGGCTTGTATAGGTATGTGTGTGTGTGTGTGTGTGTGTGTGTGTGTGTGTGTGTGTGTGTGTGTGTGTGTGTTCTACCTCTGCACAGTGTTATTTCATCTATATATGTGCATGTATGTCAAGTGAAGCTTGTCACGATCTAAGTGATTTTGTTTTGCAATGTCAATTGCCTGTCAATGTGTGTTAATGGCAAAAAATGAAGAATACCAAAGAATCCCTGCACACTCTCCATCACTTGAACTCACTATGTTTAGCTTCTTTGGTTTCAGGGTCCTGGTGCATGTCACGGATTACTGATGGTGAACAGAGTCATCAATAATGTAAAACATGTGCTTTTCAAAGTGTGACAACTAGTCAAAATGTCTGCTGTGAAAAAGCCATATTGAGCATACTGGCTCACTTGCATACATAAAAGGAACAGAGCCTATATTAATGTTATTAGGTGTGCTTAATCTGCTTCAGTGAGAACGTTCTATTCAAGCTTATCAAATGGAGGGTTAAAGTCCTACACAATACTGACCAGGTGTACCTGATAAAGTGTCTGCTGAATCTCTCACCTCAATGCAAATGTGGTGCATCCCTCCAGACTTGTTCTTCTGTAAGAAGCCAGCGATCGGGCTCTTCTCCCCCAGAGGATGCAGCAGCTCCAGCTTAGTGTTGCCGAGCTCCACAAACACCGTGTAGACGCCGTGCTCGGGCAGGGGCACCTTGTCACTCACCGTGGCCCCGAGCACGTCCCGATACAGAGCCGTGGCCTTCTCCATGTCAGGGACAGCGATGGCGATGTGGTTCAGCCTCCCCAGCTTCCAGAGTGATCCAGGGACGCCCTGATGGAGCGGTGCTGCCGTTGAATGTGCCCTCAGGAGGGTGAGACGAGAACATCTCGAAAGACCTGCCACTGAATAAACACATTCAAATATAGAGAGATTAGTTGTGGCTAATGTGTTGGAACATTAGAGTCTTACTCCACACTGTCTGACAGTATATACAGTATCCAACAAGTTCAATTAAGATGTGTGATGTTTACAGAGTGAACCCAAGACATGTTTTTTGAAAAAGAAATATTCTAGATGTATTGTGCATCATTTTACACACATTTCCCCCAATTCAGCCTGATATCTGACATCTCTTTAACTCCACTAAATTTCAAAATAAAGGTCTGTGGGTTTGAACTATGTTTGGCTGCATGTCATGCATTTAATGACTGATACACACACAGTAGTAGGTTAAAACACATATCAAACAATCCATTTATGATTTAAGTTAATGCAAATTTACAGCTAACTGTTATGGCATTCGTCAAAATATTAAGTTTAAGGGCTCAGATAGTTAAGTTTTTTTTTCATTTCAAATCTGAGTTGAAGAAAACGTCTGCACATTGGTGAATATAAGACTGGACTACAGTTCTCTTTGCATGTATTCAAATAAAAGAAATACAGAGACTTTTTTTTTTTTTACACAAAACACAAAAAGTGGCATGTAACGTTACCCAAACACCACGATGTAACGTTAACATATGGACAGTAACTTTGTGTAACGCAGCTAATATTCAACAACGTCGCAGTCTTGTTTGATATTATACAATAAATCAGAGGACCACCATACTGATAAAAGCACGCATTTGGTAGTTAAATAATTGTTGACAGAAACCAACCTGCAACCTTCAGCCAAGCGGACGCCATGTTTGAATGTCGGAACCAAAAACAGCAGCGGAAGAGTTTCTCGTCGAGCCTGTTTACCTCCGACACAGACCGTCCGCCGCCACACACATGTGGAATAAACGATGGCTAGTGGAGATGTTTGGAGCGTGCTGGAGGAGTGTGTGAAGAAAATAAACGCCAACACAGCGCAGCCAGAGAACTTTCTGAGGCAAGTGTTTTCTGTCTGTGTGTTTGTGTTGTTTGAAAAAGCCTTTAAATGTTGTTTTACGCGTGTTTGAAGAGAAGAGTTTGAGCCGGCTAACCGGTAGCTAAAGCTAACTGCATGCACTTCTAGCGTTAGCACCGTGTTTCATTAAAGGGGTAACAAGCTGTCACCCTCTTGAAGCACTTTAAGGAGGTCTTGAGAGGACATTTATTATTTACCAAGTGGCTGTTTTGCAGCAACTATTCCATGTTATTGTAACTACATGTCTTTAGACTGATGGCTTGTGTAGAAACTACAAAAGGTGGAAATAAATGATCCCATGTGTTCTCTATCAGTGGGGACTTCAACTAACACACAAAAAACAACTAGCCTGCATCCACACCTCCTTTCTGTTAGTTTACTACATTTTAAACACTGAGTGCCCATATATTTTACTGACGTGGACAGAGCTGGCACAAACTGCATTAACACAGTTGTGTTTAGAAATGTGAAAGAAACAATCAGTGCAATAGAATCAAATGCTGCACATGATGATAAGGGTGATGTGATTGGGATAAGTGATATATTGCAAGGTAATCAACTGCTACTGATAGTGTAACCAAAGAGGATGCAGGATTTGAGTAGTCTTAAATTATTCACTACATTTGTCACAAACCTTATAGATAACTCAGCAGTGTAATGTAGGGTGAGACTCTTGAAAACACACTGCAAAATGTATGTGTGCCTGAACTCAAATAGATTTAATTAGCAAAACACAGAACTGCCAGAAAGCAAAATAATTTCAGAAGTTTGACTGTCTCGTTGGTCTATATAAATTGTTGGTATTGTTGTTGGCTTTTGGTATCGGCCAATACCGAGTACTGATCCGATACCAGTGTTCAATTAATAATCTGTATGCCTATGCAGTATCGGCCCCGATATCCGATCAAGTGTTTGTGTCGGTGCATCCCTACAAATTGTTATTTAAAAAAAAAAAAAAAAAAGACATACTACTATATAATTTCATAATTCCAGTGCTAACAGTAATTATTGGTACCAAGTGTATCACAGGTGAATGTATTACGTTATATTGTTGTGTTGAGTACTTGTACAAACCCTAGCATTGACAATTGCACACCAGACTTTCACCCAACTTCATGGGATTCTGTGTTTCCTCCTTTTCAGCCTTCAAGATGGAGTGGCGGCAGACTTTACCTCTCTCACTAAGACCCTGTATGACCTCCACAAAGCTCAGGAGCCTGCAGATTATAAAGGCAGCCCATTGGCTCAGCTGGTGGTGGAAAGCTTTGATGAAGAGCAGATCTGGCAGGAGCTGGAGCTACAGAACAACGCCGTACTGAAACACTTTAAGAATGCAACTGATGAGGCTCTGTCAGATGAGACATTAACGGTGCTGGTAGAGGAGGAGGAGGAAGAAGAAGAAGTAGAGACTGATGATGAAGAAGAGCAGGAGGAACCACCCAGACAGTCTAAGAAAATGGCTGTGGAGGCTGAGGACGGGGCAGAGGATCACACAGATGAGGACTCTGATTTAGATTTTGATGTGGATGCTCTGGAGAAGCGAGAGAAACAGAAGAAGGAGATTGGGAGGAAAGGCTCCAAAATTAAGGTGGTTCCCTCTGAGGTTGACGATACGTTCTTCAAACTGTCAGAGATGGAGTCGTTTCTCGATGATATGGACAAGCGAGAGGGAAAGGAGGATGAGAACGAAGATGAGCTCGACTATTTTCAGGACCTGCCCTCCGATGAGGACGACGATCTCGACTTGGATCAAATACTTTCTACCAAAACGCAAAAGAAAATCACTGTATGTATTTTATCACTTAGTCTCACATATTCTATTGTGTCCCGATGGTGCAGAATAGAGGAAATGAACGGATTGTTGTTTATATTTTTAGGTAAGGAGCTCAAGGAATCTCAAGTACAAGGACTTCTTTGATGCTGTCGACAGGGAACCAGCTAAAGCAGATGACCAGTCAGATGGCGAGGATGACAGCGTGGATGAAAACCGGGAAGAAGGTGGAGAGGAAGTAGATGACGAGGAAGATGATTATGATGATGAAGAGGAGGGTGACGATGAGTAAGTGTGATTAAAATTATGTAATGCGTATAATTATATGTGAGAGAAGCACGTATGGTTGATAACAGCATGTCTGTGTCTTCTTTGCCAGGGATGAGGAGACCAAAGCATCTCATAAGAAAGTGACCTTTAACCTCACTGGGGAAGAGGACAGCGAGGGAGAGGACATTGAGGACATTTTTGGAGGAAAAACTCAAAGCTCAGCAAAGTCTGAATCAAAGTCATCATTTGAGAAACGGCAAGAAAAGGTAATCAGTAGGGCTGTCAAAGTTATTGCGTTTATGCAAATTCATTTTAACGCCACTAATTTCTTTAACACATTAACGCAACTTGCGATTTTTAGGTTAGCGGGCTCAGTTTTAAAGCCAGAGTGAAGATACTGCTATCATATGAAACTAGAAAAACCTAAGGAATCCAGTGGTACCAACCATGTCATACTAGCTTGTCGCAAAGGAGGTTAAATAACGCTCCAAACTTACGCTAAATTTTGGCGAGAAAAAACTGTCAATGGCCATTTTCAAAGGGGTCCCTTAACGTCTGCCCTCAAGATATGTGAATGAAAGTGACTTCTATGGGTACCCACAAGTCTAGACCAAGGCTGTGTTCAGACCAACCTTAGCCCTCTGTGAAAAAGTGCAGGCCTCTCATTCATTTAAAAAGGCCAGTCCAGCGGCTGGGGGTGCCAACGCAGAGGGCTCTGGCAAAAAGGTCATCAAGCAAAAAAGTTCAACTTTCATTGGCTGCGGTTTGCCAATCAAACATATGCAAGCAAACGTTCCCAGTGGATATTGTTTGCCTCAAAAGATGCATTAATGATATTAATTATTATTAGCGTTTGTGAAGCATTTTGCTGGATATTCATTTATTCATTCACGAAACTGGCATGACTGAAACTTGAAAATATAAGGAGACAGTGCTGGTCAGATTATTACTATGGTTGTATGTGGGGTTTTTAACCACTTTTGGTCAAATGGGGAAAATATTTTTTATAGGCTGATCTTAAAAAAAAAAAAAGATATGCATGAGAGATGATGATTGAGCTAGTGAATTACAGTGGTGTTAAATGACAGTGCAAGACGTACATTTCTTTCTTTCTCTGCTGCAGCCTTTACGTTAATCTGACGGCATTCAATTGAGACAATACTGCTGCGTTGACAGTGATACAGAAATGTTACTAGGTCTGATCTAGTAAGATTGCCGTCGTGACTTTTGCATAATTATTCAGGCGTAAGACCGACATGTTAAATTGCCACCAGATTAACGTAAACGGGTGCATGTCTAAAAGGGCCTGATAATCCTTCAAATTAACAGATCTGTTCCTCAAACTGAACTTCCTGGATTGGGTTTTATGTCTCACTGGTACCTGAGGCAACACGCCCCCATCAACGCGACCCCTCGCGTTGTTTTATCACAGGGCTGATTTCAGTCTGAACGGCCACTAATGGCGATTATTATTCTATCCTATTGTTGTTCAAACCTGCAGATGTCAGAGAAGATCGAGGAGTTGGAGAAAGCAGCTCTAGGAGAGAAGCCCTGGCAGTTGTCCGGAGAGGTGACGGCACAGACTCGTCCAGAGAACAGCATGCTGGAGGAACACGTGGAGTTTGAGCAGACGTCCAGGATGGGTGAGTGACTCCTCTTCTTTTGTGTGTTGCATTCTCATGTTGGCAGGTGACTGTATGTTATTTATACAATGATTCACACTGGGGTTATGTTTATGTTGTTTAATTAAGGTTATTAAAATGGTGAGAATTTCTTTCTTTCTTTCTTTCTCTTTTAGCCCCAAGTATCACTGAGGAAACCACACTACAGCTTGAAGACATCATCAAACAGAGAATTAAAGACCAGGTTAGTCACAATAAATTGTGTCTTTATATTGTCTGAAAAAATATAAGTTTTTTTTTTTTTTTTGTTGCCTGACTATAACCCAGTGCATTTGACATGTGTTTCTGTAAGGCGTTTGATGATGTGGTCCGCAAGGAGAAACCCAAAGAGGAGGTGTTTGAGTACAAGAAGAGGCTAACGTTGGACCACGAGAAGAGCAAACAGAGCCTAGCAGAAATCTATGAGCAAGAATACCTCAAGCAGAATCAGGTTTGACTTTTATCTTGTTTTAACTGTTGCTTAAACACACGAACCAGTGCTGCATCCATTCTTTTTGTAAATTTTTCTGATTTCAGCAAAAGACAGAGGTGGATAACCCTTCCCATGTAGAAATTCAAAAGCTTATGGACACACTCTTCCTGAAGTTGGATGCTCTCTCCAACTTCCACTTCACTCCTAAACCGGTAAGTTTTGCCTCCTGACAGCACCGACTGAAAGTCGCCAAATAGGCTTAAAATATTGAGATTGACTGTCCTTTTGAAAGCGTCTGAAAGGTTCAAGGTTCTTTATTTGTCATTTGTCAATTCCAGCAAAGCAGTCATTGGCAATGAAAATCTTTGGCCTCAGGATCCTTCAAAAATTTTTATAAAATATGTGTATATATAAAAGGGGAAATCACACAAGTAAAAGTAAAATGATAATCTAAGACATAAAATAGTGCAGTTAAAATATAGGGCTTAAATATAAATAATATATAATAATATATATATTATAAGTAAATATAAAATAGTAATGTTGTAGAACTTGTGTCAGCAATCACAGGCCTATTTAGCGAAACCCCTATTGTGTCCAATTTTTACCCTAGATCTAACTCTGGTTAGTGACATCATCAGTTTAATCTGTGATTCTTAATGCATTAAAAAGTTCCGAGACATAATACGTAAGGGATAACGCCAGATGAGGTGTCCATTATCAGGAATTAGATTGCCTCTGCGAAGGCCATTAATTCCTGATAATGGACACCTCGAAGTTTAGTATTTCTAGTCCGCTCGGCGCATAGAACCCTTTGGCTCACCTACGAGCCAGAAAACTAATACTATGCTAGCAAGATTCAAAGTCAATAACATTGTGTACAGTTGAAAAACAGTAAATATAATTTGAAAGTAGGCCATTTTTAACAACAAGGCTAGCTAGCTATCCAGCCATGTCATTAACCTAAAATCAATATCAAGAGTTTCACGAACAAATGAGAGACCATGTGTACTGTCTGTCGCAGCCTGAAGTAGCAAGTTGAATAGCGAATGGGAGAAGATCACTTATGTGATACAACAACAGTCAACAAGTTCAGAGGGGCAGTTAACTAACTTCTTGCAGCTTGTGTCTTCCGGTCGCCACCCTAGGGTGTTCAGAGGATGAGGCACTGAAGGACTAACGTTACACTCAGTGTTGTAAATAGGACATTCTGATTTCACACATTAATTGAGAACAGTGAACAGACAATTTCACTGGAACTACTTAGTACGTGTCCATTATCAGGAATAAATGGACACCCTTCAGCCAATCAGAATCGATTTACCCATGGTATAAATATACATAGAACATGCCATCCCCTCATGTTGTTTGTAAATAGAGCCGATGCAGGAAATGGAATAGAAATAAACTGTAAATGTAAACTGATAATATGAACATATCTTTGACTGCAAGCCAGTACAGTTAATGAAACCCACATTCATGTTGCTCTTTGTCCACAGCCCGTTCCTGAGGTCAAAGTGGTGTCTAACCTGCCAACCATCACTATGGAGGAGGTGGCTCCAGTCAGCGCTAGTGATGCTACGCTGCTCGCACCAGAAGAAATCAAGGTTTGTCATCGATTCATTTTCAAAGATTTATTCTGATCTCGGTATATTTAGTCACACAGCGTGTCTAACAATACTCTCCTCTAACCAAAGGAGAAGAGCAAAGCAGGAGATATTCTGGGCGATACTGAGAAGACGACTACAGACAAGAAGCGTGACAGACGACACAAGAAGACGGTGAAGCGTCTGAAGATCAAGGAGAAAGAAAAGAGACAGAAACTTAAAGAGGCCAGTAATGCCGGGGAGAACAGAAAGCCGTCAAAGGCTGAAGTCGCAGAAAACCTGAAGAAACTCGCGAAAGGAGGCAAAGCCAAGATACTCAAGGTGAGTGTTTTCTCTCATGTTCCTTCTCGCATTGCTCAGATCAGTTTGCATTCAGCGCCTGTATTTGTCAGAGTAGGAAATCGGTATTAGCCTGTTCAAACTTCTCAGTTAACATTCAGAGTTAGAAGATATACACTGAAGAAAGACAACTGAGATGATATGAACACCGACTGTGCCCCAAATAGTTAAGTGGACCAAATCCCACTCTGCGGATTTTATTTACATAATGATGATGATGAAAAACTGGGCAGACAGAATCCAGTGGTGGAACGTACATTTACTCAAATACTGTGCTCTAATACGTTTTGAGCTACTTGTACTTTACTTGAGCATTTCCATTTAATGCCACTTTATACTTCTAATTCTCTACATTTCAGAGGAAATATTGAACTTTTTACTCCCCTCATTTGACAGCCATAGTCACTAATTACTTTAGTGATGAAAAATTTTGCACACACACAAAACTTATGAACATTATAAAATATGATGTGTCACAGATCAAACTACCCAAAAATATATAAAATATTTTGATTAGCTGCCTCTCAACCAGCTATAACATTAAAATGTTGTTTGCCCGTTCAAGCACGGTAATAGTAATCACATAATCGTACATGTAGTAATATATCACAGACAGGAGCCATTTAGCTGCATAACAAATATTTTAAGTTTTGACACTTCAAAGGAACAGGTTGTAGCATTTAAGGGGATCTATTGGCAGAAATGGAATATAATATTAACAAGTATGTTTTCTTTCGTGTATAATCACCTGAAAATAAGGGTTGTGTTTTCGTTACCTTAGACTGAGTCGTTTATATCTACATACGGAGCGGGTCCTCTTCTCAGAGCTGGTCGCCGTGTTTCTACAGTAGCCCAGAACGGACAAACCGAACACTGTCTCTAGAGAGAGCCTTTCACGTATTTGCGTCAGCCACCGTAGTTTTCCTACACGCTTGGCACACGGGAGAAATTTCAGTTGGTTGCAATCATCAACCTCACAGCTAGATGTTGCCAGATCCTGCACACTGCACCTTTAAGTAAAATTTGCTAAAAATGCTTCTGTGCTTTTATTTGAATCTAGGACTTTTAAATGTGACGGAGTACTTTTACATTGTGGTATTGGTACTTGTTTGGTTACTTGTGTGTTAGTTGCATATGTCACACCATTTCATGCCAAAATAACCATTACATTAATTCCTAGATAATAAATATAACTGTGTGTGTCCCTGACTAACACGGTGTTCCTCTGTTTCAGGACGAGGGGAAGGACAAGGCTCTGCGGTCCTCTCAGGCCTTCTTCTCTGAGCTACAGGACCAGGTTAAGAGTCAGATCAAAAGTGCGAAGGACCAGTCTTCAAAGAAGAAGAAGCACAAAGAGGTTTCTGTCAGCAAACTCAAGTTATAACAACTGTGATGGTTTGTTGTGGAAGATCAACGTTTTATTGTACAGATTCTTTTTTTATGAGAAAACTGCAATATATTAAATCTGAAAGTCCTTGTTAAATGTTTCCATTTTCATTAAAATAAATCAACTGCTCAGATTTTGTGTGTTTGTTTGGCAATGAGTAGAGCATTTTCAAATAATAATAAATGTTCATTTCTTTTCTGAAAACAGTGAGGCGAGAAATAGGCATTACAGTAACAGAATATTGATTTACATTGGCTCGGCTCTGGTTGGTTGTTTTCCTCCGGTCTGTGAAATCTTGCAGATGCCATTAGGAACACCAGAGGACACAGAGGGACATGATTTTTTTCAAATTACCTGTCTCATGCACTACTGTCAGGATATAGTGACCGCTTTATAAAAATAACTTTTTCTAATCATATTTTCTCCAATTCTACCTACTGCTGCTTTAAGTTTTGACCAATTTGTTGCTGCATTAAAAAGGTTTACACTTCAATTGTAACTCCTGTTAATTTTGTAGATTTTTTACCAAGTTGCTGGTGCACGATTTATTATTTTAATGATAAATAACAATTCAGTAAATTTATATCTACTGTATATATTTATGTTACATTTTGTTTTACAAAGTTAGGAAAGCAATGTTAAAGTAAGGCCTGATGTTTTCCATCCTCACACATAAAAGAATGATCCCAGTCACTTCCACACAGTGAGGCATACAGCTTATTTATTAAACACTGGTATCGGCCGACACCCATAGCCCAGTTGTCGCTTTCAGGGCGGAAAAAGTCGGTGCATCCCTAGAACTACCTTGTAGATAGATAGATAGATAGATACTTTATTGATCCCGAAGGAAATTTAGGCATCCAGTAGCTTAGACAACAAGTCCCAACACCAATACACCTTAAAAAGATACAATCAAATAGAATAAAGTGAGATAAAATAAAATAAAAATAAGATAACATAAGTACAGCAGTGCAATATTTCGCTCTGAAATATACTGCTGTAAAAGAAAAAACTGTACTATAAAAGTAAAAGTACTATAAGTTATAAGTACTACTACCTAAAAATTGTAGCAAATCACAGAACTTCCCTGAATGCACACACACACCTGTGGTTGACTCCTGATTGACAGAAAGTATGAAGCCCCGCCCCCTTCGAGGTAACATTCCCATGACGTCACGGAAGATCATTGCGGAAGTGAAACGGGGCGACGAAACAGACAGAAACCCAAATAAGTTGTTTGTGTACGCTCGACTGACATTTACAGGTAAGTTACTGTCTCTGTGTTAACCATTGATCGCTTTTAAATAGTCTAATTGTTCAACCTACTTGAGTGTGTTCGGTTAAATGGTTAGTTTGTTTTGTTTTTGCCAACATTTAGCGAGAGCTAGGTAGCTAACGTGAGTTAGCACAAACAGAACAGAACAGACTGCTAACAAAGCGAAGAGCTACCTAACAATCAGGTTTGGCAACACGTACACGGGGTTGGGTTTGGTTTAGTAAATATATGGAAACCTGAGAGATGAAATAGATAAGATGGTAACGTTTAAAATAGCGTTTAGGTAACATTAGCCGCGTTAGCTGTTAGGCTAACTTCGGCTTGAAGCTAACTTAACTGTTTCGAGCTGTTTAACGCTGCGTAGTTTTCGTTAGCAGGCTAACTTAATGTTCTCGTGTGTGTGTTGTGTTTGTTTGGAGTAGTTAATCTGCGGAGTCATTCTGTGGCGATGGGTTGGTCATGCTCACATGATTAAGTGACTCACTGGATCAGAGGTGGGGGGGGGGGGGGGTTAAATGGGCTCTGTTGTAGGTTGGTTTTGGTTGTATTCTGCTCCTCATGCTATCCCTGTTCACAGATAGACTGTCATCATGCTGGGAGGAGGATTCAAAGCAGAGAGGTTAAGAGTCAACCTCCGGCTGGTCATCAATCGACTCAAACTCCTTGAGAAAAAGAAAAGTAAGTCCTAGGCTGAATAAAAAAATTCCCTGGTCCTACTCTCCTACAGTTGATGTGGAATCAGTGGGTTCTTGTTTCATTTTATGTTGCTCTCAGTAATGACAGTTTACCTTTTTTCCCCACTCCCATTCACACATTTGAAACGAAGCCGAGCTTGCTCAAAAGGCGAGGAAAGAGATCGCAGATTACCTGTCGTCGGGAAAGGATGAGCGTGCACGGATCCGTGTGGAGCACATCATCAGAGAAGACTACCTGGTGGAAGCCATGGAGATCCTGGAGCTTTACTGTGACCTGCTGCTGACTCGCTTTGGCCTTATTCAGTCCATGAAGTGAGTAACTTAGCCGATGAGATGCACCAGTGCCACTTTTATTGAACATACTGATGCACAATGTATATGAATTGACTATGGGGAATGTGGGGGTTTCACTTTATTAACTTTCTGTCATTGTGTTCTTTTCTTTTTAACCCCTTTTCTGTTTCTCCAATCAGGGAACTGGACCCTGGCTTACAGGAGGCAGTGTCCACCCTCATCTGGGCAGCGCCTCGTCTCCAGGCAGAGGTGTCTGAACTAAGAACGGTAAGAACTGTCTAGATATAATATGGTGTTGACATGGTGGCTTTGCCAACAATTTTGAACAAGTCTTGTCCATTTATTGCTATTATGCCAGTCTTGACACTCTAAATGCTTCTGTCAGGTATCTGATCAGCTATGTGCAAAATATAGCAAGGAGTACGGCAAGCTGTGCAGGACAAACCAGATTGGCACAGTCAACGACAGGGTAGGCAATTTTTTCCACTGTCTGCCCACAAGTCTGTTCAAGAATGCATGAACCTTTAGCCCGGTAGCTTTTTAGCGGCATCTTATCAAATATCTCATTTGTTTATAGCTGATGCACAAACTGGGCGTGGAGGCTCCTCCCAAGATCTTGGTGGAGCGCTACCTGATAGAAATCGCCAAGAACTACAATGTGCCGTATGAACCTGACGCCATGGTCCGGGTGAGGTTTAAAGACTCTGTTATCACTGACTATGAAGGATGAAGTCATGCATTGTGTTTATTTACCCGCTCATCACATCCACCCCTGTCTCTGGACAGCCCGAGGTGTCTCTTGGAGAGGAGGCAGACCTGATTGACGTGGACAACGACAAGAAGTCTGGAAGAGGAGGAGGAGGAGGAGGAGGAGGAGGAGGAGGAGGAGGAGGAGGTGGAGGTGGTGGAGGTTTCACTGCTCCAGTTGGTGCTATGCCCTTCCCCCAGCATATGCCCATGCCCATGCCCATGCCAACAGCTTTCAACTATCCACCTCCCAAAGGAGCCGTAAGATATTCCTTTTCCTTTTTCTTAATACGGTCCATTTTATTCTGAAGTAAACTTAACATTTTGGCCCATTTATAAACTATTGATGTTTGATGTTTGATTATTGCGATGAAGACCGTTATTCTGATGATATGACAGTGTGTCAATGTGAGAAAGATGTAGTTTTATCGCCGATCGTTGCACCCAAAATGTGATGTATGGTCTGTAAGGTTGTCCTCGACCAAAGAAATTCTTAGTCGACTTAACACTTATATTATTTTGTCAACTAATCAAATAGTTGATTTAATCAACAGATTTGTGAAACTGAGTTTCTCCACAAAGAATCACACAAAAGCACCACTTTAAATCTGGTGTTTACCAGAGATGTGCTCATAAGTTTCTTGGAAATAATTCATTCAGTATGAAAAAAGCTTAAAATCGAGTAAAGACATCTTAGTTGACTGAGACCAAAATGACCGATTAGTCGACTAAGAGAGGGCAGCCCTAATTGTCTGAAAACAATTGTACTTTGTTATCCTTTCTTTGGATGGCTTGAAAGAGATGAGAATTATAAATTTACAGTAGTGAACTGCCTCCCTCAGACTTGTACGTGACTGTTGTTTTCCTCCAGGCACCGTATAATCCTCATGTCGGAACCTACAACAACTTCCAGCACCCCATGGGAGGAGGGCAGCCCCCTCAGCTGCCCACTTGCCCCCCCACATACGAGTCTGTAAGTGACTGAACCCCTCCCAACCATGCCCCCTTCCCGTTCCCACAGACGGACAGACGGGCAGAGCAGGGCATCACTCAGGAAAGAGCAGTTCATTCAGCTTGCTTGCAGTTTCTTCTTTCTACTTGTTTTATACTTTTTTTACACTATTTCTCAGAGTAGGCCCAGATTCTGCTTGGGTATAGGTAGCAGGAAGTGCTAATACTTCACTAACTACTAACTTTGACTAGATCAGTTGCTCTGAGTGGGACTGAAATGATCAGATAAGAGTGTTAAGTGCGTTTTTAGAAAGAGCTATGGCTGCATTCACACCAGATCAGGTGGTGTGGCAAAAACGCAAGTCCTCCCATTCATTTTCAATGGGGGTAGTGCGTTTGGGCTGTACGCTAAACGCCTGATCTGGTGTGAAAGCAGCTCGAGTCCTAAAGTCTGTTCTTGTGTCACACACTAAAGGTGATGGGTTTCTCAAAAATCCCCTGCGGTTTTCCCTTTTTTATTTTATTTTCTTACTGGTCACTTTGCATCGTTGAACATAATTGTTAATTATGTCTCAACACTAACACATATAATATTATTTTATTTAAATATATGAAGATGACATGATCATTTAACACATTTTCTATGTGTTTCAGATTGATGACCTAACTGACAAACCCTTTTTTCCCTCCCAGGCCGTAGGTGAGTTCTGCCAACAATCACCAACAGTTAGGGTTGCCTATATTCTATATTTGTGTTACTGTCAATATATCAAAAAAGATATTCAACCCTAAACCCACATTATTATTAAGTCTTTAAAAAACGGGTCACAGATATATGGACTAATTTTTCAAAAACAACTAAATCATTTCCTTAAACAGCTGGGCACTGTCGATTTTAGCAAAGGTTACCCAACTAAGAGTAGATTGTGTTTTTTTGGGGAACTTTATTCAGAAGCAGATCAGGCTTTGGCAATACTTACGATAAATTCATAGTTGGTTTGGTCTTTTCATAGGATTTTTTTTGACAAGAAGAAAAATATAGGATATCACTAGATGTATCCATGAAATATTATTGAAATTATCCCTCAAGTCTTTCATTTAAGAATAACAACATTTGTCCGTTCCTATATTTGCATTTTCTGTTGAGTAGTTCTACATTCTGACCTTCCATAATGTGCTATTTACATTTTTGTCATTGCACACAAAGCCTTTATTCCCTGTTGCCTTTGGGAAACTCACCCTGTTATGTTTCTGCTGTTGTATAAACTGCTAGATATACTGCTGCATAAATGAAATTGAATACCATATATTACTCTCCAGGTCCTGGTCCTCAGTTCAGGCCATTTGACACCAACTCTCTCCCGGAGCTCCCCTCTGTTCCCGACACACTCCCCACATCCTCCAACACCACCACCTCGGATGACATCGACTTTGACGACTTAACGCGGCGGTTTGAGGAGCTGAAGAAAAAGACCTAACTGCTACATCCCTGGTTTATAAAAATGCCCACACACATACACACACACATAGGCCTGTACCCTCACCTACGTAGCTCAGAACAAGAAATGAAAAAAGGTTCAAGGCTCTGAATCAGATTTGGATATTTCCCCCCCTTCCACAGTGAAGTAATCTTACATAGATATTAAACATACATGTATTCTTACCTCATTTGTATAAATATGACCTTGTCAGTTAGCAGACACTTCTGTTGGCGGTACAAGTGAGTACTATATGTTTTAATTTCTTTCAACGGGGCACGTAATATATATTCTTACATTCAATCACGTGGTTGCTGACCTCTGTTCACTCTTTCTCATTGACGGTCACACTGACTTTTAACTTTTCCAATTCGTCTGTATGATTTATTATATAACCAAACTTAGATTTTAATTGTTGCTTTCCCCGGGGCGTTTTTTGGGGGGGTCTGATGAATATTTACAGTACATGCCTTGATTCTACTTTGCACATGCTGTGTTGCTGTGATCTTTGCCACTGTGTCATTCACTCCAGTCTCAGACTAGTCAAACGAGCCCGACCGGCCGCCCCAGTTTGATGGGGAGCTGGCGTTCACACTAACAAAGGCTAGAGTTTGTTTCCCAGGCAAGGCTCCATACTCAATGATTTTTTTCTTTTTTTACGTAAAGGTATCGGGACAGATGGAAGCCATATTTTCATTGTCTTGTGTAGTCATGCAGTTTTGTCACGGTGGGAAGGTCATTATGAAACACTCCTTGTTTATTTATACCAGAAAAATGGGTATACTGTATGAGTTTATGGTGACGCATGTCAAACCTCTTACAGGGGTGGTGGGGCACAGATGTAAAGCGATAAAACAGTGTATGGAAATCTGTAATATAATACATTTACAATGATATAGATAGACCTATTTACACAGATGATTGAACTGTACAGCAAAAAAAGAGTTTGGTTGTAGGGAGTTGTTCAATATTTGACAAATCAGTTTTTTTTATATACACAGTACCTCCAAAAGAAGCCCCTTTGAATGTCAGTCTGACCAAAAAATAGCTGCACCTTCGTATCGTTGAAGTACTTAATTTACAAGCAAAATGTGTGCAGCCACACAACAACCTGATTTGATTGATGTAAATATTGTCCACAGAGGTAATCGGTGCGTGTTGTCCTCCGTGATTGTGTGTGCATGCGTCTAACACTGTATGTGCACCACTGCATTTGCCTTAGTTACCATTTCTCATCAGAGGCCTTGCCAGTCTGTACTAGGATTATGCATTAGTTGTCCATCAAGACAGGATACTTGTTACCTGTAGTGGATTAGATTAACCTTTGCTTTATTTGCTTTGCCCCATAAACAACTCTCTAAAAATCTGTTGAGTTGAAATTTGTTGATTTGATGAAAACAAATCATCTGTACTGGTAATAGAGGTCGATGTTCCTATTTCCTGTGGAGAAATACGGGAGTGAGAGGGTTTTGTTGTCGTACAGGCGTGACGCGTCGCTGCAACCTCACCACACCCGGCTCTGCTTGCATGGCGAATGGAGGGTGGCCTTGAATAAAATGATTCAGCGATCACTGGTTCAGCTGGGTGATAGACACAGTTTATTGACAGGTTTTACATGTGTTGAAGTAGAGAGAGAGATTATTAACACTACAGAACTGTGATCTGCTCACTGTCTTTTCTATGTTGGACTGTTCTTTCATGCTAAACATTGAGACACAAAATGGTGTCTTGTTGCATAAAAAAAGGAGTGTTTTTTTCCACTGTATACTAAAATAACAATTTAATAAAAGATTATTTGGAACTGGAAGCTGGTAAGATTGTTTTACACTATTTGTTGTTCACACTTCCTCTGCTTTACAATGCTGTATTGTCAAATGGTAACCAGCAGGTGTCCTCGGTGTAAAGGAAAGGACTATTCCTGGAGAGATATACTGTATGCTTGAGCACTGTAGCAGTGTCTCAGTGCCACTACCTGCTGACCTCTAAATGTATGAAGATAAATTCAGACTCAACAATTTGTTTGAGAGGGCACAAGAAGGTGGCAAAACAATGGCAACTGTTAGCATTCGGGCTATTAACTTGCACACTTTTGGAGATAAGCAGAGATATCTCGAAAGGTGAGATATATCTGCGGTTTTGTTGAGTTTGTAGAGCTCATTGCGTTTTGCAAAATGTGGTACATGAGCCATTTGCAAATGAGAATCTTAGATAATATCCACTAGCATAAGAGGCTGAAGAGTGAGACTCTGAAAGCTGTGTATGAGTCACTAGTCATTCTTGTAGAAGTAGTCATCTTTGTGGACTTTTCTTTTCATCGAGTCTTAGAATCAGTATTGAAAGTCTGTAAAAATAGAAGTCTGTGGCTGAGAAGAGAGCCCATTCTACATAATCCACCATAGAGTTTTAGTTTAAATACTCGAGTCAAGTGTTTGCTGAAGAGTGAAGTGCTTTCTGTGTGAATAACATTGAAAGGTACTTTGTTGAATAAGCAAATCATATTTGTTAACATGACGTGCATTTGACTGACACTTTTGTCCAAAGTGGCTTACTATAAGTGCATACAACCACAGGAACAAGATCTAAATGTTCTCAAAGATGTTTAAGATAAAGTATTTGCGTTGACTTTTGAACAATAGTTTAAGCCTGTGTTGCGTCATAATGTCCCATATGTATTTGTGGCCCAGTGACCCTAACAGATTCAGGTTTATATTTGAGACCATACTATAGAAAGGCCTAGCAAGCTTTTCTCCATGTTTTATCATTGTGTGGTACCGTACTCCAGGCTCCTTGTAAACATCGCACAATAAAGTGACACAGTTCATAATTAGTTTAGAATACGTAGCAGTATTGACGATGTCACCTCCTTTTACTCAGTGTATCAGCCAATTACTGTGACATGAATGTGGGTCGAGCTACTCTGCTGGAGTGCTGTGAAGAAAATGCTGCTGCTGATACAACATGAGATGTGAGCTGTTGGTCAAAGCTGCAGTAACAAGCAAGTTGCTTTCATCGTCAAAGGTTATTCCACTGAAAGGACGCAACGTGCAAAGCTTGTTTTGTTATTGGCTGATCTCACCCGTGTTGAGATGATAATTTACTGCACTAGTTTCCTGTGTCCTTTGTGATGTTTAAGATTGTCCAGTACAGGTGATGTAAGCCTCACGTGGATTGGCCAGACTGTCAGTACTTACTGCTTTTTCAGTAGTGATTAGAAATTATTAGACTTTTTTAAAAGCATGCCATTGTGTATTAATTTTGACGTGATTACTAGAATATCCAAGCATATGCCGTACAAAGATAAATGTGAGATTTGCTGGATGACATTAAATCAATTTCCACTTTTACAAACTCACAAACACATTAGACCAATAATACTAGCGCAAAGATGTCTATTCAGCACCCAAAAGGTATGTTAGGGGCGTCGGGAAATACCGGCATTGACGATAACTGTGATATTTAAAAAATGAAATATTGATATCATGTTAATAATACACATATGATAATATTTTGTAAATAATCCAGCACCTCTTAAATCACTCTTTTGTACAGTTATGGTTAAGGACTCTCTCTCCACTCTCCACTCCTCTTTTGAGTGTAATACATTTACCAAAAAAGAGACAAAACGCACAGTAAACAAAGTTAAAGATTAATTTCACTGATAGTATTATTATTATTATTATTATTATTACATTTTCTATAGATATCACGATAATATCATTATTGTGAATTATTTTGTCCACGATAATAGTGAAAATTTGATATTGTGATATCTAATATATATATATATATATATATAATGAATAGTGACAGTGAGGCAGACAGACTTATTAGCTACTATGTCTGCAGCTCACTAATAGATTAAATACATTAAAATGTTAGATAATAAATATGATTTAGATCAGTTTATTCATGTTCACACATACAATACATGAAAACAAAAAATAAATCAGCGATTACATAAAAGCACAGAAGGTTTAAGACAGACAGGGCATTAAAGTGTCTGCAGACCTGCTCGTATTCCCGAACCAAAAGCACAAACTTGAATGTCGTTAGTTCTGCTACATAAATCATTCAGCGGGAGGACAGACTGAATCGTACAGAAGTCGGCATGTATGATGAAAAGTCATGACATGCACCTTCAGCATGTATTACAGTCACATGAAGGTGAAATGAAAAAAGTGATCAATTAATAATCACCTCCCATATGCCCCATATATTTTACATAAAAGCACCTTCCCGCTCTACTAAAAGTGAAAGTCCATGCTCCCAGCGGCTGGAAGTTCGCTGGCTACCGGCTGGGAAGGGAAATTCTAAGTGGCTGCATCTGTATGTCCTTCCATCAAATGGTGTTTATATGCCTGTTTGAAATGTGTAATAGATGTTATTGCTCTAATGTAATATGGGATCTCATTCCAGATTTCACTGTATGAGTGAGAAAATGATCTCTGACCATAATTGGTTTTGTAAGGCCGTACTGGAATTTGTGCATGAAAAACTGATCTAGCGATGCGTTCATGACTCGAGCCTTGGAAGTAGAGCAGTAAGTGTTGGAGGGGAGTTATTGTTTTGGATCTGAAAGTAAAATTGAATGGCTAGATTATAGAGGTTGCATGAGCGCGAGTATACACAACGAGGCTGTAAAGGCGGACGAGTCGGCGTGATGACGTTTAGTAGTTTAATTTAGCCACTTGTTAGCAACCGCCTTTTTTAGGACACCTTAACGCTTCAGAATTCACAAGTGTGATATTTACTGATGTATTTTATGTCGTAGAACAAAACGTTAAAATCTCTTAAGCTTGTGTTAACAACAGACCTTATTTCAGGCATCTAACTAAAAACCCATTCAAAAAAACCATTGACTTCCAGACGAGGGAACCGGAAGTGCAAAAATGCTAATTCATTTCTGGGTTTTAACACTCATTCCTGTAGCAATCTGTTTGTGTAGTTATGAAAAGTCAGGGTGTTTGAATAAAACAGTGCAGTGGCGAGTCCAAGGTGGAAGGTTGCCATGGATCTTATAAGCTCTATTGTATCGTCTTGCTATTGGTTCAGTGGCTTCCTTTGTGGTGAGGGACCAAATTGGGAGACGGTAGGATATTGTTGAAAGAATGATTGTATTTGTCCGAGACAGTATGGGTGAGATATGGTCTGATCTGGTTAGAAACCTATAATTTCTGGTTGAGCTTCTTCGTTAAGTTGTGAATATGGTTTCAATAAGTGAGATGTGAATCCAGGAATACTGCCAAGATATTTGTTGTCATGGTCCTGGCATTTGGTTGTACTGTTTTATTTTGTTCACTCCTCATGTGTCATGTTTGGTTTTACTTCCTGTCTTTGTGTGTTTTCCCGCCTCCTTGATTATCCTCACCGGCCCCTGATTTTGTCATTAGTCTACCCTGTTTATATACTCCCTTGATTTCCCTGTTGCCCTGCCAGATTGTCTTTGTTGTACCCTGTGTGCTTTCCCACAATTCACTAGTGCAAGTTTACCGTTACATTTGTAGGTTTTCTGATGGTTAGTGTTTGATTTGCAAAATGAACGGGATCAGACATAGATGCCGATTTCTTAAGAGAAAGAAAATAACAGCCTCATGAAATGAACAAAAGCAGCCAGAGATTTTCTTTACATACACATACATCATCACGGATAGTAAGCAACACACTGACACGCAAGAGCATCAGTTATTTAATTACCCCTTTACTTTGACTCTGTTCCAGAAAACTATTTTCAGGCTTTGGCAATTCTGTACACATACAAAACACCCAAATAAATTTTATATTCAGACAGTTGAAACTTCCAATAAGTGCAAAAGAGTGTTTAAGAAGCGAGGGTGCAGTAGATCGCAGCTGTGCCCGTCGGAGAAGACAGCTTATCCCGCTAAATGCAGCTTCCTCACAGCGTG
This sequence comes from Sebastolobus alascanus, assembly GCA_916701645.2. Classification (NCBI taxonomy): domain Eukaryota; kingdom Metazoa; phylum Chordata; class Actinopteri; order Perciformes; family Sebastidae; genus Sebastolobus; species Sebastolobus alascanus. The sequence goes on from CAKAOJ020000403.1 coordinate 336,799, forward strand.
TCCCTGCCAGAGTAGCGTCTACACTTGTCTTGTTGCTCTGTTAAATGGAGAAGACAGTGCAGTAAGACTCTCGGTACTTTACTGCTCTCAAACTGAAGGAACGATGCACTGATTCACTTAAGAAAGAAGTCACTTGGGAGGAGCAGAAAACTAAAAGGGTCACTACTAGTTTATATTTGTCAAAGCAAATATTTTTACTTTTACGTTTCATATGCATCATTACATAAGAGCTCTGCAGTCAACCCAAAACTAAATGGAATGGATACCTCTGTCTGCTTTATGAGTTATGAAAAGGTAGTTTGGACAAAATTTATGTGTAATTTAGAGGCGGTTTTTTTTTTTTTTTTTTTTCAAATCTTGAAAGCTAACATTTGTTATTCACTCTTTTTTTTCTAGATTGTAGAATTTTAGTTGTCACAGATATTATATATTTATTTTATATATTTTTTTTGTTTCAAGTGACAAGCTTGAAAGTAGTTTTTTAAGCAAATAAGATGTATTGAAACCAGTTCATTATTCCCCTTTGGGTTACAGCGTTATTTCATTATTATTATAATTATGAAAAAAGTACTTAAACCTGCATTAACTTGAGGGCAGCAGAAACAAGCTGTGAACACAACATTGACATATTATCACATTTAAAGTTACTGTGAGGAACTTTTAACTAGTTATGGAACAGTCTCAATTTAATAGTGATGCCTCTATACAACCTACATAAGTAAACGAGACCATCAGCTAGGAGATTGGCTATTTCTATATAGTTATTCTTAATGCTTGTCATCATTGCCACCGGGTCGGATTCCGCGCAGAATCAAACAAAATCATGCAGGTTCAGCGACCAGCCCACTGCGGACAGACCCAGATCCGGCTTCGTTTAAATGTAAATCCATTATTCACTCTGTTTTAGCTCTGTTTTTGGTCTCCACCAACTCCAGAGGGAAATATCTAGAGTCGCTAACTTTGCTGTTTAGTGCTGAGCAGGTAGTGTACACCTGGTTTTTAGAGCTTTTTGGTTGAAAACATTAGCTACATCCAAAAATAATGCTTTGAGAGTGAACAAAAAACTATAAAGGTTTGGGCCGTAAAACCAAAACAATGTAATAAAAGACACTACAACACTGTATAGCCGAGGGGAACTGCAGAGTTGGCTGATAATTCTCTGTTGGTTTGTTACCTGCAGTACTCATTTGACCCATTGTTAATATCAAAATATTGATTATACCAGCTTTAAGGATGATGAAATCAGAGATAAAGACAACAGAGATGAAAAGTTACTATACTGGTTACATTTCAGTACTAAACATTGCAGGTATCAGATGAACACAGACTATATTAAAGACAAAGAAAAGAGCTGCATGCTGCTTACATAATGCATGAAACAATTGTCGCAGACATGATATTTTTGAGCTCAGCACTCACTACATAATATTTACTAACGGCTATGAGCCAAACCTGCTCTGGTCACAGAGCACAGCTGCATAATGTTTTTCTTACCTAACATCACCTGCTCAATTTCTTCAGACTCCTCCACAGCTACAGGTTTCAGCAGCAGGGCAAAAAACACAGCAACGCCAATCACCTGTGAACAAAAACAAGCCACAAGAAAGCAAATTATCTTAAATGAAAAGAATACAGTTTTTAGGCAATTTGATACCGTTTAAATGTACCCACCTTGAGAGGCTGCAGTATAAAGATGCTCTGGAAGAGGGAGAGGCCCAGAGACATGACCCACTTGATGGATTTATCTCTGCCGTACACAAAGCCGTATATCAAGGTGAAGTAAGTGGATAACCCACTGATGGACAGCAACAGGAACCAGCCCAGGAACACACACCACCAGGGCAGCCAGCAGCTCGCCGACCCCTTCTTCCTCTTCTTCACGGGAGGCGGGCTGGGTCAAGGAGAAGGAAGGAATGAGATGAAAACACACAAGATGTTCCAGTTAAATCAAATATTTGTACTTTATACAGATATTTTTGTTTCTGTGTGTCGGCCGGAGTGCTGACCAGTAGGCCAAGTGGCTGCTGAAGACCATCTCAGCCTTGCGAACCAGCAGATTGGTGATGTTGAGGGCCTCCTGGTACTCGTGTGGACTCGGGAAGTGCTTTTCATCCAGTTTCTCCAGGCACATCAGGAGATGACAGAGACCAGCCAGGAGGAACTTGCTGCAGTACACCCAATGGGGGTCACTCTCAATCTCCCCTTGACAGGATTACATAAAGACCATTACATTTCCTTTTTTTGTAGAGTCATTACATTTCTCTGCACAACATATACACTCCAATACTCACTAGTGCACCAGCCACATGGCTTGGGACTGAGAGCAACAGACAGGCTTTGGAAGTTGGAGTGTGTTCAGCTACCCGATTTGACTGTTATCAGCCCATTAAATAGGCGTTATCTCTCGCTATAAGCATGATAGATGTGGGTCATTAGGGGCCTCCTACGCCTGCTACTTTGTAAAAGTGAAAGCGAAACTTATAAGAAACACATTCGTTGTAAAACTGAATGAAACGTTACGTTTTTAACGCAAACAAATTGGTTTCTTTAAGTTCAGGTAACAAAACTACAACTTCTTTAGGTTTAGGCAACAAAACCCCCTTAGTTAAATTTAGGAAAAGACATCGTGTTCTTGCTTAAAATAACTACGTTTCAAAAGTGAAGGTGAAACTTAAAACTTGTGAACACAAATGGTGCCTTCAATTGGGGTCGTGTTCACGAGAAGAGTCCATATGAACCCCCCCCTCTTGTGGTATTCATGACCTCGTAAGTGGAAAGTTTCTGAAAGCTCAGAGTACACAACTTGTGACGTGTTTGTTGATGTCAGAAATGGTGGAGGCCACCGAAGTTCATTTTTCACTCCATAATAACTTTATATATTGTAATTTTAGTCGTATATTGTTTTTCTTCATAATTTTATTATATGTCTGAGGAAAATGTTGATATTCCCAACGGCCTCATCTTTTCCCTCTGTCATTATGCCTTTGCATTTCCTGCATTATGTTACCCACTTGCTAGCTTGCTAAATCGTTAACCTCTGTGGCTTCTAGACACAGGCAGTAACGTTAATATTGCCGTTGCTTAGCAGCGGTGTTCTCACGACTTAACCCCCTGAACGCCAAGTACATTGTGTAAACACGAGCTCACGAGTCTCATTTGAAGGCACGGAAAGACAACTACACGTTGCGAAACCCAGTCTCCTGGGTGAAAGCCCTGCATTGGGTTCCACTTCTGCTCCTGTCATAATTACTAGTCGCTAGAGGTTGTTATCGTGTTCTTTTATACCTTCTTTTGGTGATTGACCATGTGAATAGATGATAAAACCTTATATTTAACCTAATATTGGGTTTAGCAGGGCCCTACTGACCCACATCTATGGGGCTTATAACCACCGATAATGCCCATTTCATGGCATGATAACAGTCTAATCGGCAGAGACTCACTCTATTGGTTTGGTCTTTTCATGAGATACGTATATCTGTGCCTTAATAGGACACTGCCATGCTTCATTTTTGCCCTAATTGCATGTCTGGTTAGCTCAAGGACCACTTACAAGAGGTAGTGAATCTTTGCTATTTTTCTGTAATGAAAAGCACCTTGCATAAGCTGGATGAATTCATGCACCCTGTCCAAGGCAGGGCAGAGGTCAGCGGCGGACTCCAGCGGCTGCATCTGTGACATCTTGTTCCTCGGACTACTGCTCACAGAAGAAATCACCTTCTCTGTATCCTAGGGACATCCGAGGGATGCACAACAAATACCAAATGCTACTTGTACATTGTTAGATCGAACACATGGAAGAGTAAGAGTACATATTTTACAGTAAAAGGTCAGCAGAGGTCAAAGCCACAAGGGGCACTTACAGCATAAACTGAATGGAAAATGTGTCTCTGGGCTGTGTTACAAGGTCAGTGGTGAGGCAAGTGTAATTCATCAGAGTAATGCACAAAACAAGTCACACTAAAAAGAGATTAGAGCATGCAAAACACACCTTCAGAATAGCTGGTATGGTAACTGCGGGCGGTCTCAAGTTCTCCTCTTCTTTTTGAGATTTTGAAATCACACGAGGTCTGATGCTTCGGAAGATGGTGATGATGAGGATGTTGATTGGAAACATGAGAAGACCACTCTGTACCCCGACCATGAGCTCCTGCCAGGTGATTTTCAATGAACCTAGAGAGACAAAGAAAAAAACAAGGACACAGTGTCAGTGAGTTATGAGAAGCAACTGAGTTGATTTTATGGCTCTCTAAAGTCTGTACGCTACCTGCCCGACACCAAACAGCACACAGACAAAGTCTAGCTGGTGAATATTGTGGAGCATTTGGCTTAAGGGGCAGATATTTCCCTCAGGAGTTGGTAGAGAGCTAAAAGGATTCACCAGAAACAAGACTCAAAATGAGGTTACCACTCATCAACAAAATACTGTATACAAACTCAGGTTATTATTGCCTTTATTGAATTATTACCAGTCTATTCTCAGGAATTATTGTCTGACGTGAGTCAAGACAGTTCATTTTCATGCTGCTCATAGCTTTATGTTTGCCTTTGTACCTCACTGCCAACCAGCTGATTCTAACAAGAAAACAAAAATGAAGCAGCAGTTTAGAAGTTTAGATCTACAGATGTAGATATACCAGCGAGCGCCATCTATAGGTAAGAAAAGTATCTGCTTTTGCAATATTGACACAATTTTCAACTGAAAACTCAGGTTGGCAGTGCTGTTCAAATACATTTTTTGTTCACCAGAGTCTTCCACCAGCTGCTAGCTTGACAGCTGGGAGTACTAACAATAGCCATGTTCGTTGTTCACATTCATTATGATATGTTTATGTTCGTTATGATAATTTTGGGGTAGTGGCTTTGGAGGGAGGCTTGAGGGGACGGGCTGTCAGTGTTGCCGACTTTCGCCTCGATAGTTCGAAATGTTTCAGTTGCACATGTGGTAGCACAGGTGTTTGAGAAGATATTACAACATATCAAGAGACAGCCAATTCACATGTTTCTCAAATTACACTCTCCGCTCCAGCTCACATATAGTCTATGACCTTTTGAACTTTAATCCAAAACTTTGAGATCTAAATAAAAACCTCTCATTATATTACAATTTAGATGTTTGTTAGGTTTTATGATCAGTATAGTAACGTTGTTATAAAACTGTGGGTGTTGTGTAAGTGACCTTATATTCTAGAGATGCCTATAACACAATCATTATCAACCAACAACAACAACACAGATGAAATTAACAGATTAGTTTTCCCTCTTAAATGAAACATTGCTCTTCAGGTCATACAGCCAATTAACAGCTTAATAATTAAAGACTCCGCAATTCACCTAACTCGAAGAGTACTGCAGATTCCGCGTCTATAGGAATGTTCCAGAAGGCGATATTGATGGCCATGGTGCAGAGGAGCAGGCTCATGCAGCAGGAGACCCTCTGGGCTCGTGTGAATGGGCTACGTGAGGGAGGATCCACTATGGACACCCAGATGTGTTCATCCCTGAAGCCAGTCGATGTTCTGCTATGGAAAATATTCCTGGCAGAAAAAACAGAAACCCATAATATAGACACTTCCTCAAGAGCTGAATTGGTTTATTTCAGACTGTTATCAGGCCATTAAATAGGCGTTATCGGTCGCTATAAGCACCATAGATGTGGGTCAGTAGGGGCCTACTACACCCAATAGTAGGTTTTATCATCCATTCACATGATAGATCACAGAAAGAAGGTATAAAAGAACACAACAGCGACCTCTAGCGACCATAGTAATTATGGCAGGAGCAGAAGCAGAAGTCAGGCACTGTAGTATAGACTCACGTAGTTATTTTAAGCCAAAACACGATGGTTTTCCAAAAAGTGGTTTTGTTGCTTAAACCCAAAGAAACCTTTTTGTTTGTGTTCAAAATGTAACGTTTCATTCAGTTTCAGAACGTGTAGCTTTTAAGTTTCGCTTTCACTTTTACATCGTAGTAGACATAAATGGCCCCCATAGACCCACATCTATGGTGCTTATAGCGACCGATGACGCCTGTTTAATGGCCTGACAACAGTCGAATCGGGTGCATTTCAGCAGTGTAGAATTGTCTGACCTGAAGCTGGCGATCTCGTTGTTCTTTGCAGCATTGAAGGTTTTCTTGGTCATATTGTCTCCGTGTTCAGCACTCAGCCAGCAGTCACAGAGGAAGTGAAACACATGTCGTGTTTGGAGGTCTTGTATGGTCACCTTGTTTATATACCTTATTATGAGGGGAATTCATGAAACAACAAACATTATATATTTACCATAAGGCTAATTTTATGTGAGAAATGCAAATGTTGGATCATATTTGAGCTACACTAGGCAACTTTACAAACAGGGAGCAGCAAACGGCAGCAAAAGGAGAGAATTCTCTAACTATATTATGTACGTTGTATATTTTACTTTCCATTTACCACTTACTGTACGCAGAGATTTCTCGCCTGTGGACAAAGCCAATATTAAAGATAGCATCAACCTCTGATACTGTCAGAGTATCTTATTGGAAGTACTACAGTACTGTACACTTTGTGTGATTCTTTATGACCAATCTTATTTCTGTAATATACTATAGCTCAGACCTATTCTCCACCAAAGCGTGAGTGTATGCGTGTGAACAGTCTGCTGCGAGTGGTATTTAATGAGAAGTGATAACAAGGTAGTGCTAAATGATGAGACAGGCCTGACATTTCACAGTGTCACCGTGAAGAAGCCAGCAAGCTGTCCTGCAGAGAGGCAATAAACGCTACCTGCACGCAGCTCTAACAACCCTGTTTACAGCTTTACAATGACACCCACCAATTATGAATCAATCCAAGCATAAAAAGAGCACACAACTATGTAAATATCACGTCGAGGTACAACCTAAAAATGACATAAAGCTGCAAGCAAACTTCATTTATACTGGTTTCAAAACAAATCATGCCGTTTTCAGATAGCTGCCTGCCAGGAACAAGCGTTTCTGTCAGTGTTGTACTCAAGACCACCTAAACCGAGACCGAGAGTGTATCGAGACAAGACCAGGACTTTGAGGGGTTCAAGACCAAGACCAGACCAGAGCGAGTCACACTGCATGAAACACTTACACTAAAATGTGGAACATGCAAACCACAGGCACTCCTCTAATTGATCTGAAAGATCCACATTCCCATAAAAGCACAGAAAACAAATGAAGATTCCTCTTCATTCACCTCTTTTATTGCCATATATACTGTATACATGAATAAGTGTCACCATGAGAAATGTCTTAATAAAATAATCAAAAGGCATTGCAGAGGTGAATTTAATGTGAGGGAATTTTCCTTTGTTTTCGATGAGCAATCACAGTAATGATGTGAAATAAATCAGACAATGCAAAAGCAATTTAGTGATATCCCCGCAGTTGTGGTCTTGAAATAAAATCCTGAGACCGAAACAAGACAGTGTTAAAATGCTGTCAAGACCGAGACCTTCAAAAAGTGGTCACACAACCGGTCTCAGGACCAAGACCAAACTTGAGTACTACAACACTGGATTCTGTATTTCTGAAAGACAAAAAAGTATTTTTTTTATGGGAAACACCGTGCCCTGATCTGGAGTAGTACTAAACGTTTAAATAGCTTCTCTAGTACCATGATGGGCGACCTCCAGAGTTGTCGTGCTGCAGCCTGAGGTTTCGCACTTCGCCCAGTGGGAAGGGTGTGGCCAACAGGAACATATCGACAGCTCCTCTCTCAAACACGGGCTTGTCGGGATCTGTGAGGTTTTGTATGTCACTCTCGCCCTCTGAGCCAGTCAGCCTCACTGTCACCTACAGGGCAGCACAACGAACGGATATAACACTTCACACATCAGTGACCTGAACCAAGATTGTGTAAAGGACCCCACTATAGTGTCACAGTTTAGTCCACTTACTACAAATTGTGTATACTTGACATAACTGCCGACCATTTTCTAAAGCAAGCCAAAATAGGCTATTTCAATTCTCTGTCAGAAATATTAAAAAGAAAATAAACATAATTCTGTGAATGAAAGTAGACTCTTACATTGGCAGTAGTCCCAGCATTCTTGCGATTGCCAGTTTGGACAGCGATCAGATAGTTGTACTGAGCGCCTGGGTGGTTGTCTTCAAGCAGAGTCATCTTCCTCTGATAGTTCAACACAAACAACATTGTGGTGCATATTATGAATGTGTTGGCATAAATTGATGTATTTGGGCAGTGAGGTGAATATGAAGCGTTTGTTTCTAAATATCCGCCGTTCCAGAAAAAATGGACATTTTGGCTTAATGTTGGGAGACGGTACGCTTAAAAATTGTTCATAATTGACAAGAGAGTATGTATTTTTCTAATGTGGCCTGATGAGTTTCTGGTGGCTGAATTGTTCCTACATGGTAACATTGCACTCTAGGTTGAAACCAGTGGTGGAATGTAACTAAGTACATTTACTCAAGTATTGTACTTTTAAGTACAATTTTGAGGTACTTGTACTTTTCCATTTTATGCTACTTTATACTTCTTTTATCTCTTCAATATTGTATTTTTTACTGCACTACATTTGTTTGACAACACTAGTTACTCCGCAGATTCAGATTATAACAGGAACAGTGTGTAGGATTTCGGGGGATCTATTAGTAGAAATTGATATAATATCCATAACTATGTTTTCATTAGTGTATAATCACCCAAAACTAAGAATCTTTGTGTTTTTGTTAGCTTAGATTGAGCCCTTCATATCTACATAGGGAGCAGGTCCTCTTCACGGAGTCCGCCATGTTGCTCCGCCATGTTTCTACAGTAGCCCATAACGGAGAAACCAAACACTGGCTGTACCTTTAATACAAAATATAAATCAACTAATAAAGTATTTTGTATTATTATAGATTAACCTAGCTAGCTAACTAGCTTAATATATTTTTCCATCACTGGTTGGAACCTCACACTTTAATTAATAACATAATATGAAAAACACATACAAAAAGACATGTTTTATGAGAGCTGTTTGCAGAGACTGACCTTAGAGCGTGCCCTGCGGTCAGCATAGCAGGCCCACAGCAGAGTGGCCAGGTAGAGCCCAAAGAAAGCGCACAGCAGTGCCAGCACCACAAAGTTTTGAGACACGGTGGAAAACAACTCTGCTGTGCGAGATAGGTCAACGTAGTTTGGCTTCACAAAGAAGGAGCTCCCGAAGAGAGTGAGGTGGTTGCACAGACACTGTGTTCGCTCCGGAGTGCTTTTGTCCCCCACCTGAGACGAAGACGGCACATCACTGTCTGATATGCAACATTACTGAACATGCAGAGCCAAGTTCATCAGACTTTATCCAGGTGGAAACTCACCTGGCAGCCATCAGTGCTCCAATTCTCCCTCTTTATGTCCCAGTACAAGCACTTGCTCATATAAGAAGAGATCCTCAGCGTTATGTCTGGCTCCCAAGTGGAATTGAAGAGGTTGGTGTCAACAAACCAGACTCCAGGAGTTATCATCTCGGGTGTTAACATCCAGCGATAGCCTCCTGTTGCAAAAATCAGCCAATGTATGACCTCATAATCCAATAACCAATATGCTAATGATATATTAGTACATGAGAGAAGTGGGAGCACATAAAGCAAACCATGGTAAAATTGTGTCTATAACTATTTTGTGTTATTATACCTACCTGGATCACAGTGCTCCTATGTAATTTTTAAACAAACAAATCAGAGGTTAGGGTATTCAGCAATGTCTGCTTGTAGTGACAGTTACCTGTTAGGTTCAAGATGGTCCTGTTGCTGAAATATGTGTCGTTAGGATGTGACCCTAAAGACAACCTAAGAACCAATGACACATTGGTACTGGGCTCCACGCTGAAGAAGATGGTCGCATCAGGGTCTGAGACATTGACTGTGGTCACTAGTTTTGTGTCTCTCTCCAACACAAAAGTACTGTTCGTCACTATTGAAGCATTTGGGTGAGGCAGAAAGATCTGGAAAAAAACAGAGAAAGCAAGTTAGTATTACTATTAAAATGAAACTGTCATGGTTCTGGGTTTTGGTTGTAATTTGTTTCCTGTTTTATTTTGAAAGTTACTCTCCCCTTGTGTCACGTTTTTTAATTACTTCCTGCCTCTGTTTTCCCACCACACCTGAGTGTCATTAATTAGTCGTTAATTAGTTCCTTGTGTATTTAGTCAGTGCGTTTCCCTGTTTCTGTGTCAGATCGTCTGCGACTGCGACTGGTGTTACTCAAGTAATACAGGTTTGTTCTCAGTTTAGTTTTTTGATGTTTTTTCCTTTGTAGTTTTTTTTTGCGTCAGCCAGCCCTCTCAGTTATTGTTTCCTGTCAGTTTCATTTTTTGCTAGCAGCTTTTGTTTTTAAAGCTTGCCTTTTGTTAATGTTACCTCCCTGCCTGGTGTCATTTGGGTCCTACTCTCTGAACTAAAACTGTAACAGAAATATATATGTTAATCAATCAAAAATATAGCCCTGCATCATATGCTACAAATATCAATTAAGAAGAGGTATTTTTCCTCTAGACAATAAAGTTGTTAGATTCAATAATATCCAGGATGAAAATAGAGTGTGTGAACTCTGTAGGAAAGTGAGTTTCATTTTCCTCTAGACTGTATATACGACAATGATCTCAGAGCTCATTTTTCATGAAAAGGCTCCAAAAAGAGAGAGAAATATTACAGATGATCAAATTGGCATGGTTAATTGAAACTAATGTTTTTGCTAACTTTGTCTCAAAAGTACAGAAAAGAAGGTGAGTTTGACTTTAAAATACTATCTAGTAGCTTTAACAGCATTTACTTAAAGGTACAGCGTGTAAGATTTGGTGGCATCTAGTGTTGTGGTTGCAGATTGCAACAAACTGAGTACCCCTCTGCTCACTCCTCCCTTTCTAAGACTGCAGTAACGAGAGCCACTGAGTGCAAAACCGTGGTAACGCTGTTCCCCTTGCTCAGAGTTCATCCTTACCACAATAACACTGCTTTAAGTCACTCGGCGGCTGGCGGTACCACGGTTTTACACTCTGTGGCTCACGTTACAGCAGTTTCACAAGCTAGTCTGAGAACTACGGTGGCCTTCAGGTAACGTAAAAACGTGAAAGGCTCTCTCTAGAGCCAGTGTTTGGTTTGTCCGTTCTGGGCTACTGTAGAAACATGGCGGAGCAACATGGCGGACTCCGTGAAGAGGACCCGCTCCCTATGTAGATATGAAGGGATCATTCTAAGCTATCGGAAACACAACGGTTCATAGTTTCAGGTGATTAAACACTAATGAAAACATAGTTATGGCTGCATATTCCATTTCTGCTAATAGATCCCACGAAATGTTACACACTGGACCTTTAATAGCATTTAGCTACATGATTTTGTTGTAAACATTAAGGATTAAAATGTGATTTTCTTAAGTTTTGGACTTTCTGTAGTAGCCTGTCATTTCAAAACTTCTCCTGAAAGCCCATGTGGGTACATTTATATGCATGACACAATAATAAAAAAAAAAAAGGAAAATTAAAATTTGTAACATAAATCTCATGTTGGTTGTACCTCTATCATCTCTGTCAGGTTTGCCAGCTTTATGTCTGAAGTTCCATCACTGAGTAAAAGGCTGCAAACTGTCCCTGAGATGTTGTCGTCAGACGGATGGGGATTCTTTGAGAATGCAGCCATCTAAGAGGGAGAAAAACTCTGCTTAAAAGGCTGTAGATGACCAAAAAAAGGTGCAAACACATACACACGAGGCTAACACACAGACCTGAGCGATGATTGTGCTGTACCCTCCCAGCTGAGACTCAAGTGCTGCGAATGAGGGGAGTTTGATGAACTCCCCATCTTGCTCTGAACCCAGCACAGCATTGCTGAGGTCAATAGGTGTGTGTCTGAGGGGAGGGAAATAAAATGTGGAATATACTGTATCGCAGTTTTTTTTTATATACTTGCTGCCATATTTATATGCTTAAAAAAGAAAGAAGATTTGTTATAAAGAAATATCAGGTGAGCGATACTCTGAATGGAAATACCTACGTGCTCTGATAGATGGTGCCTGACGGGTGCCTGATGATAATTGTCTCTTTGGTTGCCGAACCAATCAGAAATGAGATTGTCCGATAGATCTCAAAGACCTCCTCAAACAAAGACTGGAGAAGGCAAAAGAAAATGCAACATCACCTGATTGTAACAGCCATTATGAGGACAAAGTGCCCCAGTACTTACGATAGGGTTTGGGTTGGTCTTGATGTCACATTTGTGCGTTGAGAGGAGGAGGATGCCGGTGCTGCAATTGATGATGTGACTGATGGTGTCGTTGTTTTGTAAAGCAAATTTAGGTTTCAGCTGTTTAGTACCTTCCAACAAATACCGAATGAAATTGTCCTGTGAAAGGAAAAAATGGGTGTTAATTTAAGGGGAGGCATCCTGGGCAAAAACAGTGTTTTTTTTTAATAAACCAGTCAATGTAGAGATTTTTGGCTATTTTGCTTCCATAACACACACATCTTCTTTCAGACTACTGGAAGGAAAGCCAAAATACAATATTAAGGTGTTTAATTTACTTCACTTTGTCTATTTGCGTCTGTAGATTTCTCCTAAATTCACCCAAAGTTAGCATTAGATAATGCCTCATTTGCATATTTAAACATACCATTTCAGAAATCTTGTAATACAAAACATAATTATAAGTAATCAACTGGGGACGTTTCATGGTGATATCTAATAGTTACAGTCATTTACCCTATTTACCTGTAGTGTCTTCAGAATGTATGGAATTTGACAATACATATCTTTAAAGGTCGTTTTCTCAAAATTAGGTTTTTCTCAGACTCTGAGCATTTTAGTAGCACTTACGTAACCCAAACTTTCCAGTTTCATTCCTATCTATATTCTGAATGTTTTTACAGAGAGGGTTGTTCGTATGGCCTCATATGATATTTTATTCCTAAAAAAATATGGCGAAATGTTTTTGTTGTTGTTTTATGGCTGTTGACAGTATTTTCTGATATATGGAGTGATAAAAAGAGATATCAAAACCCCCCCTAAAAAAAAACATTTGACTCTAATATGTCAACAAAATTAAATAAGAATCTGTCTTTATCCAATGTTCAGATTTCTGTTCCGGAAATGCAAATTAGCACATATTTGATAAGATAATGCCTCATTTGCATATTTAAACATGAAAATTCCGAAAACTTGTAATACAAAAACTAATTGTCTTAATGTAAGTAACCAACTGGGGAAGTTCCGTGGCGATATCTATTAGTTCAATTTATTACCCTGTGCACCTGTAGTGTCTCCCCTTAATGTGCCATGACGTGCCCTCAGCATAAAAAAGGTGAATAATGAAACAACAGTGATGTAATACTTTCCAAAGTGAAGGCACCCACCCTGTTGTCGTCTGTCGGCTCCCCTTCTGTTGTTTCCATTCGATATAGTTCTTTATCTGCCTTCTGTCTCAGAAAAACCGCACTTGTGAACTTTGAGGTATAATTTCAATGACCTTTATGATTCATTGGTCAAACATCTAAATGTGAAATTAATGAGGCATCATCTCTCACCTCGAGAAGTTGTTCAATGTTTTTAACAGCTAAAGCCATGGCATTTACATCCCTTTTGGGTCCTGAAATCAAAGTGTGTTTGAGAGAGAAAGAGAGGCAGATACACAAACTCAGATGTATGACTGTTCTGTTCCCCCCTCTCATTGTTGATCGAAATGATGATACACATAATGTTTCAATCCAACTTACGAGATCTGGTTGCACGGCTGGACACCACTGTGTTCTGCAAAGAAAACGTGAACAAAACTAACATGAAAATTGAGTCTGGATGTTTATGCAGCTTCCTACTGAGTGTGAAATGTATCTCTTACCTTTGTGTTTGACGAAGACACACACTCATCTTTAAAACAAGAATGACACTTTTAACAATCAGCATGGTTTATATAAAGTGAAATAAAAAAAAGAAAACTATGATAAACTTCATGTAGTTGTAGTGAATAATACAAAAGAAGAAAGGAGGAAAGGAAGGAAGGGAAGAAAAAGGTGAGGAAGGACGGAGTTAAAGCAGTGATAGGAGGCTGTTGATCATACTGTGGGTGCAGAGGAAGCCTCGTCTCTGGTTGCAGTCAGATGTCGTGACGAGCTGAAGAGGATCCAGCTTCATGTACGTGCAGTTGCCCTTTGAAATGTCAGCATTTTCTGTTTTGCAAAAAAAAAATTGTGTGTGCACATAAACACACACAGACACGTCACTAGGAAAGCTTCATTTTTGGGCTTCAATTGCATTACTGTGAACCCAATAAAGACACAAACAATCAGGGCTGCAACTATCAATTAATCTGTTTTCAGACCTAATGGGTTATAGTGAAAATTGCACATAACATCAGTTGCAGTTACCAGAGCCCAGTGTAAAGTGTTCAAAAGGCTTGTTTTTTCTAACCGACAAAACCAAAACATATTTATTTTTAATGATATAATACAGACAAACGCAGCTAATCCTCATACCTTAGAAGCTGGAAGCAGAAAATGTTGAAAAACCTGATTTATCAATTATCAACACTGTTGCCTGTTAATATTTTGTTCTTGATGGACTAATTTCCAGCACTCACAGTAAGGACATGTGTCACAAGATAACTAGTGTAAGCTATTTAGAAAGTGGTGTTTACATATAACTTGTACAGGTGGCTTCAAAAGTGTGAATGCTGTAGTGACATAAAAACTAAAATTGACAAATTCAAGGAGGGGGACGCAATGTCAAAAAAGTGCCTCAACTCAGTGGCGCTTTGAACAAAATCAGATAAAACTTTTATTATCTAAACACTTTGTCCTGTAATTTCATGATGCAGTACATACTTTATGGTCTAGTGTCGTCCGGATAAACAAAAAGTAAAGTTTGTCCCTGACCAAATAAATTCTTAGTCGACTAACACACATGATTTTGTTGACTTATCAATTAGTTGATTTAATGAAGTTTTATACTGTTCTCCGACCAAGGTTTTGTACTGCTGTTTGTGTTAACATTAAACATGGATTTGTGTTTGAGAAGATTGTCTTTTTTACCTTTTGTTAGACATAAAAAATTAGAAGAACAAATAAAAAATTCACATTGTGTTGGTACCTGCATTAAAACATTTCAAATGAAACCCAGCCCTTTCTTATTTGCATAAGAAAGTCGTGAACCTCCCTTGGGATAATTTTGTGGTATTGTGAATACATTTTTCTAACGTGTGCTGTTTTCTCTTTGAAATATTGAATGAATGAACCTTTATCCACAAGGCCTCTGATAATTAATCACATCAAACAACTTTAAAAGAAAAAGTAATATTTTTGTGCTTGAACTATCCACCATTCTGCATGAAAAGCACGTGACTCGAGGTCTCAAACGGACTTGATTTCAAGGATCACAAGTGAAAAACAATAAACTATAAAAAGAAAAAAAGAAAAATCCGCCAATAAAAGTAATTCAGTGTGTGTGTGTGTTCTTTACTCACTTATGGTGGGCTCCTGGTACTGCCCTTGGACCCCCACCCCCAGCCACCAGGTGAAGCTACTGGTGTTTCCCTCTCTGGTGATGTTCTTCAGGAGCATTTTGATCGGGTAGTTCATCACCTTCAGGAGCTCCCCGCCTCGCTTCTCACAGCTGCTCCTGGCTTGGGACCAGGTTTCAGATCCCCCAACAAACTCAAAACAGATGTTTCTGAAAATAAATTCACACCGCACAGGGTAGTCGATGCCTGTACAGGCCTTAGACTTTACTTCCAGTAAAGATAGAAATCCAACTGAAATCCACAAAAAGACAGAGGTTCGGAGTAACATGCCCATAGTTATTATAATGTACAGAGCTGAAGCACACAGTGGTGCAGGAACTGTGGCTGGAGCTGAGCAAGATCACTTCCATCTGTCACATGGAAATCAGGGAGCTTTCTCCAGAAAAACTCTGCATATGTTCTCAATACATTAGGAAAATCACTGGAGACACTCAAACAAGATGCAAAGTGAAGTGGGCATCACTAGAGGTCACACAAGCTGAACCTCCCAAACTGACCAACTTTATATTTGCTGTTAACATGAAAAAACATACTGTATATTATTATCACATGTATTATAACGAGAAAAGCAGATATCTTATTCTCAAATTAAATCACCCTAAATACTCGCTGCCTTCATATTGCCTCTTGAGAAGCACCTAACTGAATGGCCATCTGCATCTCCTCCACTTTTGCTTCTCACACATACACACCCCGGGATGGAAATCTCGCGAGAGGATATGGAGGAAGATGTTACCGCGTGTGTTTGTGTAACATGTTAGGAAACGCAATGCCCTTTAATGCAATGACAGAACTGCATCCATGGCGGGACTCATGAAGGTAATTTCAGAGACAACTTATTTAATATCCTTTGTGTTTTGGCAGAATGAGATCTTTGAAACGTCGCCAACGAGACTTGCTGTGATAGTCCCTTGTTGTTAGCTCGGTTAGCTCCTCCTAATAGTAAGGTTAAACCAGGAAACACTGCTGGTTAGCTTTGCTGTGTCTTTACATACAGAAACACGTGTAGTGGTGGAGTCTTTGCTATTAGCTTTACTGGCCCTTTGAAAACTTGGACTGTTATTGTCAGAAAACTGCACAGAGACATGTTTTGGTTTATGTACTAAAGAGTATGAAACGTTTTCAGCTATTAACCCAATGAGACCCACAATAGACCCGTTTTTGTCTTTTTTTAGGGGGGTACAGGGGGTCTATTGGGGGAGATATCAGGTCAACAGTAGATGTCTCATAGAAGTGGTGTACATCCTCTTAAAGCTGGGAACCTAAAGATTAATTTGAGATGCTGATCAGCACTGTGTGTCAAGTTCACTGGGAACTGTTAGCTAACACAAACTTCATAAAGTGATAATATGTCAGTTGTTGACTCTTGAGTTGGTTCCCCTGCCTTTAAATAGCTTTAAAGTTGGTTGAAGCTATGCTGAGATCAGTGAACGTTATGCACTCAAAATAATTGTAAAGGTGTAACTTGTCCTTTAATACCAGGTGGCAGGTGCAACAAATCAACTATGATGTAGGAAAAATCAGAAATGTCTTTTATATCCGCATTAATGTTATAACTTGTTGTGAGTCTGATAGCATATTCTGCCTCTAGCTAACTCATCAAGTAACATAACCAGCATCAGATTCAAAGATTTAAAGTGGCTATAAACAATATTAGAGGCAGATATTTTCCTCGGGAGATGGTGGAGACCAAAAACAGAGTTAAAACAGAGTGGATTTACATTCACCAGGTGGACAGAAACACAACCCGAAATGAATCATAATGTCACTTTGTAAGTGCTGGATGTGTAAATTAGCAACCGGTAACTAACAAGTTCGCAATATCAACTTCAGTGGTAATGATATGTAATTGTTGTGTTCATAACTTGTTTCTGCTGCCGCCAAGTGGTCAAAAAAAATCAGTTATTGCAGGTTTAAACTCGTAGACTTTAAACACAAGAGACACCAACAAAGGCCCTCCAGTAGACCTTTTAACAAAACACTGTGTACAAACTCAGGTTATTGTGAAAATTGTGTCACTGCGTGCCAAACATCGATGTTTTTATTGAACTATTACCAGTCTATTCACATTAATTAATGTCTAATCTGAGTCCTTTTGAAGACACAGTTTTATGTATTCATTTTGCTCATGCTCTTGTCAACAGAAGAAGTTTAAAGACGCAGTGAAGATCATCGCCTCAGGTAGCTTTATGTTTGCCTCCTACCTCACTGCAGTTGGAGATGAACGTTTCTACACCAATCAGCTGATGCCCGCGCTGCAGAGGATTGTGGGGGCAGAGACGGCGCATGTGTTGGCAGTGAAGATGATTGGTCTGGGTCTGGTTCCTCTGAACCGCTACCAGGACCCTGCATCATTGGTAAGCATATAGTCTGACTCACCAGATTTAGACTGTGAGTATAAACCGCTGCGTATTTCACGCGGCATTCTCCTCCCCTTCCGCTGTCTGCGGATTGTCTATTTCGCAAGGGCAACTTCGCTGCATCCTGTGCTTAGTACTACCCAAGACGATTGTGATTGGTTTAAACTAGGGCTGTCAATCGATTAAAATATTTAATTGCGATTAATCGCACAATTGTCCGTAGTATATAGTATGTATAACAATTGGAGTTTTTCTTATGTGGAGGTATGTTGTTGACCGTGTTGGTATTTTAGTAAATGATGTTACATATTGCTTTATTTCTTTGTAGGACACTGTTACAGACAAGAAATCCAATAGTGCAAATAGCAATAATTAGGGCTGTCAATCGATTGGAAATCAATTAACAACACACAACAATGACAAATATTGTCAAGAAACCCTCACAGGTACTGCATTTAGCATAAAAAATATGCTCAAATCATAGCCCGAAGCCGGCCTTTCGGATTTGTAAGAGGTTAATCAAAAATTGCAAGTTGCGTTAGTTAAAGAAATGAATGGCGTCAAAACAAATTTGCATTAACGTGTTATCGCTTTAACTTTGACAACCCTAGTTTAAAGAAATACGAACAAGCCAGAGTGTTTTATTTCCCCTATAACAGAATGATAATGCTGCTGATGTAGCACTAAAGAAAGGTCTGGCTCTGCGAGACTAGTAAGCATATAGCCTCACTTTCTGCTCATGTTATTTTTCCAGTGATCCTAGACACTGTAACACTTTGTTCTGTTTGTTTTTATGCATCTACAGGAAGTGAACATCATGGGATTAAAGTTCAAAAACCCCATTGGGATTGCGGCGGGCTTCGACAAGCACGGAGAGGCCGTAGACGGGTTGTACAAAGTAGGTTTCGGCTTTGTTGAAGTGGGCACAATCACTCCCAAACCTCAGGAGGGGAACCCCAAACCACGGGTGTTTCGACTCCCCACAGATCATGCAATTATTAACAGGTAAGTTTTTGATACGCATAACGCTTTTGTCAAAGGGATAGATAACTGCTCAACTGAATGTACACATGTCGGGCTGTGCGATGTGGTAGAAATTAATGTCACAGTATTTTTTAGATATTGATACACTCAGTTGTCAATTTATTAGGCACTCTACACATACAATTTGTATTAAAATGTTAGTGGATAACATAGATGCTGATTTTAAGTTTAAAGCAGAAGTTTAAGCTTTATAGGAGAAATTCATTACTTTTTTCTTTTTATCGGCCGTGTTCCGCAGATTAACACCCCGATTTTATGTAACATCTCACAAAGAGTTTATTCAATTTATATAACAGTAAATGAATCACATTAGTCTTTGTTTATGTTAAAATCCTTAAGACAGAAAACAAGAGCAGGGGAAGGTTATGTCACTGTATAATGTTCTTTTTCACATTATGTTCAAAGAGATTATGCTGCCCACAGGTTTGTTACCCAAGGATTCTCATTTATAAAGCTGTGAATAAGAGTTCATGGTTTTACCCTCTTTTTTTTCTTTGCAGATTTAATTTGCAACACAGGCTTGAACGAGCTAAACGAAAGATTTTTTTATTTACCATCTCTTTCCTGATTTTGTTTCTCTCTGTCATTATACACATTGAAATTGGTAATTTATGGTAATTTATATTTCTGAGTTATTGCAACAGGCTATGCCCCTGTGAGTTAAATGGTTTGCCAGTGGATCTCGAACAATCTGATTTAAATGATTCCATATTCTCCTCTTCATATTTGTATGTTACGGTTGTAGTATTGAGTGCGTTTGATTAGGTTCATTCTAAGGATGACCTAGTTATTTATAATGTATACAGCAGTACAGTATTTCCACAATATACTATTGAGATAGTGCTCTATTTGCTTAATAAGTATATACTGCACGTAGCACTAAAGCAAACATGTATATTGCAGAGGGCAACACCTCTTAGACAAATTGCAGTACATCATTCTTACAGTATCACACATATATACCAACAATTAGAGTGAACCAATTATGTATGTGCTGTCAAAACAATAAAGTTTGTATTTTATAACACGAAATGTCTCATTATAATGACATGCTTTTTTCATGAGACAGCCATGGTTGTTAGGAAGCAAGTACCTCAGAAATTGCAGTTATGGCTGAAGATTAGGCAGACAAAGAAAAATATGATGCCCCATGAGGAATGATCCACCATCTTGGATGTCAGTTTGCAAGGTGTCTCTATGGGAGATTCTGCATTACATCCACATATTGACACAATGACAATGGTTGCATCTGAAATTCCCCACTAACATGCTATATAGTACGCTAAACCAGTATGTGAGATTGTTTAGTATGTCCGAAACCTTAGTATGAAATAAATAGTACGTGAATTGCATACTATTTCTGGTGAAATATTCACAGTATGCAAATGCTGGACACTACGGCGGCATAAAAATTACTACTCAGTGCGTCCGAAAAGATACATGCTACTGTTTATTCACACAGAAGTATGTTGAACGATAGTACACATATTGGGTACGTAGTGCATAGTATGCGATTTCGGACGCAGCCAATCGCACAGTTTCCACTTATAACCAAATTCCTTAACAAGCAAAATTTGAATGTGTTTTTAGCCCTAAGGGGAGATTTAATCAGTTTTATCAACATTATTTAGGTAGCACAGTTGGTTATCACTGAAAAGAAAGTGTAAAAGCTGGAGTTACAAAGTGATAAAATCGTCCTCTTTCAGTTTGTTGTTTAAGTAGCTAGTAAGATGGTTTGTAAGTTGATATTTTATTATTTTCTCTCCAGATATGGATTCAACAGCTGTGGTTTGGTAGAAGCACAACAGAGGCTGAAGGCCAGGGGAGACGCACAGCAACAGCACAGTAAAGGTTAGCAGGCAGCGACTTCTGATCTCAGTGGGAACAATTTCAACCTGTTTTTAGTTTTCCTTTTTAAAAATTGAAGCTACTTTCAGTTTTATTGCTACAATAAGTCTGATATAAATCTGTCCTGGTTTTTTTTTGTCTTTTCTGGTGTGCATTTATTGTAACCGGGAAGCCAAATACTAAATTAGGTATGTGGTTAAATGCACTATTCTATTCTACTTTAATAATCTTGGCCTGTCCCTGTCTCACCTTTTTATTGTGTCTGATCCAAACCTGCTTAAAGCTCATTTAGCACATCAGCAGCCTCTGCCCCAGTTGAGTCATGTGTCTGATGACGCAGCCTGTGTTTGTACTTGTTTGAACTTGTTTGTATTTGCATATGTGCGTGTGTCTGTGTTTATAGCTGGCCTTCCCCTGGGCATCAACCTGGGGAAGAACAAGCTGTCCCAGGACGCAGGGGCAGATTACGTTGAGGGGGTGAGAGTAATGGGCCCGCTGGCTGACTACCTGGTGGTCAACGTCAGCAGCCCTAATACGCCAGGTCTCCGGGACCTACAGGGGAAGGCCGAGCTCCGCCAGCTCCTACATACGGTAGGACTGTCCGAATGTTCGCTAAATCACTGGGTTGGGACCCAACAGTGACACAAATATGTAAACACCATGAAACGTCCTCATCTGACCTAAGTCGCCGTCACATACAGGAGATCTTCATCATCTTAAATGGCTTTACGGAGAAAAGAGCCAGTCTTAGTCTAAGTAATAAAAAAAAATCAATCACAAAACCAAATTATGTTATACATTATATAACAAGATTACAACAGTAGCATAACAAGCTTGCCCAAAATTATGGAGCCAAATTAGCAGAACTATTCTCTGCCCCTCATTGAAAACAAGAAAGAACTCCCTAGAAAACATTAAAAAAGGGTATACAAGTAAGAAATCTTGGGTGGGCTCAGCTGGCTGGCAGACTCGACATTCTTGCTGTGAATTGAAAGCGCAAACATTACTTTTTCTTTTTTGTTAAATTGATCAGCAAATGCCACTTATGACGGTTTAGCCTTTTCCTTTAGGGGGGTACAGGGAGTCTTTAGGGGCAGATAGCAGGTCAACAGTAGATGTCACATAGAAGTGGTGTACATCATCTAAAAGCTGGGAACCTGAAGATTAATAATAATATATTGCCTCCATCAGTTCAAAGGCTGAATTTTAATCCCTCCCGTTCCTGAGGCTTTGGATCTTACAGCACAGTACACCATGTTTCTGTCTGGTTTCCAATAGTTGTAGCTCTCCTCTCCTGATAATCTCACATTCTCATACAATATGCTCAGGTGTTGAAGGAGCGTGATGCCCTGCAGGGAGAACGGAGACTCCCGGTCCTGGTGAAGATCGCTCCTGACCTCACTGCCCAGGACAAACAAGACATTGCTGATGTTGTCACTGAGGTTTGTAAGTTATTTGTTACAGTCATTTAATTTCCTGAATATGTCTTTGATTTTAGTTTTTAGTTTAGTTTTTTTAATTTAATTTAATTATAATGTAATTTATTTTTATTCCTTGAGATTTTATAATATTTCCATGTTTCATTTATTTTTATTTTTCATGTGTGAGTATGTGCAGCATTAATTCAGATTGTGTCCCTTGTGTCCGTGGAGTCTAGTTTGTCCTTGGGGGGATACATTTTAATTCTCAATTTTAAGAAAATTTTACACATTCTGCTTTTATAGAGTTACATCTTGAATCTGTAGTGTTTTTAAATAGTTGTGTGTTCTTTTATCTCTTCAAAAACATCAAAACTTTTCACTGAAAAAACAGAATCAAGTTCAGGTCCTTCTTGATAACTTGAGTCACCCCATCACATGCTCTTATGCAAACCACACACACCCAATGAAAGGGTGCAGCCTCCTTCTTTTTTGAATGACAGCTGATTTGCTGGCCAGATAAATACAAAACAGTTTAACTTTAGCGTCACTGAAATCTCCCTTTTAGTAATAAAAAATGATAATAAACTTTATTTGTACAGCATCTGTAAAAACAAAGTTACAAAGTGCTAGTATCGCGCTAACTTTGACAGCCCTAGAAATAATTTGTTTTGGTTACAGAAGAAAATAAACACTTTCCCTGAGAATCGTGATCTCAATTCTTACCAAAAACAAATCGTAATTCTCATTTGATCAAGAATCGTGCAGCCCTGTTCTCTAATGTAACTGGAAAACTTTCAGCATCAGCAGAACACTGTTTTAAGTTTGCATCTAAAAACATTTAGCTCCTCTCTTCCTCTCTGCTCTGATAACCTCATCACTACTTGAGTAGTTTTTTTTTTTTTAAATACAGAGTGGTGTTTTTGTGCTCATTGGAGCGAGGAGGAGATGAACCTCAATGGAAGAGACATTAAGAAGGGAAAAGCTAAATTTAAACAGCACTCTGCCTCTCTCTTTTTGTCAGAGTTCATTACAGGTCTTCATTCATAGTCGCCTACATACATCAATTCTGCTCCTGTAGATGCAGGCACACATACAGTATATGTCGCTCACTTCCTGTCCACTCCTCTGTTTTTGTACTCCCTTGTGTTTGCAGCTGGGAGTGGATGGTTTAATGGTGTCTAACACCACCGTGTCCAGACCAGAAACACTTCAGGATTCAAACAAATCTGAGGTTGGTGGGCTGAGTGGCCAGCCCCTCAAAGACCTCTCTACCAGCACAGTGAGAGACATGTACAACCTCACTAAAGGTACTTATTTACACACCAACATTTTCTGTCCATTTCTGATCACCTGAGTATGAAGAAAGCATATATAAAATACACTTGTGATCATGTTTGTTTTTTTAAGGTAAAGTACTAATCGTTGGGATCGGTGGTGTGGCCAGTGGGCAGGATGCTATGGATAAGATTCGTGCCGGTGCATCACTGGTCCAGCTTTACACAGCTTTGACCTACCAGGGTCCGCCCATAGTGACGAAGATAAAGAGAGAGTTGGAACAGCTTCTTACGTGAGTATCACTGTGAATGGGAATGAAAGGGTTTTCCTTTTTTAAAGTCAGGGTAAATATTTTAGTGGAAGTTTAAGGTTTTTTGGATTATTATTAGAAATAACATTTCACTCACCAGCTGTGAGCTGCTGAAATCTGTGAATGTTGCGCCTACTGTAAAAGTCGGCAGGGCAACAGACACAAGCAGTCAGACAATTAGACAGGTGAAATGTCAATGGTAATATCTAGGGCTTTCCTGGACCAAAGAAATTATTAGTCGACTGATCGATTAGTTGATTCAGTCAACAGATCTGTGGAACTGAGTTTCTCCACAAAATAATCACACTAAAGCTCCACTTTAAATCTTGTGTTTACCAGAGATGTGCTCATAAGTTTCTTGGAAGTAAGTCATTCAGTATGAAAAAAGCATAAAAAATGACTAAAGACCAAAACGAGCAGCTCCACTAATATTATTACCCAAACTGTCCGTTACAAATAGACATTACAATTTATAAACTGATTTCCTGGTTCAACTATGAACACAGTAAATGCTGTAGTTGTACGTGCACACATTTTTCTGAATATTATGGACATTTCAGGTTGCTCAGTTTTGGTTTTGCCTCTAAATCAAATGATTCAGATCAGTCTGGCTAAACTGTTGACTTGTGTACAAACCGTCAATTACTTTGAGTTATCATAACTGATGGAAATGCCCAAGCTTTGTAAATATGACCAAAATAAACCGTATTTATCCTTCAACGTCGTTTAAATATTTTACTCTCCTGAGTTTTTGCATCAGCCTACTCATACAATAGTATTAGACCGCAACTCTGTGGATAATGACAGTTGTACTCAATATTGCTCATGTACATCAATTGCTTTGTCTTTTAACTGTGGAAACTTCCTTTAATTCTCAACACAAATATATTCTCATTCCTTACAAACTGATTTTTTTTTTTTTACTTACAGAGAACAAGGTTTCAGCAGTGTATCGGAGGCAGTTGGCGCAGATCACAGGGGAGCAGATGGGTCGACTCATAAGCAGAGCTGAAAGAGATGGTAAATGTTTACACAGACACGCAGCACCTGTAGCGGCCGTCTCCTCCAATCAGGCAACACGATCCTCAACTTTTCCTGAACTGTGACGAATGCTGACTATTTGCAATTGTCCATCCGTCTGCCTTGATCTCCAGGATGAGATTATGGTCCGAACTGGTAGCTGTTGAAACCATATTTTCAGTATTCGTGATGAGCAAATGCTGAAGAACTTTACTTGAACATGATGGGGAAGTCGGTGAAAGAAAAGTCTTGGATGTCGTATTAAGAAGCTGAGGTGTGTTTGAAACTTTATTTCAGACGTTCATCATTTGTTACAGTGTAACAGCAAAAAGTGCATTTAAACTTACTTTACAAACCTTTTTTCACAAACATACAAACTGTTGTCTTGTGTATAAAGAAAAATAACCTAACACGATGTTATATGGATAAAATAGCTAAATTTGTTTGTTATCCTCAATTTTAGGAACTGTCTAATTCAGAAATCCCATCTAAAAATAGACATTTCATAAATGAACGACGTTGAGTTCAAAAACGTCACAAAGACGTATTCAAGATGATACTGCACAAAAAGAGGAAAGTCCCGTCCCTGTCAACTCAGATACACTACATTTACTTCATAAAACTGTATAGAAAAGATATTTGTTCCAGTATGGGAGACACACAACTGGAATCAAACTACTATTATGGTATGATTGATAATGCAAAAAATAAATGATGGTGCTATTCAAAGAATTCTGGGTAATCTGTGTTCTTAAGTGACAAAATGGCAACACCTTTAACTGCAGCCTTGATTTTTATGATTTTGAATTATGACTTGTGACAAAAAGTTATTTTTATAAAACGGTCACTATATCCTGGTCAGTATTGCATGAGACAGGTAATCAAACGGTCAAACTAGGCAGCGCTGATCAAATATGAATCAATATTCTGTTACTGTAATGCCCATTTCTCACCTCAGATGTTCTCAGAAACATCTTGTAGTGTACTGTTTAGCTGTGAAATGAGAAAGTTTGCTCCGGCTGGTGGGCGGTGCTTGGTTTTGGCTCGACTGTTTTCAACATGACGGCCATATTTGATCACGCTGCCTCGTTTGACAGTTTGATCGGAGTTCGCAAGTTTCGCGAGCAGTGATTGGCAGCTGCCCAGACACTGCTCGGCTGTGACTGGTTATACTCGTTCGGGCACATTGAAATCTCGCAAATGCCATTAGGAGCGCTAGCAGGAGGCAGAGGAACATGATTTCTTTCACAGATTATCTGTTTCATGCACTACTGTCAGGATGTAGTGACTGCTATATTAAAATGTTTTTTTTATCATTTAATCAACGTGACCGTCTGCAGCTTTTAAAGTGTTTTGACAAAAGAAATGACTCATGATATCTACTGTGGTTATTCATGGACGATGAACAGAGGATGAACCGTACAGACTGTGGTGACTGCTCGATCTATTGTCATCTTCAGACTGACATTTTCACTTGTACATTGACAGATCTCAAAATCTATTGGTCCGATGAGCATAACATTTTGCTCCTCAGAGGAGGAATCGTGATCAATTTCCTTTGACAACCTGTTTGTAATCTTGTGTGGATGATCCTGTGAGATTATTTAATGAAATATTAAATGACTTGTTCATTGTCGATCAAAGAAGAAGACTTCCCAAACAAACGCATCACTACATTTGGTTAAGTCGGGCTGATTGAAACCATCCTCTTTCTCCTGCACCAAAAGACCTTGAGGCTCATGAAAGAAACGTGACCCTTTAGATAGATTCACGTTCTGCAGGTTTTCTCTGCAGTTATAAAAACTCTCAGGCTGTGGGATTGCAGTACGTTCTGTGAGAGCAGGGTTGAAATAATGTACTTGTTTTTTAATCTGAATGTACGAACCGTCCTTTAGATTTCAGCAAAGCTTTGTTCCTGTGTCTATGTGGAGAACAGCACGTGTTGTGGAGAATGAATCACACAGACTGGAAAACGTGCTTTAAGGTACAACCGGAATAAAAACAAAACCAAGGTTACACTGTGGGAAGAGCTGCAGTCGTTTTAATTTTAACAATTACAGAGAAACTTCTTGTGAAGTGCTGATGATTTTCAGCATTGGAAGAACTAAGATGACTTTGCTATGTTCCCAGCAGCAATAGAGAAAGCTCATGAGGTCCTCTTCCCCTCAGCGGAGCTTTCACTCCGCTCTGTTGTTACTAGCTGTGGTTTCATGGCCGCCCAATTGTGTTAGAGGCTGCTGCTTTTACTGTTATTATTGGGTTTTTCCTCACTCATCGACACACTGAGATGCCTTCATGGCCTATCACAACACCGCCTGCTAATCCCAGAATAAACAGCGGCCATTAGACATGGCCAGTGAAGGCAGCAGTACTGTGAGGATCAGCTGTGAGCTGCCGGGCACCTCCATCCTCCTCCTCCTCCTCCTCCTCCTCCTCCTCCTCCTCCCTCTCCCTGAGGCCAAGTCCAGACTGGCCCGTATACCGTATGTGGTGTCACAGAGGGGAGGAGAGGCGAGGCCTGGTTTCCAGACAAGCACAACTTTAAAACTGATGGCCACTTAGATGCACGGTTCCCTCGTATAACATAGATCATAGCTAGGAGGCAGCGCTTATCTGTCCCAGAGACGCTATTTGTGCCCTGCTTTGCTACAATCTGAAAGCTAACAGGGAAAGGACGGTCAGCACTGGTCTCTCACTCAATCCGCTGTTCTGGTTTGTGTTTTGACATTTAGACTCTGATGCAGTTTGTTATTTAAACCTTATACAGATGACATTTACAAACATGTGATTTT
Source organism: Sebastolobus alascanus (assembly GCA_916701645.2). Lineage (NCBI taxonomy): Eukaryota > Metazoa > Chordata > Actinopteri > Perciformes > Sebastidae > Sebastolobus > Sebastolobus alascanus. The sequence continues at coordinate 364,389 of CAKAOJ020000403.1, forward strand.
TGGTGTGATATCTGTGTTCATTGTGGAACAGTTATAGGAGATTGTATAGGCTTGAGGAGGAGGCATGGGAACTAAAAGATCAAATTTCTTCTGAGTCATTGGTCCCAAAACTCATCAACCCTGAATGTTCAAGGTAAAACAAAGATGCCTTCTGGGTCATTTGACAGCTTCAAGAACACATTTTTAAAAAAGAAAGAAAAAACTATTTATAAGGGCCTTTTTTAAAGTGGCAGTATATTTTTGGCGTCATTGGGCAAAATTTCCATAAAAACCTTTCAGCATATTGTGATTCCAATGTTCTGAGAGAAAACTAGACATCTGCACCTCCTCATGGCATTGCATAAACCGATGGGTGAGTGGATAAAGGACTTAGAATAACAATTACTGATGATGATACAGTATGTTATGATGGCTGATTTCCCTTTTTTTTTTTTTACTGTTTGTGGTGTGTGTGGGCTGATTTGAAAATCATTTTGATCACTCATTTAGATACATCAACTCAAAATGTGAAAGCAAATTTTTTTTACAAATGTATGAGTTGAGTTACGTAAATCCGTACCAAACAACATTTGTTGGTTGTCAGTAGGTGTAGATCAAGAGAAGTGTATACAGCACTTTCACTGTTGGGACATCAGCAGACCTAATCATCATATATATGAATAAAACATGAGATTACCGAAACCTTTATATGTTAAAAGAAGAACGCAAACCCTGAAAAAAAAGGCATATTACAGCCTGGAATTTGTTAAAAGACGTTTCATAGAGCAAGAGACAAAGAGAGACAGAGCACAGCTTGACGCCATCTAACATCATTTTCACTGTGAATCGTGTCGATGGCAGCATCATTCTATGGAGGAGGCTTGTAAGAGTTGACACAACGGTGAAATAAGACAAATGTAGAGAAATCCTTGAGAGCAAACCTGCATTAGACTGCCAAAGACTTCAGATCGATACACCAGTCTAACAGGACCGTGACTGCAAACACAGAGATGTCAACACTGGAATAACTTCAGAGCGAGAGCATGAAAGCCCTGCAGAGACCCACGCCAAAGCTCTGACTTAAATCCCATTGAAAACCAGTAAAATGACCTGAAAATGGCCGTTCACAGGCGATTCCCAGTTTGACTGAGCCAAACCAAATCTGCGAGGAAGGCAGAGAAAACTTCTAAATCTATAAGTGCTCAAGGGATACAGATGTATCCGCTTTGACTGTAAATAAGATTTGCTGCCAAAGGCGCTTCTTGTGTGCAAAGTCTTGGGATAGAATATATTCTCGAGGCTGAACTGGTCGGTTTTCTTCTGCTATACAATACAGTGCATGTGTAACTTTGCAGGGCCTTGTCAGACTGTGTGTTTGCCTGTAATTTAAACCTGTGTATGGAAACGTGAGGAAATTGTTTAGTGGTACACACAACTGTATCTTGTTGGGAGGAATTCTTTCATCACCTCAAAATATACTCAAAGTCATCCGTTGTGAATTCTATTTGGTAATTTGTCGCTATGTCAGAGGTTATGCATGCCACTAAAAGGAAGTATGAACAGCCGTGGAATTACTTAAACATATAACTGTTGCTTTAAATAGATATTAGGGCTGTCAATTGATTAAAATATGTTATCGCAATTAATTGCATGCATTTTCCATGATTAATCGCAAATTAATCGCACATTTTTTATCTGTATGAAATGTACCTTAAACTTCAGAGAGAGAGAGCGTTCCTATTGGCTGTGCTCCGGTCATGTGACCGGTGCTTGGCGTTCCTTCAAGAAGTTTCAAAATGGCTGTTGGGTCACAAACTTTCTCATTTTACAGCTGAACAGTATACTACAAGATGTTTCTGAAAACATTTGAGGCGAGAAATAGGCATTACAGTAACAGAATATTGATTCATATTTGATCAGCGCTGCCTAGTTTGACCGCTTGATCGGAGTTTGCGAGTGATTGACAGCTGCCTCCGTTGAATGAACAGCCAATAGGAACGCTCTCTCTCTGAAATGACCTGTGATTGGCCAAAGTCGCTAGATTTTTTAAAGCCTGAAAACAGCCGTGAGGAGGTGCAGAACTCTAGTTTTCTCTCAGAACACTTGAATTACAATATGCTGAAAGGTTATTATTGATTTTTTTTCACAGTGATGCCAAAAACATTCTGCCTACTGCCACTTCAATAATGGCGGTGAGGGACGTGCACAAGGCCGGGCTAAAGTTGCCCGAGCGACAGCCCATTTCTCCACTTTGGATATATATGTTTTTGCTGTTGTGGTTGCATATCATAAAAACAAGTGGCATTTTAAGAATGTAGCAAGGGTTATCCGGGCTTTAAATTACAATACATTCATTTGGCATTCAAACCATTAAGAGTTTTAAACATCCTGAGTTTCTGTGTACTGAACATTGTGACTCTGTACATCGAGAAAAAACATCATCAACTCCTTGAGGCGAGAGGCGCAGCCCAGATGCAACAGCTAATATCACTTCTGCACTGCCTCATCATAGTAGAGCAACATAGAGTCGAATTATCAGACTCCTCATCATTAGTGGCACCCAATTTTCCACCCAATTTACTATCAAAATTACATCTAAAATGACATATGGTGTATAATCCAGGAACACCATCGTTGAAATGTCACGGTCTTGAATGAAGGCAGAATCTTGTCAAATTCTGAATAACAGGTGAAACATATCAATGGACAGTAGGGCGGATGTCAAGCAGACGTGATTATGTAACTGTGTGTGTTGCAGGTGCTGTCTGAGGTGTTTGTTTGCCACGAGGAGGAGGAGGAGGAGGAGGAGGAGGAGGAGGACGAGGAGAAGGAGAAGGAGAAGGAGGAGGAGGAAGAAGAGGAAGAAGAAGAATGCAGCTGCGAGCCTGTCAGGTCTGGTCAACCATAAATGTTTTTCCTGAATCCTTATAGGGCTTTAATATCATTTGGATGATTGTACTGAATTATTTTTTTTTTACAAGGAAATGAACATATTAAGATAAAATTGGTGGAAGAACTGTATATACATTTTTTTTAAAGATAAATTGTTAATTATTTTAAATTAGATGCATTATTTTTCAGTAATACCCCTTCAGAATTGCATCTGCGTCAACAATCATGCTCAATTGAATATGTTTTTGCATTCTACTTCCTATTCGTCTCGGTTCTATTAGACTCTAAACTAAAGCCAGTATATGTGCATGTGTATTAGTTTTTTCGACTATAAATTTTTAGCTTATTATACTTGTCTTTCTGTATGCTTAGTAAAATAAAATAATCCTTCAAATACAACAAACAAAGGCAACATTGTCAACACAACATGCCCTGTTAAATTTCATATAGATCATGTGTGGTGGACACACTGACATTATTAGAGGAGACCATTTGACTGCATGCTCCATGTGGTTTTCTGCTTGTCTTATTCAACCCATATCAGTACATTATACTGTAACTCCACAGTCGTCACCAGCGTCTTTGTCTTTCATACATCACTGCGCGTCATGCAAATAAGAGCTGAGTGCCACTCAGCTCAAGATGACTACTTTCAACATGGGAACACAATGCACCATGTTGCTTTTAGATCTTGACAACAGTAAGCTTCAGTCTAAAAGACATCAGGATGTTCTCAATGTACAGAGCAGTACATTGTTGTCTGTACATATATCAAAGAAGGTAAAAGCCAAGAAAAAAAAAAGTCCAATTTTGTGTCATTACATCTGACCTTTTTGGATGAAAAAATAAAAAACACACACATGAAAAGGCCTTAATGCATTTTGAGAACATGTCTGCAGTGCAGTGAGACTGAAGTATACGGCCTAGTGTCCTTCTGCAGATGGCTGTTATGAAAGCTGGCGAAGCCTCTGGCTACAGGAAGTCACAGGTGTGATGGAGGCAGACGGAGCCATAAATGACACACCACGCTGCCCAAACCGATTACTACTGATGGGAGTGTGTGTTTACATATACAGACACACAGGAGGCAGGATGGATGGAAGGAAGGAAGGAAAAAAGGAAATAGCCTAAGGAAGGAAGGCCAAAGGGAAACAAGGATGTAAAGACAGAAGGAAGGAAGGAAGGAAGGAAGGAAGGAAGGAAGGAAGGAAGTAAAGAATGAAGTAAAGGAAGAAAGGAAACAAGTAAAGGAAGGAAGGAAGGCAAAAAAGAAAGAGGGGTGTATGGAAAGAAGGAATTAAAGATGGAAGTAATGAAGGAAGTAAAGAAGGAAGGAAAATGGAAGTATGGAAAGAAGGATGTATAGAAGGGAGAAAGGACAGAAAGAAAGTAAAGAAGGAAGGAAGGAAAAATGTGAGGTAAGGAAGGAAGACCAAAAAGAAAGAAGGGTGTAAAGAAAGAAGGAATTAAAGATGGAAGTAATGAAGGAAGTAAAGAAGGATGGAAGAGATGAAGGAAAGGAGGAAGAAAAAATGGAAGTATGGAAAGAAGGACGTATAGAAAGGAGGGAGGAAAGAAAGAAAGAAAGAGAGAGAAAAAGATAAGGAAGGAAGGAAAAAAGTAAAGGAAGGAAGGAAAGCCAAAAGGAAAAGATGGAAAGAATGATGGAAGTAAAGAAGGAAGGAAGAGATGAAGGAAAGAAGAAAGGAAAAATGGAAGGATAGAAAGGACGTATAGAAAGGAGGAAGGAAGGAAATTACACAATAAGCTTCATAGTATTTATCAAGCCAAAAGTGCAGAGGTCCCACTTCAGATGCTTCCCAACTATTACGGTTTCACTGATTCTATTTTTAGCGTTGTTCTAACATCGTTTCAGGTTTTACATAACTCCAATAGCAACACCCACTCACTCTCAGTTATGCAGGGAAGCCATATGGGACTTCAGCTCTCATTAGCCCAAGTAAGCGTGAAACAAGTCGGCTGAAAGGCATCCGAGTTAACCATCGTTCAACTCTGGAAGTGGTTGCTCTACAGCACTTAGGACCTATTATGCTCATTTTCAGGTGCATCCTTGTATTTTGGGTTTCTACCCGAACATGTTTACTTGTTTTAATGTTCAAAAAACGCTTTATTTTCTCAAATCGGCTCTTTTCACCCTGTCTGAAACCCCACCCCCCCAACTAGCTTTGTTTGAGGGCGTGCCAAAGTAGCCACAAGGCAGGTATTATGCAAATGTGTTACTTGGTGACATCACCACATTACAGATAAAACGTGGGACTTCAAGCAAGGCGTTTCAGGCAGTTCAGGAGCAGTGTTTCTGTGGGGCAGAGTAAATCTCTTTGGCCTGGACTTTGGGCTTTGTAACTTTGCAGACCTTTTACATGCACAAAAGAAATATATAACACACTAAAAGAAAGGAAAAAAGCACAAAAGCATAATAGCTCCTCTTTAACCCAGCCCTACATACATTAAACACACACCCATATAGATGAGAAACCAAGCCTAATGAACTCTATGTTAAAAATACACTGTCAATCTTTATTGAGGCTTTACACTCAATCTTAAAACCAAATGCTATTTAGTAAGTAGGAAGGTGCTTAATATACTGAACATATATAATATTGTATTTCAGTGTTTGTTGGTAATGAATGAATTTTAAGTTTGGATGGATGTGACAGACTGATGATATAATTGTATTGTGCCTCTTGCTGGAAAGCTGATGATTTAAAGAGCAATAGCTGTTGTGTTATTATACCACCCTCCTCAGACACAGTAAAACCCCTGTGATAAATATTACAGAGCAACCTCTCTGTCTGAGGACAGGCTGCAGTGACAGGACCACTCAAGTTAAGTGCAATATTGAGTTTATTTAGGATGGATGAACTGTGCAGGTGGGTGCTAACGTCAGCACAGACTCCAGGTAGAAGTGACACCAGCCCAGCATTCTGTATACTCGTCTGAGGCTCGGTCTGCTGGGCAGGTGGCATCAGTTGGGCCATGCTGTGAATAATCTAGCTGACATATCTGCGAGGTGTGGGACCGAGCAAGATGGACAGCTGGTGATGGTGGAGCTGGTGTTTCTGGACTCTCGAAGGAGCTTCTGCTCTTTTCTAGAAGATAGAAACTTTCTATGAGGACAGTGAGAGAAAGTCTTTAATCACGCTATTCCAATTTTCCCTGCACAGCACTTCAGCAGTAAACTGATTGACATATATATTATTTATGAGAGAGAAATAATGGGATCCTCTCATCTAACTCTCTGCCAGATATCAACTTAGTGTATTTCCCAAAATGTCGAACTATTGCTTTAAATGTTTCGTAAACTCAATTTCTGTTTTCATCTTACTTAACAAAGAGTTGCTTGCTTCCAAGTAAAAAATGACAAGAAAACAAAATTAAGCCCATTTTCTTTATCATTAAGATTTCCTTCTTCCAGACTGACATACTGTCCATTTTCAACATTGAGTGGTAAAATACCAGATTTCAACTGGGCACCTAAAGCTCTCTGCTTCTTAGATAAATTAATTATTCCTTTCCATATTCAAATTTCATTTTCCTGAAAGTAAACAATTTTGGTTTAGTCTATATCATGAGCCCACTGTTTTAAACAGTTTCTCAGCATAACCATATTTGTAAAATAAAGTGCACATATCTCTGACCAAGATCAATATCGCTCTAGTCATTCCTGACACTTTGCTTTAATTGACAGTAGAACAGACATGGGATGAAGAAAATAAAGAGCTGAAGGTATTCCCAGTAGTTCATCATTTTACAGATTATTGTAATCTTACGGACTCCTGTGAACCTGGAGTGGACGTGGCTAGTTGTTGCCCCTGTGGAGAAAAAATCAGCATCGCTCCCAAAACCGCCCCTCCCTATCAGCCCTCTCAGCCATCTCTGCCTTTGCCCTTTCCTCTGTCGAGCCAAAAACAGACACCAGCCACAGGTGGTCTCAGTGCTTTATCGGTTCTGACACGCATCTCTTGCCTTAAGAGCTTAGAGAGACAATTAAAAATTCATTAGGACAATGAAACGAGAGAGGATAAAAAGGAAATAGGACAGACAACAATACATAACCTTGCTGAGGCTCCAAAGTGCTCTGACCTATCGTCTACAACGTCTCTTGCTGGCGGCACTATGTGGGTCTGTGCGGTTGTGTTGTGGTGTAACTATAGAGATACAGAGTCTGTCTAATATAGAAAACAAGGCTGCCCTTACCCTGAAAAATCACACGACAGTGGGACATTTATTTATGGACTTTGGAGCCCTGAAATTCACTTCTACCTTCAACTATTTTCAGTTCATTTTTCTGCTCCTCAAAGCACATAGTCTCTTAAAGGCTAAGACTGAGCTCAAGCACAATGTCCCCAGATATTTGACCACATTTAAATGATTCTGACTAACAAATAACCACCATCCTGGTTTTTTGTTTACTTGCAAATTAGTCTTTCCTGTCTGTGTTTAGCTCATTTATACGGGACTGAATTTGTATTTTCCTTGTTGAATCCTTCCTATACTACGAAACACCTTTTCATCAGATTCCCACAAAGGTTTTCAGTCACAAGCTGTTAAACATGTAAAGGATAATATACAGCGAGCCGGTCATTGTTGTGAAATAGACCCCCACAGGGCGATGTGGCACGCAGAGGGGTCTTGCATCGCCCTGAACAGGTTTATTTCACAACAATGACCCGCTAGCTGCACATTATCCCGCTTATTACACGGCTACTTACTTAAGAAATCAAGAATTTGACACAAAAACGGTCCTCCAGAGTCCGACATCAGAACTGCGTCCATAGCAACGGTCTGTTATACATAGCAACGGTCTGCTATAAAGAAATAACAGACCGTAGAAAGCCGTGTAATAACATGACATTATATTTACTGCCCTTTTACACACATTGTTGCGACACAGTCTTCTCTACATCAGTGGTTCTCAACCTTTTCGAGTCACGACTCCCCAGAATAATTAGGTTGGTGTTCGCCACTCCCCCCTCCGCCGCCAGCTGTCTCTATGCGCCCCCTCCTGCATATTTTGAGTGATTATTGTGAATGTTCTGATTAATAGATGTAGGCTAAATAAATAATGCTTTGTTTGTGATGACAGTTTTGTTTAATTTGAACAGCTAGCACTTAGGCGTTGTCCAATGTGCTCTAGGCACAGTGGATTTTTGACTCCCCCTGACCTGCCGGAAATCCCCGTCAGAAACTCGTGTGCACACTTTGACACTTTGACTCTTTTTCTATGACTTTTAATATGTTATTTTATTTTTTTGTCCACAACCATCTGGCAACCCCCGGAAATTATCTTGCGATCCCCTTGGGGGTCCCGACCCCCAGGTTGAGAACCACTGTTCTACATAACAGGACTGTGGCAGCCTTTTTTTTGTTCCCCATTCAATATGCAAAGAAGCTTTCTAGTGGCTTTTAAGTGGCTTTCTGAGTGATTAACTGGAATCCAATGTTTCATGCCCTGGCCATGAAATTACAAAATAGCAGTCATATTATCCCTGGAAACATCGTCACATTTTAACCATAAACCTACTTGTTTTAGGTGCAGCTTCTTAGATGAACTCTTAATTATTATTCTTTAAATCCCTTAATCTGTAAACTCTAGTCTGGCTTGAAAACTTCCATTCTCTGATGTCTTGAAAAGCAAGATTTTAAAGCTTGCAAACTATGTGATTTCTGATTGTGACAACAGCCTGGTTTTCGGGTTATGACTGTGTTCCTTAATCTCAGTTTACACAACGAGTGTGTTTTGAACAGGCGCGCAACCTCCGATGCTGAAATATGAAGCCAATGCAGAAGTGCCAAAAACTACAGTTCCTCAAATGGCCACTTTAGACTGGCTCCAAAAGCGAGTCAATCCCCATAGACCTCCATGTTAAAATGCCCGACTTCACAGCAGAAATCAACATGTTTACAGCCTATTTACAAAAACTGTTTTGGTCTCTATAGCCAATTTCCTTGTTCATGACAACTGTATGGGGGTGAATTTTTATATAACTCACCTGTTTAAATTATATTAAGACCTTACATACCGCGGCTCCACCGCCTGGTCACTACTGCACAAACTCTGACTCCAAATGAGGAATGATGAAAGTGGAGACGTGTCGTCCATCTTTATATACAGTCTATGACTGTGTCTATGAATCCCCATTCAGAGCTCAGGAAGTGATAACAAGGACTTTGAAGTGAATTCTGAATTAATATGGGAAATTAGAACTGGCGGCATGTACGACAGGATGATGCATCAGGTAGAACCAGATGGCAAGCAAACAATCAGTAAAACTTTGAACTGTTATATATATATATTGAGATACAGTAGGTGCCAGTGAAGCAGCTTCATAAACACAACAGTAGATGCCTCGTCTTTGTATTTGTAATGGCTGCCTTTGTGAGACTAATGCAGCTTAAAAAAATGCTTTATAGCGTGTCAATCTGTAAAAACAGTAAAAAATATATATCAAAAAACAACAATTACTACAAAGGGACTTTGATGCTTTGATACAAATCCCTAGATGTGCATGGCGTCAATTTACATCAACATATATATATTGGAAAAGTTGCCACCTCCGTGCAGCAAATTTTCCACATTATGTGAGTAAGTCAACCTCTGTAGCCGTGTATGAAAGCCTTTGCGAGTTATGTTGTCAGCCAGTAGCCTCCAAAGATGCTACGCCAGGCACAAAGATTATGATTCCATAGGACTGTTAATGTACGTATATCATGTAACGATTCATGAGTGGGTCTGTGCTGTAAAGACAAATCAGGCTGTTCAGATGAATATGTGATAATTAAAGATATGATGTATAAGTGACACTTAAGCTTATTGGTCACATAAATCCATATAGGGATCCATGGTTTATTCTCTCTCTCTCTCTCTGTCTTTCTCCCCTGCTCTCCTTCTGACAATCTCGTCTTCCTCACTCTTGGTCTGGGTCACATGAGCAGATAAGTGTCACATCATTTATCTCATGTTGGGACTGGAGGTGGAGTACGCTTTTATCACATCGCTGCCGACATCAGCAGTTAGCCTCTCACCTCTCTAATGTCTTCTCAAATTGCAAGATCACTCTCTAACAGAGTAATTGTGAAAACACTTTTACTCATCTCTGCAAACGTACACTCTTCAAATTACAATTTGGGTCACTAGGTTTCAAGATCTTCTCCTCTGTGTCTTTAGGCTTAGGATGTGTTTCAGAGATGAGACACTATAGACATCACTCTGCTTTCTTACCTGCACACTATCAAAGATCCCCTCCTGCTGGCTATCCAGGTATCCTGTGGTGTTACTGTAGCTCCTTCTCCGCATTAAATAACATGGCAAATCTGATCCCAGTGGGACCAAGCCAATAATACTTCAGAGTAAATGAAGAAATGCTGTAACTGCTGAGGTTGTGAATATAACAGCAGTGAGCTGCTGAGTGCATTACTGTCACATCGAACCCCATTAAACTCACAAATGAAATGTTCCCAAACACATTTATTATTTCCAAATCTGATGCAATCACCATTGATGAATTATGCACTACTGATACAATTCTGTACAGTGATTCAATATCAGCACAATAATAATCACTTGTTTTCTTACACAGAACCAACGATGATTAGGACGCTGTAGACTTCAAACTTTTCCATCACTGTGGCAGATTTTTAAACTAGAAAAATAATGACAGTTTTTTGCTGGAAAACCCTAGATGGCTTCAAGTTTGTACATGTAAGATATTAAAGGGCGGGTCCATCTGCATTCTTTTCTGTTTTTTTTTTCAAATGGAAACATCCACTCAGCCATTAATCAATATTCAATGAAGTCAGGAATAATGTGAACGCTAGCACTAGCTGAGTCAAAGTTAGCTGAGCTAAGTTTGGAAAGAACTGAAAGGGTTAGTTCGGATTTTTTGAAGTGGGGTTGTAAGTATACGCATGTAGTCTGGTGGCTTTGAAGAGAGCTTCAGTTCCCCATTGGAAAGGCCTGGGAACACCACTGGGAAGCTACAGAATGATATAAAAACCTGAAAAAAACCCAATAATAATAAATAATGGACCCGCCATTTAATTCATTCATTGAAATTTGCACGACATGTTGACATATTTAGATTTGTATTATTTATATTCCCAAAGCTTATTGTCGCCTGTTTTTAGCGTCTTATTCAACAGACAGATATGAGAGTGATATCGATCTTCTCATCTAACTCTCGGCAAGAGAGCCAATGAGCATATTTTTCAAAAATGTGAAACTATTCCTTTAATGGGCACTTCAGGGTAAACGGGACAGTTTTTTGTCTTTTACTATCATGTTGATTGAACTATGGATTAATGTTTGTACATTCGCAAAAATAAATCTGGAAACAATTTAGAGCAATTAAAGGCAGGAAAAAAAATCCTCTTTATTGGGTTCATTAGTTTTCTGTTTTGTTGATTCTGTTGCTGAATTATTACCAAATGCAACATTTTTGTCATGTATGAAAATACAGCCATTTTATGCTGCAAAATGCTCTTCAGCCTCTTTTATGTATTATTATATTGTCTAATTGTACAATACAGAATTCCAAACAATACACAAGACTTATAGCTGACACACTGGTGATATCATTTTACATGTTACAAGTACATTATACCCTGAAGAGATAGGCTGTTACAGTATGAGGATCTGCTATAATCTAAATGTCTGTGGTTGGCATCCCATTCATTTAGTCTATACTGATTTAATAAATATAAGGATCATTCTTTCATTCACGTTTGCTAATAACCAATATTATAAAACAATAAAAATAAAACTTGTACAAAATGAACATTATCTGCCACATGGCTTAATGCAAATGGCTCACATAGTAACTGATAAAGTGCATTTCTGATACTTGAGGCAGATTATTATCACATTAGATTGACATTAGATGCTCAAAAATAAATTTATGTAACATAACAGAATCAAATCTATGGTATGAACTGTTCCCTAAACCGAAACATTTGTAATCCACATTATTCCAAGGAGGAGGCAGTGGCAAAATTTCTAAACACAAGACCCCTTGTAAATTAATAGGTGACAAACCCACCACTGACATAAAAAAACAAAACGTTAACTGTGTGGCTATTGTGATTTTCAGTGCTGCTCCTGGAGATACAGTACAGTAGGTTCGGTTCCTGATTGAAAAGCTCATTAAAGCCCTCTGATGTTAAGCTTCAGGAAAGAGGTTTGATGATAGAGGAAGGCGACAAACTGTTTAAAGACAAATGTGGATCCATTTACAATTCTCAGTCGCAAAGAATTGCATTCCTTTTATGTTTGAATGACCTACTTTTGTTAATCTCATATGGAGTTTACGTTTGAATTAAAGGAATAGTTTGACAGTTTAGGACAAGATTGATACCACTCTCACAGATGTACCGTAAACATGTAGCTCGAGCCAGGAAACAGTTAGCTTAGCTTAGCATAAAGACTGGAAACAGGGCTGGGTTTGAAGCAAACACAAAATGTGTTTACCAGCACCTCTAAAACTCACTAGCACATGTAGGCTACATCTCGTTTGTTTAATCTGTACAAAGCCCATAGACTGTATATAAAAAGTGGACGTCGTCACCGTGACGTCACCCATTGGTTTGTCGACTGCCATTTTGAAGCCTCGAGTTCGGCATTTTGGCCTTCGCCATCTTGTTTTTTTGGAACCAGAAGTGATATGAGAGGTTGGAGCTAAGTACAACCGAACGCTGAATAAGACATTTTTTGTAGGTGACCAAAATATTACTGAAATACTGAAACCTACCAGACCGGACAACGCCGTGGTAGCGACCTGTCAATCACAAGGTAGTCACGCCCCAAAACATGCCCTGCTTTATCATCTATTTGACTGTAAATGGGACCATAATTTACTAAATGAACATCATGCTGCATTGAAGAAGATTTGAAACTAGCGATTGAGACCATAAACTCATGTTTACAATGTTTACTGAGGTAATAAATCAAGTGAGAAGTAGGGTCATTTTCCCACAGACTTCTATACAATCAGACTTGTTTTTGCAACCAGAGGAGACGCCCCCTGCTGGCTATTAGAAAGAATGCAAGTTTAAGGCACTTCAGCATTGGCTTCACTTCTCAGACCTGGAGGTTGCCCATTGACAAAAGCCCAAGTGTAAAAACTAAAAATGACAAGTTGTAGTTTCACAGCCAAGAAATAGTCCGCAACATAACCTCCCGTAAAAGCACAACCCATTTTATGTTTTTTTTTTTTTTTTTACAATAATAATGATGTGCTGGTTTGTTACCTTTGGTCAGAGCCAGGCTAACTGTTTCTCCCTGTTTACAGTTTTGATGATAAGCTAAGCTAACCAGCTCATGGCTCCAGCTACATATTTACCATGCAGATGTGGCATCTATCTTCTCAACAAGTAAGTGAATATTCCCTATTTACCAAAATGTCAAACTATTCCTTTAAAATCAAACTTAATGGAAAGCAGCCGCAAACCATGCGCTTGTTGCTTTTAGATTCTCGTTTCCCTCAGGACTTCTCTCCATGTGGGGGGGAGCGGTCTCGCTGAAAGAGCAGGGTCACGCCCTTCCTGAAGCGGTGGTCCCTGACACTGTAGATAATGACATTACAGCAGCTGTTTCCTGTCAGGATCCAGAAGGCAAAAAAGGAAAAGTTACACCAGGTGTATCCCACCACGTTCCCAAGCACAAACACTGCGATGGGAGAGAAGGATGCTGTGAAGGCGAATGTTAGTATACCGATTGTCTTGGCAGCTTTGATGTCTGAAAAGGATGGCCTGTGAGAGCACCCTCCCCCTCCTCCTCCTCCTCCTCCTCCTCCTCCTCCCCCTCCGTCACTCAGACTCCCCTCTGAGAGCAGTTTGCGTTTTCGGGAGTACCGTCGGATGCTGGTGAAAGACACAATGTTAACTGCTAATGTGCCACCGAGCAGTGTGAAGTCAAATGCTGGGAATAACAGCAAAATGTTGGCATCAGCTGGTAGCTGGCCTCCGAACAATAGTGGGGTGTAGTTACACATACGACTGCACTCATTGTACTCCAAAGTGAAGTTGCTGCTGAAGATGAGGGGCGCAAGAGCCAGCAGGAAGCTGGCAGCCCAGGAGAGCAGGATGAGGAGCAGCGTCCGTCTCCGGGTCACCAAGGCGTCCTTGTGGAGTGGCCGTAGGATGGCCACGCTTCGCTCCATTGTCATGAGGAAGATGGTGCTGATGGAGACAAAAGTGCATCCAGCAAACACGGGGCCAATCAGCATGCAGGGCTGCCAAGGGCTCACCAGTCCCCCAGGAGAAGAGGAGGTGGCCGGGGATGTAGAACTACCCTGGTACCAAATGGGAGGTGCGCTGGTCACCATCAGAGAGATCTCAGTGTAGACGGAGAAAGGGACCACGAGGACGCCGACCATCATGTCTGCTACGGCCAGAGACACTGTCAGACAGAGACAAGAAGAAGAAGAGGAGGGGACACATTCAGTCTGTTTTCTTGACGATACACTTCCAGCTCTGTTAGTTAAAATTTCCCTATGAAATGGAGACAGAACAGTGTTGCGAATATTTTTAAAGCAGTACAAAATAATTTTTTTACTTAGATTCTTTTGCTGTATTAAATCAACATGTTCTAATCCCAACTGGTCAGATACCACTGCTTTGTCACGCCCCTTGGCGTCACGCCCCACCCCTTGGCGTCACTTTATTTTCGGCATCAAAACTACTATAGTTACCCTTGGCGTCACTTTAGGATTTAGGCAACAAAACGACATAGTGAGTTTTAGGAAAGAAATACATGATTGGGCTTAAAACTACTACGTTTGTACAGTGAAAATGAAACTGAACTACATTGAAAATGACACTGTGTGTTGTGAACATGGGACACACTTTGCACTTGGTTAGTTTTGATAGCATTCTGAAATAACAAGTTTGCGTTAAGCATTGAGTGGTCAGATGATAAACATAATAAATGAATAAATAAAGATGATAAACATTTACCTTTCAGGTATCCCTGTGGTGTTCGGGACTGCCTCGTTTGCACAAAGACAGTAAGGGTGACCACATTTCCAACCACGATGGCAAACGCCAGGCTGATCATGAACACCACTGCCAGAGTACGATTGATAAATCCACAGCAGCAGAGGGTGCAGAGAGGGGCCAGTGACTGGCCTGAACCGAGTCCTGCCTGAGCAGCTGCAGTGACGTTAAACGGACAGTCTGTAGTCGGCAGCAGAACGACTGTACTCCCGGGAACACTGACGTTAGGAAGCAGAGCAGTCATGGCCCAGGATAGACTGGTTTTACCCCTTGTGATGTGTAGGTGGTCGGGCCACTCAGGAAACCATGTCCTGGACTGGGAAACTATACTGATGAAAAATGAAAAATATATGAAGGCAGTTAAATCGTCTGTCCAAATAATGATCCAGTCTTGTTAAAAGCAGCATAAAGTACTGTATTTTATTAATCTGCATCTCAAGTAAGTCTAGTTTCATGGCATAACTCTCTCTCACTTAAAAACAAATCAACACTCGCCATATCAACCATGCTGGTAAAACATCCATCTTTACTGTTGGGACCTCAAACCAGTCTCATCACGCAGTAGTGTTTATGCTATTTATACTTATTCATTTGCCAATTTAAAATCCCCCTGGATAAAACAACACCTACAAAAATCCTTCCATCCAACTGTCATTAATGTTATAATTATTTCTAAAATATTAAACCGTGAACGACATTGCAAGTAAAATTTTCACCTGAGCACACTCATTACTGTACAAAAAGGTTTTGTAAGGGAAAATCTGTCAAACTAATGGAGTTGACCCTATCCTTGAACTTTCCTACTGTACATCAACAGTCAACAAAAAGTTATATATTCTCTAAATACTGTTGTGTCGCAGAAAATCACATTCAGTTTGTAATTTTCTTATGATCTAACCCTAAGTGCAGACAAAGGCATGGCGTTTCAGGGTAGAATATGTCAGCCCGTTTTGTTTTTAGCAGGAGTTAATAACAGTTAACACTTTGACTTGCCCTCTGCACTGTGTTTCAGCTGCAAATGTCAGCATGTAGGGTATTCATATTCATTCATATTAATTGCCAAAACCCAAAGCACTTTCTAATCATGCTGGATAGGTTTTTTTTTAGCATTGACTTTTAGCTTTCTTTAGCTAGAAAACCATGTCCCTTCAAGCTAGTCATTCATTTGGAGCAGCTACTTTGTAAAGATCCTTGCTTTTGACTCATATATTAACCCGTATCATCTGCATAAGTGATACAAATATTAAGTTTAGCTGTGACTAGTGACTATTATGTGACTTTCTTTTCGTATCCGACCCTAGCATAGCCCTAGCTGCTATTTAATATGTTGCAAAATGTGAATTTCATGCCTGTCCATTGATTGTCTCACAAAAAATACCTTTTATTCATTGCTTTACTGTCATATACCAAGCCAAGCCCATAATCTAATAATGTTTGGAGGTTGTGGAGAGGTAAAACTATGTAAAGACCTGAAAACACTACAGTACGTGCAATGTTCTAAGTTGATGTGTTTATGGTGCAGTTTACCCCTAAAATGTTTTGGATAAACGGCTGAATTTTCGCAGATTATACAGTTTTTAGTGCAAAAAAAAAAGTCTCCTCATACAACGGTTTGTATATCTTGTGAAAAAGTTATTCCTCATTTTTCATGCATTTCCCTACAAATGTCCAGCAACACGGTCGCAGTAAACATGCTTAATGTTGTGAATTAAACAAAAATACTTGCTTAGTTTTAGGCAAAAAAAACAACAACATGGTTGGGCTTTAAATGACTATGTTTTACAGTGAAAATGTGACTTGACGTTTTGAACACGGGACACAAGTGAACAGCTGTTTGTAACGTAAAAGTGAAATACAAACCGTGGTGTCCTCCCCTCATTCCCCCTCTGTGTGTCTCCTTCACTCTTTAAACTACGTCACCACAGCACTTTCTCTGAGCGTTTACTGTCGCCATGGATGGGTTTACATTGTAGTTAATGGAAAGCGGGGGCGAATTACAGTGCATTACTTTTAGTAGGTATAGCTACAAACAATGTATGAGAACTGCCTGAAAACATATCATAAAACATAAAAACTTATCAACATATCAATGCTAGGTAGTCTTCTATCAAATATTTCCAAACAGTGTACGGACAGTGATTTTTGTACTTGTGTGTTGTGGATACATGCTGTTCTTGTGCCCTAACACTATTGGAAGCGCCTCGATGATGTCAGTACCTATACAGAGACTCTAAGTTCAGTACCAAATGTCTTTCACAGCTGACAACTGAATACACGGGTCCTTCAATCATTTATGCTGTTCACTGGGCTGGAGAGCAGGAAGGTACACACATCCAAGAAAACAAAGGGTAACAGGAATGGACATATTCAGAGCAAAAACCAAACCAAAACCAATGTTCTCACTGTGGCTTTGGGCTCAGGAACAGTCAACAAAACATCACAGCTGTGAGACATGAAATCCTTTTAACAGCAGTGAATTAGCCTCAGAGAGGCTCTTGAGGAGCAGAAAAAATCACTTGTGGGTGTACAGTCTGTGATCAGCATATTCTTCAGGATTTAATGAAGACTCAGATAAATTGCACATGGAAGCTCATCTGCTCCACAAGTTGTCCACATATGCTTGATTACTTTGAATTTTAATATCAGTCTTTCTTCCACAAATTAAATTCAAAGACGCAGATGGTAAAAACACATGGGAATTGTTGCTACAGAGAGCAAATTCTGTCCCAATAAAACATGCCTGTATGTAAAGGGGTAAGATATAATACAAACCTTTATTGTTTTTCTATTATATTTGTATGCAATGCTAACAGCATAGAAATAGAAAATGAAATGGTTAGTAAGTAACTACAAAAGCCCTTTTCAGACATGGAATATGTAACACTGCTGACTTCATCTAGCTGTTACACTGAAGGCTTTTTGTTGTTCAGTTAGGTGTATTTTACGTTAATGTTCCTTATGGTTTTAGTCAGACTCAGACATAATACAGAGCTACTTGCTCGCGATATTTGGCACCTGCTGCGCGAGAGGGAGAACAGCAGGGATAGATTTGATAACTTATAGTGTCATTGAAGCCTTAATCACCATCGTGAGCGCGCCCTATAGCTTCTCACGGTGAATCTGATGCATTCAATTTCAGTTGTCTTTTTTGTAAACGTGTAATATCACCACTGAGTTTCGGGAGCTCAATCTTCCTGTGTCCCAGCATTCTTGGATCCGTTTTTCTCAGCAGCTCACGTTTTCCTGAGTCTAGTTCTCGTTTGTTCGAACTCTATCTAGTGCTGATTTTCAGTCATCTGAGTCCAGCTCTTCCATTTCATGCCTGTCTTCTATCCTAAATTATTTGCACAATTAGCCTACATTGTTTCTGACATACTCAATCGCTGCCTGGATTATGTTCAGAAGCAACATTTTCTGCATACAGCTCGCCCACTTTCAACAGTTCATGGTCTTGAAATGAGCACACAGCATGAAATGTGTGAATGAATGAGCTGTGTTTGTGCCTCAGGTGAGAGTACAGCTCGGGCAGAGAGACTGTGACAGTGTCGACCTGATTGCCTGATTGATACCATTGTTTGTAGGCTCTATATCGCTGTATTGGCTTGGCATTTACTTGGTCATCATACCAGAATTCAGAGAGGACAGCATGGATTCAATAGGCAGTGACGTCCGTGTACAGTGTCTTTTATCACGCATGCTGCTCAAGCATGCTTAACTAAAGGCACAGCCGAGGCTCCCTACGAATTAACCCTTGTGTTATGTTGAGAATGGCTTTGCTTCCTCATTGTTTGGGGTCCCATAGACCCCACTGCTGTATGTGTAAAAATTATGGCTGTCAATCGATTAAAATATTGAATGGTGATTAACCTTATGATTGTCCATAGTTAATTGTGATTAATCGTAAATTAATCACACATTTTTATCTGTTCAAAATCTACCTTAAAGGGAGATTTGTCAAGTATTTAACACTCTTATCAATATGCTTTAAGTTGCTTTATGCAAATGTATGTATTTATTACTGCAAATCAATTAATAACACAAAACAATGACAAATATTGTCCAGAAACCCTCACAGGTACTGCACTTAGCATAAAAAAATATGCTCAAATCATCTTTTAACTCTGCTTCAGCTTTTTATGAGTGGAATGCATTATCTGTGAGTATCTATGAGTACATAAACACATAGATAATTATGTTTATGCAGCGTAAATGGGGATGTCAAAAAGTAAATAATGAAACGATTGCCTAGATTTTAAACATTTAACCCTACTGGCTTGTGAAATGGATGACATTTTTAACAGCTTTAGGCAATTGTTTTCATGTCATAACGAAGCAATTCCTTTATTTTTAATTTAACTGGTGGTAAAACAAAAGAAAATTTATATTTGGGAGGATAGTGGATGAACCTCATTAAGGTTTTTTTTTGCCTTTACCTTGAGTGAAGATGACAGGCGGAAGTCTTCCCTGTGGCAAGACCTCAGGCGTAGTGAGACAAGCAGCTGAGAGCAAAGACAGCACACACACACACGCACACGCACACACACACACACACACAAACACACATACACACACACACACACACACACACACACACACACACACACACACACACACACACACACACACACACACACACACACATACACACAGATAGTTCAACTGTTAGAGTGATACAGCCCCAACATCTTCACAATCAGTGCAGATTGAGTAATCTAGGCCTACCTGTGTTTGTGTGAGGGGAAAATAAAATAAAACGCTGTACCACATGGCCTAACATGGGCCATCATTTAGTGTGTGTGTTTTTATTTAAAAAAAATAAATAAATAAAAACTCCATCTCTTATTGTTTCTAATTGTAGCACAAAGCGTCAGCTAAATGAATGTAATGTAATTTAAGTGGGCCTTTCACTTCTTGGCAATATACCTTCTTTGGTATCAATCCTAGTCAGCAAGTTGTGTAGAATAGGCAAGCACCCAACTGGACTATGCACACACTGTAATAAACCGGAAACTGTCAAACATGTACTAATATATTGCAACAGACTAATTGAACACAATATTACATTAGTGAATCTGCAAGAAAATACATCAATGAAAGTACACAATCTTCTAATTAAATACTTCAGAGCAGCAGGAATAATAGAGAGAATTTAGTTGTTTTTTGTTAGTTTTATTTATTTATTAATTAATTAATTAATTAATTGATTTATTTTCCTGCCCATCTACTGCCCCACACTCCAGTCCAATAGGTGGCGGTAATGCACTTCTAAGATGGTTTGCCAGAACAAGACGCAGAAGAAGTTGTCCTTCGTCTCCAGCTTGAGCTCGTTTTGTTTGTTAGCGTATATTTGTTGACATGTTGACAAATAAACACCCTTAAAAGTATGCCGAATTAGCTATTGGCAGTTGCGGATTGCAATGTACCCATGGTATGTACAGACATCTAATACTGGATTACTTAAATACCGGAGAAAACTTAAAAACGTGATGATTCTTAGGCGAGTTCTGGAGTTACGAAGGAGCGTCTTTTCCTTATGATTTACTAAGTGGATTTATGGACTTTATTTCACCATGGACATCGGAGATAGGCTGATGATATCCTCGGAAAATGTAAGTCGAACTAAATCTGAAAATATAAGCCTATGTGTCATGTCTGTTTGTTCATGATAATATTCTAACAGGCACTCAAGGTGCAGTTGATTAGCTACTGAAGTGGGGGCATGGTGATTGTCATGGAGACTGCTTTTAGGTTTTACAAATACATGTGATTGGAAATAGCAAGTTTTCATTACTTAACTTAAATCTGAAACTAACGTCTTTGTCCCAACTCATTTCAGGGCCAGCCTTGGGCTGATCAAATTTAGGATTATGTGGTTTGGGATACCACCTGTGACCTGTATACTGTAAACCACCAAAAGCCAACAAGAGAGCAGATATCAAACAGTGAGTGTGATTTTTCTTTTGCTTTATCTTGTTATGTTTAAAGTTAAGCGATATTCTATATTTTTTCTTGTCAACAAACCCCATGACAAGACCAAAAATGTATTAATCGGTCTGTATCCATTGGCTGATAGAGCTTATTCCTCTGTGCCACAGAGCTCCATTGTTGTCCAGAAACTATCAAAAACAGACCAATGAGACACAACATTGCCCTGAGTGACATGCTCCTTCATTATGAACATGGAACTGTAGTTGAAATCAATCCTGCATACACTGTCCTGGTGCTGTGAATGCTCAGAGAGCACCAAATATGGATTAATCCGCAGCTGAAAATAGTCCCCAACAAATGCACAATATTTACTTCTGTTTGAGTAACATTTGCTAAACTATAGTGCCCATTTGCTGTAGGAAATTAGCCTTTTTTAAAAATGAAAATGTATATTTGTGACTTGTTTTTTTAAAGATTTGGCGCCAGAGTCATGGTAGGGAAGTTGGAAAGTATCGAGAAACAGACTGTTGGTTTTGGTCTTTAATGAGTTTTGTCTGTTGACAATAACCAAAAATGGCAAAATGCCAGCCTTATCTTTTACAAAAGATTTTCAATCTTTCATTACTGCCCTTTGTTGTTCGTACTCTCATCTCCTGAAATTGAAAATGGGGATGGAGGGAAATTTACTTCACAGAGCCAATATTTGAATTGAGACACCACTCTATTACTGGATTCTCATTGGCTCACAACACTGCCCCTTTTTAATTGAATTAAAGCAGGATGTTTTAAGTCAAATAGTGCAGACCTGCCTTACTGGTGGAGATTTAGTGACTGATGTTATCATGCGCACAATGATGTTACCATGTTGATGTTTACTATGTTCACCATCTTAGTTTTTAAATGCAAAAGTCTGTCTGTGAGTGAGTGAGTGAGTGAGTGAGTGAGTGAGTGAGTGAGTGACTGAGTGATGAAGTTACACAACTGGTCGGCCGAGTGTTGGAGTTTCCTCTTTGGCCGTAGCTCTTTCAAAATGAAAAGGTGGGGAACCGTCCTTTATGCAAATGAGCCTATCCAGTGCGATGTGTCTGGCTCATGAAACTTGGACCAAGCTGTCAAACTAGGCGATCTAGTTCCAAAATAAAACGACATTCAGCCGTGGCATCGCCTATTTCTCACTTAAAATGTTTTCAGCAGTAGGTTTTGGTGGATTGTTTAGATTCATCCACTTGGGACCATAAATGTTTTTACAAAATTTCATGGCAGTACATCCAATAGTTGTCGAGATATTTCAGTGTGAAGTGATGGACCGACCGTCAACTGACCGACCGCCTGACCAAACTAAGCATTTTTTTTAGCCACTCAAACACGGATGAGCTAGCTTTCATTAAAGGTGCTATTGATAACATTGATAACATTCAGCCACTAGATGTCGCATTGGCCCTCCCCCGTTCCGTTCACAAGCCTTGTTAGAAGTGGAAACCAAAAGTCAGATATCTTCCACAGAGATAAAGAAAACATTCATTTTGGACCCGTCAAATTGTTTTAAATGATTAATTCAAAATCATAATAATTGTTTTCAGGAAAAGCCATACTTTTATTCGGCACCTTTCTAAAAGCTCTGTAGATGCACAGTATTATTATTATTTTAATATTTGTCTACATAAAAATGTTATCAATAAGACCTTAACCATATTTGATCACAGGTGCACAAATAAACCTCCATGTTGAACTGGGCCCCTTTAATGGAATCACAGTTGTCATTCTCCGGGGACCATTGTGCTGCAATGGCTGCGTTTAGGTGTTGGTTGTTCATGCATGCAGTGAATTTGCTTTGACAGGGCCTTGTCCCTGAGTGACAGGTCAGGCATATGTAGGAAGACCGTGGGGGGCTTGGTCGGGTCTCTCAGGCCAGGTCGCCCGATGCACAGAAGGGTAATTTGCAGTAATGATGGACAGGCTGGCTCAGAGCCGCCTGAGGCTGTCTGCCACAGCACATGAGCAGAAAGTCAACTTTCTCTTCACATCTTGGTCATTCTGTCTGTTTGTTTCCCCTGTGTTTGTCAGAGAAGTGCCCAAGCAACACATTCATACAAACACAAACACATAACAAGTGTTACTTTGTTGTTGTTGTTGTTTTATCTTTCCCTGTGTTGGGGTCTCACTTACAGCTGTGGGAATACGGTTTCTCTGGCAGCATTTATTCTTGCTATGCGTCTGACTCCCAACAGTAGTTTTACTTTACCTCTCACTAGGGGTGTAGGGAAATATAGAGTATCACGATATTATATTTTGTGATACTGTATCAAATCTCAAAAACACTGTATTGATTTTTTATTTATTAGTTTACATGCAAAGATGAACTCAGTCAATACTTTATTTCATTTGCAAAAAGATATGCGCCCTCTCAATGTATGTGCCCCCTAAAAGTAGTGCTATGATGTTCGATGTTACAAGGACTTTGATAAATACAAATGCAGATAGTAAAGTAAACTTTTTTTACTCAGATTTTATGCATATGGTGGTGTGTTCTTTATACTATGAAAGTTTTCCTAAAATTAGATTTTAAAAATCGCAATATATCGCCTTTCTTACAGTATCCTAATATGTTGATACAATACACAGCCCTACCTTTCACTGTAGTCTTTTAAAACATAAACATCACCTATTAAACTATAGTATTTTATATATATATATATAATATATAATATATAATATATTATATATTATATATTATATATAAAGGCACACCCCTCTTCCCAGGCTAAGCCTAATATATTTTGTTCCCATGTAAAAAAAAAAAAAAAATCACTAAAAACATTTAAACTGTATTTAGAATAATAAATATTCTTGTCACGTTTTGTAAATATATCATAATTCTAAAATAAATGATGATATAAATAATTTAATTTCAATATCAAGACTGTTAGCCCATTGTTCGTGCCTTGTTACCCAATAATATTACTGTTGTACACAGTAATTATTACATACCTGCTCAGTAATTAAAACAGTACTTGCAGTGTAATTTATTTCTCAGTCCCTCTTAAACACTAAACTGTTAACCCCATATGTCCTAACCTTTGGTCTTCTTGCATATAGGTACCCAATAAGTATTTTATTGATACCCTGTATGCACTAAATAATTACACAGTAACGTGCAGGTTGTAATCTACCAAATTGAACAGAATACTGTTGAACTGATTTGCTGAAACTTAATGTGTATCTGTGTATCTGCATTTGTGTATGTGTGTGTGTGCCCTTTCCATCTGATCAATGAGTCTCAGTCTAAATTACTCACTGCTAATGGTCACGTCACGCCCATCTCTCTTTACTCCGTCAACAGCTGCTGCATGCCTGAGCGATCACACACCGAGCAGGAATCCACCTGACAGTTTCTGTCTCACATTTATAAAAGCGTCTAACTGATTTTTGGCTTGTAAATAAGAATTTTAAAGGTCCATCATCAGAAATGTCTCTTAGTTAGGGCTGTCAATCTATTAAAAATATGTAATTGCGATTAATCGCATGATTGTCCATGATTAATTGCGATTAATCACAAATTAGTATTTAATACTCTTATCATGGGAGCGGGTAGATATGCTTGTTTTATGCAAATGTATGTATATATTTATTATTGGAAATCAATTAATGACACAAAACAATGACACGTATTGTCCAGAAACCCTCACAGGTACTGCATTTAGCATACAAAAATATGCTCAAATCATAACATGGCAAACTCAAGTTGTCAGTATGTCAGTGTGACTTGACTATGACTTGCCCAAAACTGCATGTGATTATCATAAAGTGGGCATGTCTGTAAAGGGGAGACTCGTGGGTACCCATAGAACCCATTTTCATTCACATATCTTGAGGTCAGAGGTCAAGGGACCCCTTTGAAAATGGCCATGACAGTTTTTCCTCGCCAAAATGTAGCGCAAGTTTGGAGCGTTATTTCGCCTCCTTCATGACAAACAAGTGTGACATGTACCAGTGGATTCCTTGTGTTTTCTAGTTTCATGTGATGCCAGTATCTTCACTCTAGCTTTAAAACTGAGCCATTACAACCAAAAAATCGCAAGTTGTGTTAATGAGTTAAAGAAATTAGTGTCGTTAAAACGAATTTGAACTAACACGTTATTATCGCGTTAACTTTGACAGCCCTGCTTTTAATGGAAGTGATCTTCTCATATGAACTAAGTTTAACAAGAAACATTTTCCCCAAATTGTGATTTTAAACTTTGAGTCAAAATATATGGACAGATGACAAAAGCCTTAATTATGCTGACATTATTAAGAACTATACTACTCTTGGGTTAGGAAAAGAGTTCATGTGCTCAATTATTTTCTCGAATATCTTCCCTAATGAACTGCCCTTTTTGGTGTATCAAAATGCAAAACAATAACTGTCTGCAACAATATCAGTGATTCAAATTCAACAGGACAGAATTAATTGTGTCTCTGTGTGTCCACCTGCATGCAGGTATGAGCCAATCAATGCATGCGTACAACAACAAATGGAGGGAAAAAGTTTCCACTTATTTAATATTTACAGTGTCTTTATGAAAAACATGTTCCTGTTACATTCCCAGGGAATTGTTGCCATGTAAACGTGTCTCCTGGGAAAGCATTGCTCATAATTAATATATTTTGATGACTGACTGCTGTACTTATTAGTAATAATTCAATTAGTTTGACTATTTTTTTCCAGGTGTGTTAATCAACTTAAAGCAGTAATATAAAACCTTTTACTCCAAAGGTGTACAGTACTTGTCAGTATTTAAAATGTAACATATTGCAAATTAATATCATTCAAGAGCACTAACTAGCACAAGAGCCTTCTAAGCAAAGTAATTATTCATATGCAGCCTGACTCGCATCCATTTTCAATCAACGCTCAGCACCGCACATTAAACAAATAAAAATCAGATTTGATAATCTTACCGGCATTTCCACAATTATGGAACATAGAGCAGTTGTGCAGACAGAGGTTGATAAGAGGAAAACAATCCAGTGTGAAAGCGCTGACGTAGTGGAAGTAAAATCCAGATCCTCCAGTGAAGAAGAAGAAAGTGGAGCTGTAGTCCTCTCATCATCATCATTCATTCTCCTGAGATGCACAAAGCCTCTCACACACTCCCGCTCTCTGTCCCTGTGATTCAGCCTCTCCTCCTCCGCCTCGTTCTGTGGAGCGCTCCAGCTCCGCTGCTTCCCCCTCCCCTCTCCTCATCCTAACCCCCTGAACGGCTTGCAGTCCTTATCACATGCACACGCTCTTCTCTTAGAGCTTCAAGGTAAAGTCCACAGAAGCTCCCTTCTCATTCTTTCCACCCACGTTCGCCCTCTGACGTGCCTCCCCTTCCCCTCTTCTCCCCCTTGTTCCTCAAACATCTGTCATGCTTTGTACCTCAGAGCCTCCATCACTGTTGAACTCTTGCTTTCAGTCCATTTAACTCTTTACTTTGTCCTCAAGGTTATTTTAGCATCCGTTTCTTTTAAGGTGGGGCGATCGTTTCCGTTTTCATATCGTTGAATCGCAGATAGAATAGAATCTTTAAGCTTTTTGCAAGCAATACAGTTAAAGATATGGGAATAAAGATTTATGAAAGAGTGTGAACATTTTATTTAAAATATCTAAACATTAAAAACAATCTAATTAATAGCAATGTCTCCTCTATTCAAACAATGGCCCCCTTTTTTTTAAAGTCTGTGCTTGGTGCGACAATATCACAGCATCATGTTCCGCTTAGCATTACTATCTTATCATTAATATCAAAATCCAAATCATATCCAACCATAACTAGGCCTCTACCAAATAGTTTGAAGCTTCATTCATGATGTTGACATTAGAATTATTATTATTAATAACTTACAGAAACTGTCTTCCTCTCTCTCTCTGTCTCTCTCTCTCAAACACACACACAGCAAGACTTCGGTCCAAAAGTCAAAATTTATTGAAAAAATATAGATGTGATTTTTTTCCAAAATTCACCACGTTTTTATCCAAAAAAATTTTCTGCTTCAATCCATTTTGTTGGCATTTAGCCTTTCAAAAACAACATTTTCACCGTGGTCAAAAACTGTCTCCCGCTTGCCGCAGCAAGGCATGCACCTGTATTAACAGGGCAGTCTAACAGCAATCTAACAGCACCATAAATGAGTTTATATATATTTACATTTATATAACCACAATAACACAAAATCATATTTTTCCCCTTTTTTGGGGGTGATGACATTATAAAATCTGACGACAGAAAGCTTCATTGGAAAACCTCAATCAAAGCTTTGAATGTAAAAAAATGACATTAGATAATCGATACAGCCATATCCATAACGTTAACTACTCTTATGGAGCGCATATGAAGTGAGCAGGCATATGAAGAACAGAGATGCGGGGTGTCATATCCATGGAAAAGAGATGGCAGATTGGTTTATAATTAAGGATTTAAAATTCACTCGTGCTGATTAACGGGGCTCAGCGGGTGGACATGCTGCTCCACCAGAAACATCTCTAAATGCATAGTAGGACGCAGATTCGAGAGATTATTTTTATAATATTTTCGTTCTGATAGCAGGTTAAATCGACGTTGATCATCCCTTCAATCGTCGATATATGATATGATCGCCAATCGGCACGAGCCTAGTTTTTTTCCTTTGCTGTACACCTTCACTCTTTGTACCTTTGGCGTGTCCAAACTGATGACAGTGTTCTCTAGCTCTAAGTTTCTTTGCCATGGATCCTATAAAAAATACACAGAATGAATGGAGAGAGATACTACATTGCACTAATGAGAGGTGACCCTATTACAGTATGAGACAG
The DNA here is from genome assembly GCA_916701645.2 of Sebastolobus alascanus. NCBI lineage: Eukaryota > Metazoa > Chordata > Actinopteri > Perciformes > Sebastidae > Sebastolobus > Sebastolobus alascanus. The sequence goes on from CAKAOJ020000403.1 coordinate 392,017, forward strand.
GGTAAAATGAATCCATCCTCTCTTGGACATTTGTCCGTCTTTGCCCCCGATGGCTTTGGCCCGTGTCTGGCACACGGGCCACATTGCATCCTCTTTGTTGCCCCCAGGGAGCAGACACTACAGCACTCAAGTGAGACCCCTGCCCTCAGATATGATGCGAAACAGCGGACAACACGTTGCAGGACACATCACTGATTTGCCCTGTCCTTGACCTGACCTCTGCATACAAAAATCTCTCTGAGAAGTCGTTTCTACAGCAACGACATTGAAAGTGAAATGTAGAATGAAGCTCACATTCCAAGAATTGATGCTGAAGAAATGTTGATGAGGCCAGAGCGAAGGAATAAACAGCGATGTGCACGCTGAGCAGAGTTATGTAACTTAATCCTCAAGGGTTTTGTAAACCTGCCAAATAAATAACTATGGGGCATATTTCATGTTATAGGAAGGGTCATTTTGTAGCCTATATATGCTTCTGCTTCTCCAACAAGCCATATCCTGACTTGTAGTTACATTTGGGGTCCCAGTAGCCTGAGTGACTGGTCTTGTAATTCTAGAGCACGTAATAGATGAACGTATTTATAGCCTGCTGTCAACATAGTATGGGATAAGCTCTAGTAAAAGTCATGCTATGAATAATACAACACAAAGTAGCATTTACCTATATGAATTCCCTCTGAGCTGACAATGACAGTCGCTGTTTCATTTATCATGTGGACAGGAACTTATTTTATGAAATAATTTCTGCAAGGGATTACTTCAGAGTAAAGCTAGATTGCTTTATTTAAATTAGGGGAGCACCGATATTGGATATCGGGGCGATACTGACTCAAACAGCTGGATCAGGTATCGGTGAAAATTCTATGTTTATATACCATATACAGTATATAATAGAATTTTAATTCCTGTTTAAGTTTTGACCAATTTGTTGCTGCATTAGAAAGTTTTACACTTGAATTGTAATTCCTATTCATTTTGAAGATTTTTTCACCAAGTTGCTGGTGTAAATACGATTATATTATTTTAATAATAATATATATTTTTTTCATTTCAAAGAGTATTAGAGGATAAATAATAATTCAGTAAATTTATATTGATGAATTAATTTGTTATATTTTGCTTTGCTTAAGACTGATGTTGCCTTACACATAAAAGAATGATCCCAGTTACTTCCACACAGTGAGGCATACAGCTTATTAATTAAACACTGGTATCGGATCAGTACTTGGTGTTGGTCGATACCCAAAGCCCAGGTATCGCTATCGGTATCGAGACTGAAAAAGTCAGATAGGTGTATCCCTAATTTTAAATACTATTTTCAGGGGACGACCTGGTGTCCTCATGGTCTAAGATGCTAACGTAATGTAATTGCAATGAATTTTCTGTCACATCTCTACGGCTCTACTATCAGATAAAGGTCCCAAAATAATGACCGGCTGGTGGCGCTAGATGAGAAGTCAGAGGAAGTCACAAGAATTCATCCTGTAGGGAACATCCAACTGACCAAACGGAGCCATGCCGCTAGCATGGCTAAAAAAAACAGCCGTAACAAACTATTAAAAAAAATATACCAAAAGATATCTATAAAACTTTCTTACTATGTTCTAAAAAATACCTGTACATAATCTATGTAGTCTGTATCTATGGAAACAGTTTTAGTTTGGCTCTGTATTCCATCTCAGTGGATTTAAAATGAAACGATGAGGTTAGAGAGCTGAATTTCAGAGAAGAGAAGCACTTCCTAAATGAACATTTTCTGTGTCTGATCCAGTTAAGAGTGCACTTGCCTTGGGTCACTGATTACCGTGAAGCCGTAGTAACACTGCCACCATGAAATGACTTCATTTGAAATCAGTGTTTGATTTTCAAGATTTTCACATCCAATTATATGCTTTAACTGATTACCTTCAGGAAATCATTGCTCAAGAACGCATTTTAAATCCTTTCGGACAACTTTATCGATGTAGTCAGGCTTGTTACGTGTGGGATCGTGTGTATTGCTGACATGAAAGGAATGCTTCCCTGCCCTACAGCCTCTGTACATTTACTGTGTCAGTATTCATGTACATACTGTTACAATCAGAGCTTGAAGTTAGAAAAAAAAATAAATGCCAGAGCTCCTCTTATTTACATGTTGGTGTGTTTATCAACAATCACTATTACATTCTGAATTTCTACCTTGAATAAAAGATACTAGGAGATATTGATATTTTTTACTTAAAACTTTGCAATTTCACATCATTTTGGACCATTATTATTACTATAGATAACACCCCAAAAGCTTAAAGACAAAACTTGCTATAGTTAAATAATTATTTCATTATTTACAAACATTCCTCTGGAAATGTTTTCCCCTTTAAAATCATTCTGTCAATCAAAAGAGCAGATTCAGAAATCAATTATATTTGTTCACAAATGAAAAAGTTATGACAAACAGTTCAGTAATTATTTTTTGCAGAAATGACATGAACATTGTATAGATCATCACTTGATGTGCTTAGTCATTCGTTTTGGCATGAGGTTGACTGTATTGATCGCTACGAACTGTTTGGATGAGACCATGCTCACTTACTTTGTTTGTACTGGTATGATATGAAAACTAGAAACCAGTTGTGAAAAATTGTAAAGATAAAAAAGAAAATGTGAATAAGATGATCAGCAAAAAATACTTTTATGATAATTATTCCAAACACTTTAACTTGATGCATACTACTGTACCTTATGAACACTTTGTCTTTGCTAATGTTAAATCATTGTGTTTGACTTGCAGCATTGTGAAATAATGCAAAGCATTGTAATCGAAGATCAAGATTAATCAAGACAGCAAACACTGAAATTAAATTTATATTTATATTTATAAACTAATGTAACCTCACTGTGACCTCTTGTAAATACCCAAAGCGGTAATGCTGGACTTTCCTCCCTGCAGCAGCACACATCTGACTTGCTGCTGTCACAGATAACTATTTACTGCTGGGAATTTGATGCAATATTTTGTTCCCTGCAGTAAAATCTAATAAGGCAATATGTGCTTTATTTTCTGTAATAATAAATTAAACATGACTGTGTTTTGCAATATCATTACTTCCACAAGAGATAAAAATGTTTGACTCAGCCATCCTTGTTTACTTTTAGTAAACTATGATGCAACAATATGATGCAAACAGTACATGCTGTTAGTGACCGTCTTGTTAATGATGAAACAGACTTGTGAAATAGTTTTACTTTGCAAAACCTCCAATCCTTTTAAAAAATCAGGATCCATCACCGCTGAGCTATAAACAGTTACAAAAATAGCTGAATCTACCAAAACTCAACTCATATGAATTAAGACATGATCAGGATGTTTTACACCACATGATCAAACTGTTGAAAACAGTCACTAGAAGTATTGTACTGTGGTATTTTTGACATCACTGTGTCATTTTACAGACTGCGCTGAATTCCCTTTATCATTCAAGAAACATGTGCTGCAGGAGCCACACATTTCAATCATAGATAAATGCTCTTTTCCCTGAATCCACACTGTGGAGAGTCTCCCAACTGATGCAAAGTGAGATTTCGCAACCCTTTATTTCAGATTCCAGGAATCGATTTTAGAAAAAACAATTTTATGTCAAGCAGGAATTTCCGGGGCAGACGCTCAGTCTCTGAGCAGATATAAATACTCCCCGCTCCAAAATGCACCACACACTGCCCTCAAGAAGGAGAGATTATAACCATCCCTGCAGAAGATGAATATTATCAACAACATGTGGTGAGTTTAAAAAATATTTTTGTCATTTTCAAATCTCTCTAAATACACCTGACTTTACATCTCTCTTCCCCAGTACCAAATGTTATATATACAGCATATATGTTATATACTTAGGATAAAAAATACCTAGCTACGCCTTATCAATACTTACTAAAAGGTTGCAATCTGTAAGTGTAAGCATAATTTTTCTATGAAAGGTCTGATTTTAATAGCTTTTAAAACGCTATATAACTTAATTGACTTTTCTAATAATTATCCAGAGACGATTTCTGAGCTGTTGTAAATCAAATGCTTAATTGTCTAACTCTGTAATTGATCAACTGTTTTCATTACAATTTGTCATTCTTGATCATTAAATGGGCAATGATGAGACATTTAATGTTTGTTCATCATGTGAATCTGTTTGAAGGTTTTCTCTGACTGTTCTCCTCCTGGCTGTATGGGCCTGTCTGGCAGATGTGACCGAAGAAAGGATGGAACGCTCTGTGCCAGGTAACACACTAGCAAACACAAACATGTTATACACTGATAAACATGGTGTCTTCATTCGAAACCCTTTTACTTCAGTATTCCATATTTATGTTAAAAATATACAATAGAATATTTGTTTGGCTGGTATTTGACCAACAACAAAGAAAGCAAGAAGAGTACAAGTCTACAGCCATGTTAGCAGCTGAAGCTGTACTTAAGCACAGTGTTGCTTTGAGTTAAATGCTAATGTTGGCATACTAACATGCTCGCAATGACAATGCTAACCTGCTGATGTTTAGCAGTTATAATTTTTCCCATGTTCACCATCTTATTTTAAAAGCATTAATCAAAAAGTACAGCGGTATTTTGTTATAATAACTTAATTTAGCACCTTTTCAAAAAATAGTCACAAAATGCAGAACAGTCAAACCTGAAATAAAGGAATAAAAAGGGTAAATAAAAAGTCAAATGAGATAAAATAATTAAGAACAGCTACAACTAGGGCTGTCAATTGATCAGAATATTTAATTGTGAGTAATCACATGATTGTCCATGATTAATCGCACATTTTTTATCTGTTCAAAATGTACCTTAAAGGGAGATTTGTCAAGTATTTAATACTCTTATCAACATGGGAGTGGACAAATATGCTGCTTTGTCCAAATGTATGTATATATTTATTATTGGAAATCAATTAACAACACAAATCAGAACACATTCAAGTGAGTCAAAGCGACCACAGGCTCTGAAGCTGCTGTTTTACACTAATAGCTCCTCGACAGCTGCTGTTCAGATAGATAACTCCTGATGAAATGACACGGGCTTTCCTGCGGGATCTGAGAGCCGGGCTGCTACTGCTCATTTCAGATTTTGTCTTATAAAGCTACAGTATCTGACAGGGAAATTGCCTGCTTCCCTGCTTCTCTTCAAACAGCCCTTAAAAAGATAACAACAAACCCAGCGGTCAGAGACGAGTGAGAGATGTGACTAAACTGACTGGAGGCATGTTGAAAAATCTGTTGTTGATAAAAGGGAGCTTATCAACAAAGGGAGCTTATTTTCAGTAAAAAGATGAAAGTAATGAGAGAAAGAAAACGGTAAATAACAGCACTATTTCCTATTCATGCAGTCTCTCATCAAACTAATTAGTCATTGAGTCATTTAATTGCACTTGTAAGCCATTGTTTGCTGTGTTGGTTAAACAAGACACCAGAAATCATTCTTAGTAAATAAACCCTGGGAGGATGTAGAATTACAACATGATGGATTAATGATCATGAACAGTGCAGAATGGAGCCATCTGTGTGCTACAGTAAGCATGTTGCCATCACTGTGAAGAGAAGACCACTTGAATCAGTTTTCATTGTCATCTCACCACAAAAAGGGCTCGTGGATCAAAACACAGCGAGGGGACAGATTATCTTCTTTGCTTCATGATGAATAAATTAGAGGCCACCGTTTCTGGAGGAAACCCTCAGAGCATCGCATGCAGACGACGAAGCTCCGCTTAACAGCAGATCTCTGGTAGTGATAACAATATCCTTTTTATGCAGTGCATGCGCTACAACGTGATAACTCTGGTGTCAAGGAGATCATATTTTATTAAATATGTTTAAGACCTACTAGAGGGAAAACGGGTTAGAACAAAAATGCTGTCAACAGTGCTTAACACACAAAGATAAAGTAATCAAACTGGTGAAGCGTTCTTAATATCTGAGCTCAAAACTTGGAAAGGGATAGTTAAGCTTTATTTATTCAGGAGGTCTCATTTAGATTTGAGAAAACATTCTCTCTCTATATATATATACAGTATATACCAGAGGAAAACAAGATGAGTCATTCACACAAACAAATTACAACAATCACAAATAGTATTTTATAAATCCAACAAATAAGCGTTTACATTGTAGGTCATAAGAGAACAATATCTGTGAAATATGAAATGAGTAAAGAAAACAGAAAGTCATTCAAATACAAAAAACTGAACAAGTATATAGATACAGTTATCTTATAAATAAATAAATCCTGTATTTCTTTCCCAGCCTCCAGGTTAGCATCACTTCGTTCCAGACGGATGGTTGGGGGGACCCTGGCTCCTCATGTCCCCTGGCAGGCCTTGGTCTACATCTCTGACAACGTGCTGGACGGAGGCTTTGGAGGTGGTGCTCTCATCTCCGAGCGCTGGATTTTGACAGCTGGCAGGAACGTGTTTGTCAGGAAGAGTCGACCAGACATTCAGGGAAAAGATCCTGTCATTCCTAAAGTGTACCTGGGAATCACTGAACGGGCACAAGCTGACTCCTCCAAAGAGGTTGCTGTAGAGAAGGTGAGCAAGGAAAACAATGGATCTGAAATACAAACCTTTTTTCTGTGAAAACACAATACCTTTTTATCCAAACATATGTAGCTTATAGGAAATATGTAATCTTAAAATAATCTATTTAACAATAATATGTAACACCAAAAAAAAGAGAGGAAGAAATACAAAGTGAGCCTCGTACCTTTACACTCACACACCGACTCAGAAAAATAGTTAGTGGCCATTACAGCTGTGTCGAATACAGTAAACTTTACCTCTTCGACCCCAGCTGCTGCTATTCGAATGCATGTTGTTCGTCATTAGTGTGTGGATGTCCATAGGTCCCTGTAATGCAGTGCTGAATTGCAGGAAATGTGTCAAATGTACTGCACAGACATATAGATTTTCTTTTATTTCTCTTTCATTAGTTTTTATTTTTATAGTCGTACCATTATAGCAAATAGAGAGAAAAATTGATGTCTTGTGCATCACGTCTTCATTACTCATTTCCATTCTCCACTTAATATATTTTTTTCCATTTCATGTAATGAAGCAATCATGAAAACATGGCTTACTTGAGTTTTTTTTTTTTTTTTTTTCATTTTATGCAAGTGTGACACCACTACAATGTTGAAGCAGGATTGTTTGTTTTTCAGGAACTGAGAGAAGCAGCCTTTGAGATGTATGAGACTTAGTGTAAGGAAGATTTTCTCAACCATAAAGTAGCATGTAATCCTTTTAAAGAATAAGAATATTCTATATTTTTCTATTGACAAATCCCACGCAAAGACCAAAAACAAGAATGAATTGATCCCACTAACAAGTGTTGCCTGTACATCCAAAGCCAGATGTAGTTTATTCCTCTGGGCCACAGGCCTCCATTGTTGTTAAAAAAAACTATTAAAAACGATATAAATGAGCGACAACATGCAACATGTGGCTGGGTGACATGTTCCTTACCTCGTTACCATGAACTTGGCCACTGTAGTTTATTTTGAGTCGAGCCAACATACGACATACACCGTCCTGATGCCGGCAATACTCACTAATGCACCAAATGAGTATGAATCCGCGGCTGAAAATAGTCCCACATAAATACACTATTTACTTCTGTGTGAGTTATGTTATCTAAAAACTGCAGTGCCCAGCTGTTTTAGGAAACTACTGAGCCTTTTTATGAGTGGAAGTATATATTCTAGACCAGTTTTTAAAATGTATATAATGTATGTATAACTAGTGGGCTTGGAGTTGAGTGCCACAGGCCTGATATTTGGAAAAGTATTGGGAGACAAACTAACACATTGTTGTTTTTTTGTCTTTGCCGACTGTAACAAACATATAGAATATCACCAGACTTATCTAAAAACGTAAAATAACCAAGCGTGGAGTTAAAAATAATTTATCTGGACAATGACAAGATACTGAATATATTTAACAGAGTTGTGAAAATAAATCTATTTGCACACCTATTTAAAGGGCCAGTGTGTAGGGGGATTTATTGGCAGAAATGGAATATAGTATTCATAACTATATTTTCATTAGTGTATAATCACCTGAAAATAAGAATCGTGTTTTTGTGACCTTAGAATGAGCCCTTCATATCTACATAGGGAGCGGGTCCTCTTCAAGGAGTCCGCCATGTTGCTCCTCCATGTTTCTACAGTAGCCCAGAACAGACAAACCAAAAGGGAGGAGTGAGCGGAGGGGTATTCAGTTGGTTGCAGTCTGCAACCACACCACTAGATGGCACTAAATCCTACACACTGGACCTTTAATGTGATATTTCATGTAATATTAAGAAGGATGTTTTAATTACTGTGCTACTGCATTACAGTTGAATGAAAATTAAAGACTAAACACTAAATCAGACTTCCTCCCTCTTGTATTTTACCTTTCCCTGCGGCAGGTTGTTCTCCATCCACGATTCCAGAACCAATCTGAGTGGGATAACGACCTGGCTCTGATCCAACTGAAGGTGCCTGTGGTTATGAGCGATAAAGTGACCCCCATCCCCCTGCCAGTGAGATGCCAGGACACCGTGGGAGGGACCGGGGTCATTGCCGGCTGGGGCTGGGGGAGCCTCTTCACCCCTGCTACATCAATCAAACACCTCGTACTCCCCCTGGCCAACCACTCTGTCTGTAAGACCGAATATGAGCGTACCCCGCTAACACCAGCTGTAGACGATGACATGTTCTGCACCGGACCAAGCAAGTTTGACGAAAATGTTTGTTTCGGTGATGCTGGAGGCGCTCTGGCTGTCACAGATGCTGAAACTGGGGACATCTACGCTGCAGGGATCCTTTCCTTTGACAAGTCCTGCAGGAGCCACAAGTACGGCGTCTACATGAAGATTTCCTCATATTTGCCCTGGATCCACAGTGTCATCAGAGGAGATACAGACAAGTCGCCTGCTCTGCGCGCTGATGCAATGTCTAAGATGGACACACTGCAGCAGTAGAGCTTCAAGCTCTGGTCTTTTAGTTTTATAGTGAAATCATTGTAATGTCTTGAGTCAGTGAGTTATATTACATGCTTGTTATGTGACCACTGCTGTGCTTTGTCACTTAAATGTATAGAATAAAAATATATACATCCAGTATTTGAAATTCTTCTTGTTTGCCATAACACACACAAATTGCCCTCCGAAATACGTTTATTTCAACAAATGGCCAAAAACGACATGTTTACGTCATAGCAGCAGTAGGAATTATGACTCTTGTCTGTAAAGGAGGAAGTAGTATGACATTTTTATTGAGCTAGCTCCCTTTTCCATTCTTTCCACAACTACTTCTGTCACTTTTTGTGTGTAGCCTACAAACGAGTGCAACTCGATCAAAGTTGGCCCTTCACTGTTATTTATTTAGCTTATTATTAGTGCTTGATACAAAACCATGGTTCCGAAACGTTACGGCAGTTTCTGTTTCCGTCGGAGAGGGAAGTTGGTCCCAAAGCTTGCCACTGTATTTATCCCCTACACCTTAAAGAAGGGTGCTTCACTCAGCTGTGAGTGTGACTCCTAACAGAGCTCACTCTGTCATGGAGTGGGAGTGGGAGTGGGGAGTGTCCGGTTTGAGAAAGGCCCTGCATCTTCCCTCTCTATGACAGCTGGTGTGTGGCTGTTTGGAACAGCTATAAACTATTATAAACTATAAACTACTATAACAGCTATTTTGTTTTGAACATATAACATTTAGTGCACAGAAGTGAGATGTCGGGGTTGATGGTTGGATGGATCAACAAAATGTTGTACTTTGGCAAACTGCAGTTTGCTTCCCGTTATCTACTGATATGAGCGTGATCTTTACATAACCTTCACCAAATACTTTGAAATTAAATTTGGAGGATTGTTGATTTAGAAGCCACCTGCTGTGTCCTCATGTGATGTTTCACTGTTACGCAGTTAACTTTGAAAAAAAAAGAGCTTGAGGGCTTCAAAGGTTGAGACGAAATTTCATCGTGTGCAGTCGTCAGCATGAAAGCAAACAATGACGATGGAGTAAAAGTGAATGACACAACTCAGAATCTGAGGTTTTCAAGTGTTGCCCGCAGGTGTTTCTTTTTCCCACCAGTAGCAGTTGGACTTGAAAGATATTTCTGTCCGGCAGATGTGTCCACTCTGCCACAGATCATGAACTGCTTCAACAACAAATGCTTTTCTCCTCACCAGAAAAGCGAGGTGATGACAGCTGCCTGTCCGGCCAATAAAATACGGGAGGGAAAGATACGAGGGAAGGAAAAATCAGATTGCAAGGCCGAGGCGACTGGTTAAATTCCTCTGGGTCTTTTTTCGTGTAATGTGAGGATATACAATCTCAGGTTGAGGGGATGGGAGTGAAGAGGCTGATATTCTTCATTGCTGTTGTCTCAAATATGTGTGTCATTTGATCTGTTAATTATAGCTATGGAGATTCAACAGATAGCTTCCACAAAAAAACCCACTGCTGACTTAAACCAATAAATCTGTGGTAACATCTTGATTTCCTACGGGACATCAGAATAGTCTCTCTTCCTTCACTTCTAACCAGCTGCTGTTGACTTCACATGGTGTGGACAGTGACCCTCACATATGGTGATTTTCTTTAATCACTTGATCTTTTCGAGGACAGTTGCATATACTGTATACTATAAATTATATATAGTATGAGCCACAGATTTTTTTTCACAGAAAACATAGATGCGTAATTTCACTAGGAAGCCCTTCATAGTGATGGCACAAACACCTATAAAACTCATCTGGTGAAGATTTTTTGATAGTGTAACAAAGTGCATGAAAGACTCATGGTTTTTACACATGCAGAGCAGCTGGTATGTGTGCATCATTCAAATGTAAAGCAGCTGTAAACTGGCAAGAAATGGGCTGACCCTCCAGGAAGAACTATTTGAGTTATAATGATTGCTGTAAAGTCAAAGGCAGACCTAAGCCTAATATGTTGTGATAATGGTGCTAGTGTGTATTGATAACATATCAAAAGAAAATTCATATATTTCAACATTGACAATTTCTTCTAACCAGGCGGCTACCTCCTGGTCTGAAAAGTGAGGCCAATGCTGAAGTGCCTTAAACTTGCATTCTTTCTAACAGCCAGCAGGGGGCGACTCCTCTGGTTGCAAAAATAAGTCAGATTGTATAGAAGTCTATGAGAAAATGACCCTACTTCTCACTTGATTTATTACCTCAGTACACATTGTAAACATGAGTTTATGGTCTCAATCGCTAGTTTCAAGTCTTCTTCAATACAGCATGATGTTCATTTAGTAAATTATGCTCCCATTTACAGTCAAATAGATGATAAAGCAGGGCATGTTTTAGGGCGTGGCTACCTTATGACCTTGACAGGTCGCTACTATGGCGTTGCCCTGTCTGGGAGTTGTGTGTGTTTTCGTCTAACAACTTTAACCCTTTCAGTTCATGAAAGTTAATTATAACCTTTTGGTTGCCTAAAAATGTCATAATCGGCGATCGGTTGTGCTTAGCTCCACCCTCACTTGTCCATGAACCAATGTGTGACGTCAGATTGACTACGTCCACTTTTTACATACAGTCTATGGTCGCATCGCTATTGTGTCTGACTGTTGAAATTGGCTAAATGAGTTCACAAAAAAAAAAAACATTCTTGACTAAACTATCTTTAGGCAGGTATGAAGTTGAAAATTGTTATGTTTTGGTAGCGATCAGAGATGGTTGAGGTTAAGGATAAAAGTGTGGGCAGGACGTCTGTGTTTCATAACCACAGTGAGATCCATGAGAATAATTTAAGAGGTCGGAGGCTACAGAGGCTGATTGGAGAAACATTATGAATGCAGATACTTTGATGCGGAGCATGAGGGGTTATATTGGATGGTTTGATGAGTATAAAAATTATGTGAATCACATGCTATGGTCTCACTCTCTCAACCCAACTGCACACCTATGAGAGATTTCTGACTGACGTGTTAGACATCGCTCTCCACCAATATCATTAAAACACCAAATGAAGGGATACCTTTTGAAAGAATAGTGTACAAGTCAAGTCAGTTATATTTATATAGCCTAAAATCATAAATCACAATTTTTCCTTTTAAAATCTGTGCAGCATACAACACCCTCCATCCTTAGATGCTAGATTCAGATAAGTAAAAAAACTCCCAGTAGAGTTCTAGAGACTTGTAGAATCTGACAAGATCAGTACTGGACTTTTTTACTCTTTTTGCCTGTGCTCTGATTTGGGCCTCACAGCCATAGACTGTATATAAGAAGTGGGCGTAGTTACCGTGACGTCACCCATTGGTTCATGGACTGCTGTTTTGAAGCCTTGAGTTCGGCATTTTGGCTGTTGCCATCTTGGCTATTTGCAACCAGAAGTGGCGCGAGAGGGTGAAGTTAAGTAACTGAACACTGAATAAGATATTTTTAGACAAACTTCAGCTGCTCAGTGAAGATTTTAGGCATTTTTAGGTAAAACAAAAATGGAGCTGTTGAAGGAAGTACTTTTAGCAGGTCTGCGGCAGGGTGCATGAGGTTCTCCTCTATGGCTTCTAAAATATTAATACCCTTGTCAAGGGCCATTACTCTCTACCAGTCTCAGAGTGTACTCTCTCTGGCTCCATCACTCCTGCAGAGCACCGACTGAGGTCAAAACACGTAGAGTCTCCTCCTGCAGTTTAAACCAGACTCAGCATGGATGATGAATATTATTTAGCATGTTGTATGTGTACACAGATGCATTTTTATTTATGTAAGACTGAGAACGAGCCCTTCATATCTACACAGGGAGCAGGTCCTTTTCACAGAGTCCGCTGTGTTTCAGTCTCAGCCCAGAAGGGACAAACCAAACACTGGCTCTAGAGAGAGCCTTTTGCGTTTTTGCGTTACCTGAAGGCCAACGTAGTTCTCTGACATGTTTGGAAAGGGAGGGGTATTCAACTGGTTGCAATCTGCAACCTCACCGCTAGATGCCACTAAATTCTACACACTGGTTCTTTAACTAACTTCAATTTTATAATATATAGCTACTTTGCCTCTGTCGAGAGCTTCTCTTCGTCTGGGTATTTGTCTTTCGCGCTTACTTTATACATTTTTGAAACCCATTATTTCCAATAGCTCGTGTGGCGCCGTGACGGCTTATAGCTGCGTCGAGGTAAGTGTGGGCGCGGTGCTCCATGTCGCTCGCCGAGCGTTGAACTTTGGGAGACCAGCAGCTCAACCGCGTTCTGTGTGAAAGGCCCTTTAGGATCGAAACGTAGGTTAGTGATGCTGATATTTTGCGCCCTTGGAGATGTTCAGAAACTGACAGTTTGTGGGGTTACGGTCCACGGATTTAGGAAAACTAAAAAGAGCCAAAGAGCTGGTGAAATTCTGTTCAGTCTCAGGTAGTGACACAGATGGTGTTTTATCATCCCATAATTGTTGAAAATGTATATTTACTTTGTAAATACTTCTGTACTTAAAATATCTGTGCCGTTGTAATTTACAAATGGAGCACCCCAAGTGTTGGTTGATTTAATCCTGGTTCCTTAAAGAGCAGTGCAAAATTGTTTTTGAAAAAAAACTATATAATCAGTTTGATGATGATGATGATGATGATGATGATGATTTTTGATAGTATTAGTACGTATCATTGTTAGATATGCAAAGATAACATGGAAGTGCAAGTGTACTCTGTTATGATTGATTAAATGCGGCGCTCTCTGATCATTCATCCTGGCACGTACGGTTATTGTCGATTGCGTCTCACATTAAACAGAAACTCAGCGTCGAGGCAAATGTACTGCTGATACCGACCGTCTGTAGATTCAATCATCAAACACCAGACATTAATGGTATTTTCTAAGCCAGTCTGCTGTTTGAAGCATGATGTGTACTCAGCTGCCAGGCTATGTACTCTGTCCTCATGTGTATCTGGGAAACTGAAGCTTTGAGCTTCATCACCCACCGTCAAATTTACTGTACTCACCACACACACACCAAGCTTTTCACAAGGCAATAATACAACAGATATAATGAACTGTATCACCTGGTGGACCATTTTCCACTGCTTGCCAAAACAGGATTTATTCTGTCTTTTATTAGTCATAGATAAGCTTTATTCATGCTTGCTTGCTTGGTCATGAATGATACTTCCCTTCAAATATTAAACTGATATCATCAGGAAACAGACAGAAGAATCGACCGTCAAAACAGTCACAAGCTCAAAATATTAGGACGTCCTGTCTGAGCCACTGTAGTGCTGATCTGTCTCTCTCCTCCTGGCGTTTATTCAGTCATCCATCTTTTTAATCCGGATCCTTAAAGGAAGTTGAAATAGCAAAATAGGGGCGGCTGTTGCTCAGAGGTAGAGCGGTTCGTCCCATCAATTCGAAGGTTTGTGGTTTGATCCCTGGCTCCTCCAGTTCACATGTTGAAGTGTAATTGAGCAAAATATTTAACCCCAAATTGAGTATTTAGATTAGATCCTGATGGGCAGGTTGGCACCTTGTATGCCAGCCTCTGCCATCAGTTTATGAATGTGTGTGTGTGAATGTGTGAATGCTGACAGGTAGTGTAAAGTGCTTTGAGGGGTCGGAAGAGTAGAAAGGCGCTACATAAATGCAAGTCCATTTACCATTTGCCATTTCAGTTCTTTTTATCCACCATGTTCGTAAGAGGATCGTCCTGTCACTTGTGTTGATTAGAGGAGTGCATGACTATGCATGACTTTGCAGGTGGAAACTTTTCTGATAGCTGATAGTTGTAACGTTTGCTGCCAGAGGGCCTATGAAAGTTGTTTGTCACCAGTTTAACCACGTAATTAAGCCTGATAGAATGAATGGACATTTTGATACCACATCTTAGTTACTTTCCAGCGCTGAAAGAAGGCAACATCAGACTGAACAACCAAGTACATGTACTCAGGTACTGCATTTAAAGCTGCAGTATGTGAGATTGGCGCAAATATGATTTAAAAAAGTTATTTTTAGAAAACGACCGCTATATTGTGACAGTAGTACATGAAACAGGTAACCTGAAAAAAATCATGTGCCTCTGTGTCCTACTAAGGATTTCACATACCGGAGGAATACAAGGTCTGCTGTCCAGCTGCAGTCTGTGAGAGCCGGCTGTCAATCACTCGCGATCTCCGACCCAACGGTCAAACTAGGCAGCGCTGATCAAATATGAATCAATATTCTGTTACTGTAATGACTATTTCTCACCTCAAATGTTTTCAGAATCATCTTGTAGTGTACTGTTTAGCTGTAAAATGAGAAAGTTTGTTACTTAGCCGCCATTGAAAAATCTGTTGAAGGAAGCCAAGTTCTGGTCACATGACCGGAGCACAGCCAATAGGAACGCTCTCTCTCTCTGAAATGACCTGCTAGATTTTTCTAAAGCCTGAAAACAGAGACATGATGAGGTGCAGAAGTCTAGTTTTCTCTCAGACCACTTGAATTACAATTTGCTGAAAGGTTATTATGGAATTTTTGCCAAATTATTCCCAAAAATTGTTGCCTACTGCCACTTTAAGTACAATTTTTTGAGGTACATTTTGATGTTATGCTGCTTTATACATCTACGCCTCTTCACTACATTTGCACACAGCAGTGGTCCTCGTACAATGAGTATAAATGAAGCCTGTTTACAGAGAACAGCAGTCAGTGTTTAGAATACATGCTATATAGGCAAATACAATTTTCTGATTAAATTAGCAATAACATGCAATGAGGTGCTGTGATAGTTCCAAACAAGTCCGTTATTCAGGGCACTATCATTGTGATGTACCTAACATGCTAAACTGAGCTCTCTTAGAGAGGATCATGAACATGTTGTAATTGTTGTAATTTGGTTTATTGGTTTATTGGCCTTTGATTTAAAAAAACAGCAGCAACAAAAACTTACACAAAAGAAACAGTATCCTACTTGTTGTAGAATACACATAGTACACCTGTAGTTTGTGTAATTTGATTTGACCACCTGTAAATGCTGAATATGCAAAATGCATTTTATTTGGATCGAAAATACTTTGAGATGTTTAAAGAGAAAAAAAAAATATTTGTGGAACTCAAATTTTTGTGGCTGCGTCCATTTTTGTTAGTATCAGGTGCAATATTTTTCAATGTTTCATTTTGAAGTAATCAAAAAGTATTCTGAATAGATAATTTTTTTGTAATCCAATGGATTACATTACTAACGAGAAGAATTACCATGTAATTTGTATTCAGTAACAGACTACATTTCAAAGTAATCTCACCCTACCCTGACTATCGTTAGATGTCCCAATTTGTTGGGAATATCACTCTTGGTGCCACCCACAGGCCGTCGTTGGCTCAGTTGTTTCTACAACAAAAAACAAAGCAGCAGTTTATAACAGCAACACTTCACCTTTTATGAGTTGATACACAAAATTAGAGATGCTTGCTGCAATTCATAGCTGTGGAAGTAGTTGACACTTAAATGCCAAGCGCATAATTTGCCCTACTTCCCATATTAAAAACATAAATTCATTTGAAAGTAGGATGTTCATCTCAGTGTGTGAGTGTAGCTTGTTCAATGGCTCCAAAATAAATGTGTTGTTGTACTGCTGTGGTAACAGGAAAAATTCCTGTTTTACGACAGAGGCACAGGCTATTACAGCTGCAATTGAAAACAGAAATAAAGAGCAAGTACACATGGTTCAAGGTTATGTGTGTACCTTGGAAACAACAAAAACATCTTTAACAAGAAAAAAGGAACATTGTGTCACCTATGTGTCAGTGAAATGTGAATAAAACCAGATCCGGTTGTTTGGACATTTTCATGCAAATGATTGAGGCTCAAGGTCTTCTTTTTTCTCTCAGGTTCTGTTCACATTTGTGGTTTCCTGCAGTCCTCCCTAAATGCGGAGCACCATGTCCTTCTCATACTCATGCATCATCTGTAGCTGTTTGGTGCCTAACATGGGGGAAGGCAACATGGGGAAGGCTGATGGAGCTGACAGGGATTAAATGCCATGCAAAAGCCACGACAGTTGCACTTTCTCTTGTCCAGGGCACAACCGCCTGCCATGACTCCTTCAGATCTCCTGGTCTCATAACGTCTCTTATCAGTGTGGAACCACAGCTGCTAATCCTGGTCAGAGTTGACGTGACTCAGATGTTTATCAGTTCAAGTTGTCATACTTTGTCTAACTATAAAGTAAGTGATTTCCGTCTGTCTGTCTATATGTCCTTAGCATATCTCAAGAACTGCTAATCCAATCGACTTGTGTATTGCTCAAGGCCCGAGGGAGTGCAGTGTTGAATTTGTTGCAATTTGGCCAGATGGTGACACTAAAACAATGAACATTACGTTTTGGCCTATAACTTATGAACTGTAACTCTAAGAAACAAAATTCTTTTTTTGCTTGATTTTGGTCGACGAATATATGTATCTAAGCCATGCCCATTTGCACCCAGATTGATTTTCTACCATTTTGAATTGTGTCTAAATCAGATTTTTTGCTACTCCTCCTACAAATTTTGAGCAATCGTCACCAAATTTGGTACAGAACATCTCTGGACCAAGCCAGAAAAAGTTACATTTTGCATTTTTGATGTTCCATACAGTTTTGCTATAGCTGGCCCTCAAAGTTAGCTCAGATGCTGTGGGCAGGGCTTATATTACAAACAATGTGTAGATATGATCTGGTCTGAGTGACCATGACAAATTTGGTACCATTTGGCCAATAATTGGTGCTGAAGCAGCATCATCTAACTATAAAGGAAGGAATGTCTGTCTGTGTATGTATGTATGTATGAATGTATGTATGTATGACTGCCCTTGGCTTATCTCGAGAACCGTTCATCCAATCAACATCATTAACTTCACACTACCGCCGTTCTCAACAATGCTGCAAGCAGCACTTCTGACCAAACAATCAGCCCATTCAGCCCGGGCAATGCACTAGTTACAGTTAATACTGGGAGGAAGAAATAATAAATAAATAAATGTCATGGTATTTTTATTCAATAGGACAATGCAAACAGTAGCAATATTTAAGTAGCAGTTTCATAGTTTCCCCAGATAAAAAGGATCCGTAATTCATATATACGTTTAAGAAGCAACATAAACAGTGTGTTCAGCTTCCCTATATAAATTAAGGGATAAGTGCTGTTTCTTAATAAAGAGGTTCTGCTCTGTGATTTATTTTCCAGAGCACAGCTTGTAAGAACACGTTTGCAGGATGTGAGCATAGTATAGTATATCATTCTGTATCAGGAATGGATGTAATAGATGTTTACAGTGTCCCCAATCCTCTCCAACAGCATCTTCTCATGGGTTGTCATGCTACTATACCACAGCAAAATAGAAAAGGTCAGCACGCTTTCAACAGCAGCAACGTGCGAGAGACAGATTTGAAAGATCAAAATTGGTGCAGCACAGGTCGAGATATCCTGATTTGATTTGAGTATCTTTCCAGATAGTTCAAGAGTCTGTAGTTTCCAAGCCCAAATTACCCAAATGATGAGTCATTTTCCCAGATATAAACAAAGCTCCCTTCAGAGCCACACAGCTTGTTTTCACAGTCTGAGTAGTACTCCCCATGATGAGTAAACTGACCTTTTATGTGTAAAACTGGAGCACCTTTAAGACCCATTTGAGCCTATATAAAGGCTGATGCATCCAGACAAGTCTGAAGGGCTTGGAAACACAGTGGGTCTTTCCTAAATGCCTTCACCCTTCCAGAGAGATGCATGCTGGATAAACCAGGCCACCTGGTGGCCAGAGAAGAGTCATATCATGACACTTCTTTATATATTATCAAACCTCCAGGTACTTTCTCATTCATGCCATTCACAATCAACAACTGATATACTGTAGCTAAACAGAAAATCACAACCATTGAATATGAGATTATGCTTAAGCTGGAGAGCAGAAGAAGAGACCGTCCAGTGTTGGTTTGTAGTTGAGCTATGATTTCTTATCATTGTCAAACCAGTAATTTAGGAGGAAATGTTATAAATTCAAGTGTTATAAATTCAAAAGTAGGCCTATGTGGTTGAAACAGTTCAAACAAAAAGGTTATGGGGAAAAAAATGCAACAAGGCTTCCTCCTGACTCCTATTAGGAATGTGCAATGTTGCACATTATAGTTTGGTAGTAAACTACTTATATTTTTGTCATTGTTAATGGTTCATTATGTTTCTAGCATAGTTCAGATTATTATTATCTGTCTGATAACATCATGGAAAGGACCCTGCAGAGAAATGAAACGTTTCTTTTAACCTTTCGCTCGATCCAGTCTGTTTGTTATGTGTGTCTCGCTCGGAGAAGTCTCGTTCTAACAATAACAAACAGACCGGATCCAGCAAAAGGTAAAGAAAAACATTAATTTCTCTGTAGGGTCCTTTGCATAAAGTTGTCAGACACTTATAATGACAATCTGAGCCTGGCAGTGGCAAAAACAAGCACTTTTAGTGGAAGTACATCGACGGTGCGGAATTGGGTCCGAGCGTTTACATTGCAGCTCATTTAGCGGCTGCCGTTTGCCGCGTTCTCCCTCAGTACTGGACCAATTAAAAAAATGTTGTCCTCATTAGTCACCAGGTCGCTAAATTTCTTGATTCTGAGATGCAACGTGATGCGGACGTAAACGATTCTGCATTGATGCAGAGAACATAATCGGAAGTTAGGTTTAATTTCAGCCCAGTGTGAGTCTTTACTGCGTTTTGCTGTCATTTAATGTCACGCTTGTTTCTCTCCTCTTCCCTCTTTCTCTCTCCTCTGATCTCTGTGTTTCACAGGGTGGAGCTTTGCACACGCACACTCTGTGTGTGCGGAGCTGAGAGACGGCATTGACACACTCAATCTTGAGTCTTGTTGCTCTCACCACCATTATTAGCTGCTCTGTTTCAACGTACTGTTTGTAATGTTGGCCTGAAAATATGTGCATGCAGACTGAAAAACAACCGTGGCGTTGTTCTCTCGGGAGATGCAGTGACTTAAACCAAGTAAGAGTAGAAGAGCTATGAGTAAGGAAATGTAACTAACTAGCTAAAGTCGGCTAGCAACTAGGCTAATTCAAAATGCCATATGCAGGCAGCTGCTATTTGAAGTTACCCTTTAAAAAAACTCACAATGTGTAGGCTAAATAACAGTTGTTATTACACGGCTTTGTTGACTACTCGATTGTGATTGGTCAATCATGGTGTTCTACGGTCTGTTATGTCTTCATAGCAGACCGTTGCTTTGGATGCAGATCTGATGTTGGACTCTGGCGGACCGTTTTTGTGTCAAATTATTGATTTCTTAAGTAAGTAGCCGTGTAATAATCGTTGTTCAGGGCGATGCAAGAACCCTGCAGCATCGCCCTGTCAGGGTTTATTTCACAACAATGACCGGCTCGCTGTACATTATCCCTTACATAACAGTCTTTTGACAGGATATCAAAACCAATAATGATAATTATTTTTATGCCTCCGTGCTAGCGACAACCGTGACAGTATTATGTTTACGGTTGTCCCGCCGTCCGTCCATCCTTCCCATTCTTGTGAACACAATATCTTGCCTGGAGGGAATTTCTTCATTTCGTCCACTTGGTTCAACGATGAACTGATTACATTTTGGTGGTCAAAGATCACTGTGACCTCACAACCATAACTCAAGAATTGATATGCTAATTATAACAATTTCACACGAATGTCTGTAAAGATAAACTGATGAAGTGATGACATTTTGGACAGACATGGATGTAAACTGCAACTTGACTGGTTGGCGGAGGCAAAAATTCTAGTTTAAAAAAAGATTGCCAAATTTGAATAAAGTCTGTGGTTTTGAACCCTTGTGAATCGAGGCATAGCACTGGCACCAGCGTCACCCTTCAACCTCCTTCCCCTCAGCAGAGTCGTCTGGAGCCAGATATATAGAGAAGTGTGAAGTAGCTTCTCACATGGCTGAAATGTGTGAGTGTGTGTGTACGGCGAAGAGCGTAAAAGCTACAATTGTGTGTGTGTATGTGTGACCATACATGGACTTTATTAGCAGCAGATACAACAGCACATCGGAGCCCTTGTCAACTCGATTACTCAGTACACGTCTAACAACAATCAAACAGATCAGTGACAGAAGGTGAAAGAAGAGTCGCACCACTTTTATAAAAAGAGGGAGCTGTCTATTATTGAAATTAGAAAAAAAATGTATTCCCCAAATTTATTTTCTATAAGATACAATTATTTCACAGACAAAGGCAGATACAGATGTGCACCTCTGGCCGGCCTCTAACAATAATCTACAGGCAGGAACAATGATTCTTTCATGAAACAGGCTTTCATTGTTTTGAAAAGACAAGAGACAATATTGTATTATATATTGTACAATATAGTTTGATTGTCGTTTCTTTCCAATTAGGCCGGCTGACATCAAATGTACACGCATGTGACACAAACAAGTCAATACACAAATGCATGAACTCGTCACAAGGATCCTTCCACACAAACATGAAGTACAGACACACAACCGTAACATTCAAAATAAGCTGAGTACAGTAAGTATCAGCAGCACACTTATGTGGCACTGAAAGCAAACAAATACACCAAGTTAGCTGCTGCTTAAACTAGATTATTCAAATCATCGGCACACAGTTGAATCCGCCCCGTGTCAGGAGATGAAAAGGTATACGACACACATTTTTAGAACTGTCGGCTTGTTTTGAAAAGAGACAAAAAAGCATCTTTAAAACAACCTCCACCACTTCTCAAAGAATAATGAAGTAGTTTTCCTTACCTATCAGGCAGCACCAAGTTTCATTTTAGTTTTAAGTTAAAATTGACAAGTTTTCTTTTAATTTGTCAGCATCACATTTTTGTTCAACTATGACAATAAAATATTCTTATTTACCTCTGTTATCTGACCGTGCATAAGGTTTTGGTTTAATTTCTCCAGGTTTTTATATCCATCTCTGAGATTTTCGCCGCTACGCCGATACAGTGGAGGTGAATTGAATTTTATTTGTGATGCTCAAAGCACTGAAATTTGACATTTGAAAAAATTCAACAACAGCAACATTACTTTCTAGAAATGGTGTCCCTGTTACGCTGGATAATCCACAGAACACACTGTCAACATTTTGCATATGGACTGATTATGTTTCTACTGTAATAGGGTGGCAACATAAATCTTAGAGGCAAATATCTAGCCAAAAAAAAAAACGTGACAAATTAAACCAAATGTTTCTACATGGCGAGAAAGCCCAAAAGGTAAATGAGAAAATTCTTTCATAATTTGAGTGGCCTGGCCCTTTAAAGCTAAACACTTACTCCAATTAATTAAGAGTACTTCACCAATGTAGTATTGCACTCCTATAACATTAATGGACTCATGATGGACAGTTTTAAAAAAACAGATCTACATTGATGCAGCAGAACCATGGCCGTGTCTGAAATCATTCACTCATTCACTACTCCCTACTCATTAGAATAAAGGAATTGGCCTCGCTGTTCCAATAGTTTTCGAGGGGACTGTATATCCTCTGTATATCATCTGCTGGAATTTCAGTTTCTTGCACCACTTTTTGGCATGTACAGTATGATGCGTTGTGTTTATGCCTGTTGTAAAAATCTGCTTGGTCAATACATTTAATGTAGGAAAGAAAACGACTCACTGTCTAGTTGAAAATGTCAGTTATATTTATCAACATGAAGTGAAAGAGGAAATAAAATAGAGGAAACGCTCCCACTGTTGTGACTAAGACAATGTAATTTAGTTGATCTTTGATGACAATAGGTTAAAGGGTGAGTTCATCTGAGTTCTGTTACAGTTATTTTTTTTTTTAAATCGACGCCCACTCAGCCGTTAGCAAAAAGCAAGTAGCGTAGGTTACCAGTAAGTAAGTAATCTAATCGAAGCTAATCAATAAGGTTATGAATAATGTGAACACTAGCACTAGCTGAGTCAAAGTTAGCTGTGCTACAGTAAGTTTGGAAATGACTGAAAGGGTTGATTCGTATTTTTTGAAGTGGGGTTGTATCTATACTCTCGCGATCTGCGAGGTAAAATTACTGCTTTTGTAAATTTAGTCTGGTGGCTTTGAAGAGAGCGATATAACAGCTTCAGTTCCATGTCGGAACGGCCTGTCTGACGGCGAGGTAAAGTGGCTTTACCTCGCCTTCAGACAGCCGACGGGGGAACTGAAGCTGATCTATCGCGGTCTTCAAAGCTATCAGACCAGACTCCATTCACAAAAACAGTCATTTTACCTCGTAGAACACAGGAGTTGCTGGTCTACCGCTGCATCCATCGGTTAGTTTGTTTATGTTATTGTGTACAAGTGATTTTAGTTAGAAGGGAGATCAACTATTTTGACCTCTGCATAACAAAAATGACTACAGCAATTTGAATTCTACAAACCGTTTTTGTTGTGGGGCATAATTTAATCATATAATCAGATGTGAGCTATGATAGCTCTGTAGCTCTGTAGATTAATGCTAATATCATCCTTTACCAGACTGATGCCTTTCCACCAGCTATCAGAGTTCATTCATGCAGTCATAGAGCACAGTTTGTTCTGTACACTCTGTACCTTATCTTCCCTCTTAGATTCTCTCTCTCTCTCTCTCTCTCTCTCTCTCTCTCTCTCTCTCTCTCTCTCTCTCTCTCTCTCTCTCTCTCTCTCTCTCTCTCTCTCTCTCTCTCTCTCTCTCTCTCTCTCTCACACACACACACACACGATCAAAGCTCTCCAGTGCATGGAAACTGGAGGGGGAACAACACCTTTCTTTGGGTGTGTGAAGTGACGGGACGCACAAAGACGGTTCAGCCCTCTGGATGAGGAAGTCTTTGACCCTCCTTCCCCTTCTGCTCATTGACGTGCTGCTTACATAACTGCACATTTCTTTGCTTGTACTGCATCTACATACGGAGCAGGTCCTCTTCACGAAGCCGGTCGCCATGTTTCTACAGTAGCCCAGAACGGACAAACCAAACAATGACTCTAGATCGGTCTGTTCGCGTTTTTGCGTCAGCTGCCGTAGTTCTCCTACACGCTTTGCACACGGGGGAAAACTTCAGTTGGTTGCAATCTGCAACCTCGTCGCTAGATGCTGCCAAATCCTACACACTGCACCTTAAGTGTCACTTGTTCTGCACCAAAAAACAAATTTGGACCATGGTTACGATCAAAGAGGATTCAGTTGATCTGAGATTTATTCATACATAATAATAATAATCCACTTCACATCCTCACAAGTGTCACATTATGCACTGACGCAATGAAAGCAAGACTGCAATATACATAAGAGGCTTTGAAGGGTACTGAACATGGCATGTTACAATTAAGTGTCCCTTTAATCATTTAAACATAAAGAAAACCATCCACTTGTGATCCATCTCACAGGATGCAACATGATTTCTGTCTTCATTTAGCTTTTTTCACAGTTCTGTGAGATTTGTTCATTAGCGCGTGTCTCCTCTTTATGTTGCTCCTCCCACACAAACTCTACAGTGCAGTTCTCCATCTTGGACTTGTAGACGCTTTGGAAATGTTGATTCAGCTCCACTGTGAATGTGTTTTTCCAGTCTCCAATTTTACCTGAATTGTAGGAAGGGAACAGGGAGGCATGAGATTTAATTAAAGACCAAATATGTGATTTGATTTTTAAAACCATATAAACTACCTGTAAATGTATATGATTATATATGATTGAAACACTTTCTTCTCAACTGATCATGATTTAAATATAGGCCTGTCGACTCCTGTTTGCAGACATTACAGATGTAAACAAACCATTTAAAGAAATAGTTTGACATGCTGGGAAATATGCTGATTCACATCCCTTCTCATCTAACTCCTGTTTAATTTGAAGGATTCTTAGGGCGCTTTCACAAGCCAACATTTGTCCGTTTTAATCAAACTTTGGTGTGGTTCGTTTGGGCAGTTGTGAACGCAGTAATCGTACTCTGGTGTAGACCAAAACAACCGAGGGCTGTGCCATCGGTGTGTAAACATTATTATTATTAATATTATATATATGTGAGTATTTAGATTAGATCCCGATGGGCAGCTTGGCACCTTGCATGGCAGCCTCTGCCATCAGTGTGTGAATGTGTTTGTGAATGGGTGACTGCTGACATGTAGTGTAAAGCGCTTTGAGTGGTCGTAAGACTAGAAAGTTATATAAACACAAGTCCATTTACCATTACCATTTGACATCTGGGCTGAAGAGAACATACAGAGTACGCTTAATAAAGTCCACAACTGACTTATAAAGCCATTGGAGATAAACTGAAGAAGGGATTTGTACACACAGTAGATCAGTGTAGAGTCAAATGAAAAAACTTGATTTATTTGGTCCGCTTTAATTTGTGCGCTGAGAAACCGAACCAGACTAAATAGAAGCCGAACCAAAAGTATCTATTTCACTCTGATTCAGACTCGCCAAACGGACTATGGCTTGTGAAAGCGCCCTCAGAGGCCCTCGGACATGAAAGAATCCAGTATTTCACAAGAAAAAGTAAAATTTGTGCAACAGATTTCATCTCTTTAATCATCTTGTGACCCCTCACTGCCGACCCTCTGGTTTGGAACCACTGTAATAAAAGACCGTTAAGTCATTTTTGGATTGATAGCAGGTTCTAATTTTGGTGACCACTGTTTTATTTTTTTTTACACTTGGATCACATATTGTCAGACATAAGACACATTTAATCAACCAAGTTTGATTTATCAGCATATATTAGAAGAGATCCACACCTTTTCTCATGAAGGAGCCCTTGTTATGGTCTATTATATCCTCAGTGACCAGGGTGTAGTTGGACATGTTGTTGTCTTTCATGCTGCTGAAGCTGCAGTGTTTCACACAGTTGTTGACCTCGTCCTCCAGCAAGGGACTCTGTAGGTGAGAGCTCACCCTCTTTATGGCGCCATGAAGGTCCTGACAGCAGGAAGAAAACAGTAATATTATTAAAATAATTAAAAAAAGAAACTACAATTGAGTATGCAATGGCTTCCTTAAAATGCTAAATAAATAATTACAACCTCTGATGTAAGTGAAGGCAAGCTTTGAAGAAGTGACGTAAACAACATTTTCACATCATAAACTTCCTCTTCTAGACTTGCCCCATCTCTTGTGATTGAGGAACAAGATAAATACCTTACAAGAAATTGTAAACTTAGTTGTCTATTTTAAAAATATAAGTTTATGGACATTTAGTATGATGAGAACGATAAATCAGTTCTCCTTTACAGTACCAACGACATCTCTTCATAGGTGATGTGAAGCAGATTGCTCATAGTTGCTGTCTGACTGGTCCAGCCTTTAATGTGGTCAAACCAGGAGCCATAGTACACTGAAACATATAAAAGTATAACAAAGTCAGCACATATCCTCACAAAGCAATGAAATAAATCTAAATAAAATCTAAATAAACTCACGTGTGCTCTCCAGGAATCTATTTAAAAAGTCTGGAAATGAGCCAGCCTCAGGGAGGAAGTTGGCCATTTTGTGGAAGTGATAAAAGGACACCACCACATCTTTAGGGTTTCTGCTCACATAGATGACCTGTGAGATGACACAGAGCAACAGTGTCAGAATGTTTGTACTGTACTTGGTATAGCTCGACCAATTTCTAAGAGATCTGATAACGATTAGGGGTGGGAAAAAGAAACGATTCACCTCTGTATCGCGATTGTTTGTTTTTTTTACGATTTTGAAATCGATTTTTTTAATGCCAGAATCAATATATTTGCTTCATTTGAGTCTATGCGGAGGTAGAAGGAAGTTACCGGTCAAGCCAGCCGTCACTCGCATCTATGTGGTCAAATCAGCCGACTCTACAACTGTAGAGCACCCATATACTGCCATTTATGTTAAATGCATTCAAGCGGCCCCGAAAGAGCTGACCATGGATGTATAAAGAGAACGGAGCTCACGGTGAGAGCTAAAGACGGACTTCGCGAAGTTAGTGGAAGGTTTCGAAAATAAGGTAGATAAGGTAAAATCCGGTTTTCAAAATAAGGTGTTAACTAAGGGAACTGTATATACAAAATACATATTTGGAAATAAGATTGTATTATATTCACCAGAAGTAGAAAACATTACATGTCTCTTATAAATTAGAAAGAAAATACAACTAATTTGTGAGGGAAATGTCTTTATTCTTTGACTTTAGGGTTGCTGGAAAAAAATAAATAAAATAATGCCTGACAATGACTGATATATTTGACTTCAGGACATCACTGATTTCATACTTGTTGAAAATCAAACATTCTACTGTATTAATTTAGATATTTTCCAAATTAAAAGTCCCTAGAAGTGTATGATTCAACTTTTTCTCATGGTCTAGTATTAAAAATGTTAACAAAAATCGCAATAAATCGTAATATCGAATCGCAGTACTTGTAGAATCGCAATACTTAAAAATCACAATACATATCGAATTGGCACCCAAGTATCGTGATAGTACCGAATCAGGAGATAGGTGTATCGTTCCAGCCCTAGTAACGATATATCTTTTTTTTTTCTACATAAACACATAACATAAACAATCAATCTTAATACATATCCCTTAGATTACATATATATATATATTAATATATATAGTTTAATCATTTTAACCAAGATACATAATGAGTGGGACATTTTACAGTTCATCAAATCAACCTGTCAGTGCCCTCTGGTGCTCTCTCCAAACTAGAGACACTGTAAATTATCTCAAACCTTTGGCATTTCTGTACTACAATTTCTCAACACTTATCGGTTGGCATATACACTGATACCGATATGTCTGCAATAAGTACATATTGGCCTGGCCAATTTATCGGCCTATCTCTATACTTGGTCCAAACGGTCAAATAAACATGTA
Organism: Sebastolobus alascanus; assembly: GCA_916701645.2. Lineage (NCBI taxonomy): Eukaryota > Metazoa > Chordata > Actinopteri > Perciformes > Sebastidae > Sebastolobus > Sebastolobus alascanus. The sequence continues at coordinate 419,815 of CAKAOJ020000403.1, forward strand.
AATTTGACCTTTGCTTTGGAGCCCTGGAGGGCGGGACCCAACAGGTGATGAGGCAGGTGTGTGGTGATGACTCGAGGTGTGGTGGATGAGGCCTCCAGTATCGCATTGAAATAATGTTGCTCCAGCCAGGGAGCCCGAGTCCAGTTTGGGACAGTTTGGGACACGTGTGGGTCCCCTCTACTGGATGTGAGAGTCACAATTTCCTGCATCCACGTGGTGCCTGTTGAGAGAAAAGAGAGGAGCATCTGTGGCTTTCATTAAACCCATTTATGAAAACAGCAAAAAGATGCTTTAAAAACTGTGCTGCAATGCGTTGTGTAAATTCTGGTCAAAGTATTACGCACTTAAATGTATTTCAACATTGTGTCTGAGTTACTCAACGTGCACATGTGGTTAGTTGCATTACACATGAAGACACGGCAGGTGCCATGTATCCTGATCAGTTTGTCGTCTCTTCTTACCAGACTTTGGATAGGTGACGATGACGATATCCGTGTCCCGAAATGGAAATTTGAGAGCAAGTTGTAAGGAATCCTGGGTGTGCAGGTGTCCAGGAAACGAAATACCATGAAACCTCTCTGTGACATCCAACCTGGCCATATCCAACCTCGATGTACGTGCGTTATTTTCTGGTCTCCGTCTCTCCTTCTTAGCTGCCTCTGGACTATTTTTCCTTTTGTGTGTTTACCTTTCTGTGGCTCTGCCTGTGCTTCTCTGTCTCTCTACTCTGTCTCTTTGATGCATCCGTTCTGTGAGTGAGACCGAGTGATGACCAAAGAGGCGTCGCATGAGCTAAAAAGAGGAAATGCAAATGGGACTCCTAAAGTGGATGTCAGACAATGGGTGTTTCTTGCAAAATTTGCCAAAGATAACAATTAGCCCCAGCCACGTATGATCGCAGCTGTCTGGGATCCAGTTTCCAGCCGTTTCTTTGTTTAGGCCATGGTTTGTACTCCCACATTCACAGTAGTTTCTGGAACATCAATAATGTTTGATGCACGTCTAGTTGTCAATGGTCATCCACATATTTTTAACAGCATAAATCCTGATTTTACCCTCACATTTCACCTTAAAGGTGCAAGATCAACAGAATGTGAGGAGGTTACAGTGTTGACGTTATGTCAAAGACGTCCGGCCCGTTTTGTCGTTTTTGCCACTTTGGATTTAATCCAATAAACAAACTATCAAACTAGCAGTGTTATTTTGACTTATTTTGTGCTGGTTGTTGTAGCCACTGATTTTAAGACTTGGACACAGTATTAACAATGCCTTTTTACGGCCTTTAATCTGTTAACATTATTGGCACTTTCATGCTCTGTGTTTGTTCTGGGTAATGGACAAGGTGTTCGGGCTCTACAGAAAGAGGCGTGGGTGCTGGGTGACACAACAATGGCCCATTAAGTGCGAAACAGTGAACTCAACTAATTAAAGAATTTTTTTATCAGCTTTCAGTCACCCAGGACTCATATGAGTGTATAGTTTAGATGAATGCACAGTAAGTATTTTATTCAAAATGAAAAGTTTTGTCTGTTGCTAGGAGGATTCTTAGGGGGAGAGGTTGATGTAAGCCATACCACATCAGGATTTTATCTCTAGCTGTGTGGGTCTGTTCGTTTATATTTGCACATACTGACTTATATACAAACACAACCAGGAAATATTTTATTCTGTACTCTCCTGATACTCTTAAGTTTGTAGTAAAAATATACTGTATAGTGTTTACAGGTCTGTGCATTGTACATTATGCTGCCTCAAGCATAATTTTGAGGATAATCAATAAAAAAGAAGGATCAGAGCATGCAGTGTCACACTCAAGCTTGGACAAACAAGGAAAGACCATGCATGAGTTGTAACTCAAACTTTGAAGTTTATTTTACGTTAGTATAACAGGAAGCGAACTTATGACAAACTACACACAACAAGGTTGGGAGCCGGGGGAAGACAGAAAGATTGACTGAGCTGAATTCCCCTGAAAAACTGACTCAACCCTCCAACCTACAGCACAGTCCTTCCTGCTTTTAATCTGGTCAACAGGAACTTTTTAGAGCAATAAGCCACATGATCAATAGTATTATGTATAATTTGTAAGTTTTTGCATTGTAAATTGTAAGTCCATAGAGAGAGATGCATAAAAACTGGAGCCAAATTCCTCGTATGTATGTACTTGGCAAATAAAACTGATTCTGATTCTGTATTTGAACCTTGCAATCAATCGGAACAGAAAATTTGAAAACTGGGACAGTGCTTGGATTTCTTTTAATATAGTCTACTTGTTTTAAATCATGTATGACATATATATCACATAAAGAATTACATAATTTCAACGTGAGCATTATTTTTCAGGATGCAGCTGCAGAATGAGAACGCTGTCTGATGGGCGAAGACTGTGTTGACTACATCGGTGCCTCGGTCTTCATGCCAGCGACGCTAAAAGGACATGCAAGGTATGTTTTAACCCTTAAATGGTCTTCTTCTCTACTGTTTGGTAGAGCACATTTTGATGATATTTGATGGTGATATCTCTATGTTTTTTATTATGCCATCATGTTATCGAGTTGTTCGTCTGTCCGTACATCCGGTCCATTCTCGTGAACTCGATATCTCAAGAACGCCCCTTAAGGGAATTTATTCAGATTTGGCACAAACATGCACTTGGACTCAAGGATGAACTGATTAGATTTTGGTGGTGAAAGGTCAAGGTCATGAGCTAAAAAGAGGAAATGCAACATGGGACTCCTCAAGTGGGTGTCAGACAGTGGGTGTTTGCCAAAGATAACAATTAGCCCCAGCCATGTATGATCACAGCTGGCTGGGATCCAGTTTCCAGCCGTTTCTTTGTTTAGGCCATGGTTTGTACTCCCAGATTCACAGTAGTTGCTGGAACATCAATAATGTTTGATGCACGTCTAGTTGTCAATAGTCATCCACATATTTTTAACAGCATTAACCCTGATTTTACCCTCACATTTGACCTTAAAGGTGCAAGATATGGACAGAATTTTTGCTTAAAACATTCAAAAAAATTATCACTCAAATTAACTATCAACAGAATGTGAGGAGGTTACAGTGTTGACGTTATGTCAAAGACGTCTATGTATTGTGTTGCAGAGATATCTACTGAAATATGCATGCTAACCGACTAGCCCCGGCACGTACTGTCTTGTTGTATCACTTGTTCACAAATGTCTACTTGGACTCAAGTATCAACTGTTTTGATTTTGGTGGTCAAAGGTCAAGGTCACTTTGACCTTACAAAACATGTTTTTTGGCCATAACTCAAGAATTCCTTTTTCTAATTATGACAATTTTACACAAATATCTAATAGGATGAAATGATGAAGTGATGATATTTTAGACAGACATGAATGTAAACTGCAACTTGACAGGTTGGCGGAGGCATACAACCACAAGGAGGTATTTCTAGTTTTACTTTAATGGAGAAATATGTATGGAGATAAGTGTACTTTTACTGTTGAATTGAAAGAAAAATAATGTTATTGTAGGTGCTGCCCCAAAGGAACTAAGAAATGCAAATAAATAAATATATAAATAAAAATAATAAATATCATTCAAGCTGTGTATCAAATTGTTAGATTATTAATTGAGTTTCAGACCATGTGAGGTTCTATAGTATAAATCTCTTCTACATATGAAAGTGTGACTTTGGTTCGAAACTCACAATCACAATGAAGATGGTTAATGTGCTCCAGACTGCTGTGCTGGTTCTCCTTAGCAGTTATGAAATGACATGTAAAACTGAGACAATCTTGTCCAAAGGATATGTTACACATTATACATTAACCAACATGCAATGTTTAACTGTAGAGATTGTACGAATTATTAAGCCACTGTGACTATTTATGACTGCAGACGCTGTAATGAGAAACAGACTCAAGACAGAGGAGGAGCGATGAGCAGAGTTGATCTTCAGGGGCATAATCGGACAGAAACAGACAGAAAGCTGGAGTGAGAATCTGAAAGAACCTGCACAGATGCAAACAAAAAACTAAAAGATTGGCAACCCGGAAAGAAAATTATTCCAGCAGCAGTTAGTAAAATCAGGATTACACAGAGGTTAAAGAAACGTCAAGAAGTGTAATATTGCTACAGAGAAGAAAGTTCAGGGACACAAAGAAAAAAAAGAGCGGTGTGTTTAACATTGTGTCAAAGTTTAAGAGATGCTGTCCAAGTTCATCTCAACAGCATATTTGGCGCTGTGGATCAGTTCTTGTGCCGTAACCGCGGCTGAGGATCCGTACATGACCAGAGCTCTGCAGCTGATGTCTGAGACCCCACTCATTGACGGGTAAGTGGAAATGTCTTTTGCATGAAGTAAACTGTGCTTTGCCTGATAGTTTTAATGATGTGCTGTTTGCCAAATGTGCATTAATGTTCTGTAGTAAAAGCTCACTTCTGGATGTTCTGTAGTAAAAGCTCACTTCTGGAAGCAATTTTATAGCGCTGGTCTGGGCAAACAGGCAGTTTTCCTTGCTGCCAAATCATAGTTTATGATGAGAGTTTTGAGAAAAGGCTCTGTGAGGGTGAGGGTTTGACCTTTTTTACTTTCTGGTCTTTCAGCCATAACGACCTGCCTTGGCAGCTTCGAAAGCAATTCAACAACGAGCTCAACAAAGTGGATCTTAACACGCTGGAAAATACACACACCAACATCCCTAAGATCAAAGAGGGTCGGCTGGGAGCACAAGTACGTACAGAACACAATGTACTGGGAACTAGGAAATTAAAGGAAACTCCTTTCAAGGTCAAGTGATTCTTTATCTGCTGGGTCACACAGGCTATCTTCAAAACTGATTCACATTTCACATATTTTCTTAAGATAATATTGAAATTGCAATCATGTGATATCACTGAGAGGTGTAAAGGTTATCTCTCAAACATCACAATCGTATTCACAATCATTCTGAGAATACTCTCAGAGAGCTCCTACCTTAGCCTAAACATTTCTAGCAAGGAGTCCCAGCTTAGGAGTGATTTAGGAAACTTGTCAGAGCAACTCTGTGCAAGGAAGGGCCAGAAACTTTTACCTTAGTGAGGAGATGGGGTTGACCCTGTTGCTAGGTATGACACATTCTTTTAAAAAGATGTGACTGGTTGATCAAAAAGAAAGAAAAAAGCACTCTTAGTGATAATGAGCATAGAATGGACAGTTAAATTGATAGTCCTAATCATAATAATAATAAACTTTATTTATATAGCACTTTTTAAAAGCAAGATAACAAAGTGCTTCAGACATAAAAACAGAAAGTACACCATGCAGTTACAAATTAGAAAGTTCAATGCAGCCAAGAAATAGAAACATAGATAAAAGACAATGAATAAAAATCTTAAGAATAAGTCAATGAGTAAAAGCATAACACAAAAAGAAAAACTCTAATTAAAAGCCATTTTATAGAAATTAGTTTTTAAGAAAAATTAACAACACAAAACAATGACAAATATTGTCCAGAAACCCTCACAGGTACTGCATTTAGCATAAAATATATGCTCAAATCATAACATGGCAAACTGCAGCCCAACAGGCAACAACAGCTGTCAGTGTGTCAGTGTGCTGACTTGACTATGACTTGCCCAAAACTACATGCGATTATCATAAAGTGGGCATTTCTGTAAAGGGGAGACTCGTGGGTACCCAGAGGACCCATTTCATTCACATATCTTGAGGTCAGAGGTCAAGGGACCGCTTTGAAAATGGCCATGACAGTTTTTCCTCGCCAAAATGTATCTTAAGTTTGCAGCGTTATTTAGCCTTCTTGTCGACAAGCTAGTATGACATTGATTGGCACCAATTGATTCTTTAGGTTTTCTAGTTTCATATGATATCAGTATCTTCACTCTAGCTCTAAAACTGAGTCTGCAACAACCTCCAAAAGATTGACTGCGTTTAAACGAATTTGCATTAACGTGTTATTATCACGTTAACTTTGACAGCCCTAATTTGAATATTTCCTCCGCGATTGGTATCTGCCCGAAAACTGACCTTATTAAGTAGATCGAGTTATGGCCAGACCGAGCCACCAGCTCAGTTTCTAGTGCCACAGCAATCCCTGGTCTCATGTTCTCTTACATAGAACCGATTCAGATCAGTTCTTCAGTGAAGTATACATATGGACCTTATCTGAATGTGTTGTGTGTAATTGTTGAGAATTAACTGTGTATTTCCATTTCACCTATTTTCATGCAGCCATTTTCCGAATGAGCTCTTTTAAAAGAGACACTGTGTCTAACACTCCAGGTTAAATAAACAAAGCATACATAATCAATAATCAATCATCAATCAAGCAATAAAAACGGGATGTGGTTCTAATGAGGAATGCAGCAGCTCCGTAAACTTTCCCTGGATACAAAGTGGTGCTGATAATTCATACATTATCTTTTGTTCCTCTTTCAGTTCTGGTCGGCGTACGTTCCCTGTGAGACTCAGTACAAAGATGCAGTCAGACAAACACTGGAGCAGATCGATGTGGTTCACAGGATGTGTCAAAAATACCCAGAAACCTTCATGTTTGCCACCAGTAGCCAAGGTGAGACTTTTAGTAGTAGTGCTAGTAATTCCAGAGACATGTGCCACCTCTACTCTGCTCATACCTCTGAGTCACCCATCATCTCTCATGTCTGCGCCGCACAGACATCATGGAGGCCTTCAACATGAACAAGACAGCCAGTCTGATCGGGGTGGAGGGGGGTCACTCCCTCGACAGCAGTCTGGGCACACTGCGCACCATGTACCAGCTGGGGGTCCGCTACCTCACACTCACACACTCCTGCAACACACCCTGGTAAGAGCCAGCATTTACGCCATCGAACACGCAAAGAAAAATTCCCACACTTGACCTTCAAACAGTCACACAGGCATCACACGTGCGTGGGAGTGGATTTGCGTCCCTGAGCAAGGGAGCAAGGAAGTATTCAGATCCTATAGATAGATAGATAGATAGATGGATAGATAGATAGATAGATAGATAGATAGATAGATAGATAGATAGATAGTACTTTACTGATCACATTTGGGAAATTCTTGTTTTACAGCAGCAGGTTATCCAGGCATTGCACAGGATCAGTAAATACACAGTAAATATACATGTCAACACTAGAGATACATATCTATAGAATATACAATATAAAGAATATATTAAAATACACTATAGATATAGCAGACTACAACTAACTTAGAAAATATAAAATATAAACACAGAATAACAATAACATACTATATACATTAGCAAAGTGAGCAAGTTACAATTTTGTTTTAAAACAAAAATTAATAATACTTAAGTAAAAGTACCATACCATACTGTAAAAAATACTCCATTATAAGTCCTGCATTGAAAACGTGAAAGTCGGTCAGTATAATCAGGCAAATTTAGTTTAAAATTTAAAAGTACTCAATATAGAAAAATAGCTTTGAGTTTTTCATTATTTTTTTTTCATCATTAGATAATTTGTACTCAGACTTCAAAATGATTCAAATTTAATGTTACTTAAGACGAGGAAAAGCAGCAAATCCTCACTTTTGAGAAGCTGGAACCATGACATGTTTTTGTATGGAAAAATGACTTGAAAACATGTGAAGAGAACAGTTGTAATTTTCTGTTGATCGACTAATTGATTAATCATTTCAGCTCTAATTTTATGTTTTGGGTAGTTTAATCTATAATAATGCGTCATATTCTAGAAGCTCTTCATATGTTTTGTATGTAAAATCTTAATTTGTAAAGTAACTAGTAACTATTGCTGTCAAATAAATGTAGCTGAGTAAAAAGTACAAACTAGCATTGAATGAAATACTCAAGGAAAGTACAAGTACCTCAGATAAATGTACTTAATTACATTCTACCACTGCCCTGAGCACACAGACACATGCATACACATGTCTATACCTCATACTGAAATAACACATACATAAGGTAAAGAGCTGTCTTACATAAAGCACATAGAGGCTAATTCTCACAGTTATTCAATTCTCACAAGTGTTTTGTCTTTTCACACAGCTTTCTGTCTAATTTAGTGATATTTTAATTGAGTAGAAGTAACAACAAAAAGTGTAGCTACAGCACACTAAAGACAGTCTCCATTTATTACCTGAGCTTTCAGTAAGGCTCGGTCATATGTGTGGTGTGTTACCATCAGGCGTCACGGTCTGTTTAGGTTGTGCTGTGGGGAGTTCGGGGATTCCTGCAGCAGTATCAGATTCTCTGGAAGATCCAGTTTGGCACTGAAACGCTTTGCCTGATCACTTTAGGTGGCTAAATGTACTACAAGTGTTGAAGGAAACCTTATGAACTATACCTGTATTTTTTCACCTGACTATTGTTTGCTTCTTTGGTCTGTATGATTTCAGAATGTGTACTTAACTACTAATACGATCACATTGCAAAATACAATATGTGGCCTTTGAATCACCAAACGTACTTTGGAATAAAGTCTTTAAGTTAACTGTTTTTTGTCTTGTCAGGGCGGATAACTGGCGTGTCGACACTGGATCAGAGCCATCTGAACATAATGGCCTATCTCCGTTTGGCAAGGTCAGTGAACAATCAGGGATGCTTTGAAAGGGCTTTAAAAGTGTAATAAGTTAGAGATTAGTGTCTTAAAAAAAGTTCTTTTGTTTACTACCAATTCAAGTTTATTACAAGCATGACCAAACACTACTTCAAAGATGTGTAACAATAAAATGTGCACTAACAATTGAAATGAGGCCTTTTTCTAATACAAGTGTGTCTTAGCAATCATAATAATGACATATTCCATAAAATATAAATATAAGAAAGTAATGTAAGAAATATCTATATGTAAATACTAGGGCTGTCAATCAATTAAAATATTTAATTGCGATTAATCGCATGATTGTCCATGATTAATCACAAATTAATCAGTTTTTATCTGTTCAAAATGTACCTTAAAGAGAGATTTGTCAAGTATTTAATACTCTTATCAACATGGGAGTGGAAAAATATGCTTGTTTTATGCAAAAGTATGTATATATTTGTATTGGAAATCAATTAACAACACAAAACAATGACAAATATTGTCCAGAAACCCTCACAGGTACTGCATTTAGCATAAAAAATATGCTCAAATCATAACATGGCAAACTCAAACCCAACAGGCAACAACAGCTGTCAGTGTGTCAGTGTGCTGACTTGACTATGACTTGACCAAAACTGCATGTGATTATGTCTGTAAAGGGGAGACTTGTGGGTACCCATAGAACCCATTTTCATTCACATATCTTGAGGTCAGAGGTCAAGGGACCCCTTGGAAAATAGCCATGCCGTTTTTTCCTCGCCAAAATTTAGCTCACGTTTGGAGCGTTATTTAACCTCCTTTGCGACAAGATAGTATGACATGGTTGGTACTAATGGATTCCTTAGGTTTTCTAGTTTCATATGATACCAGTATCTTCTCTCTAGCCTTTTATATTTTTTTATACCATAAACAATTTAAATTGATCATAGAAATAATCATTGTTCTTGCCTACAACAGCAACTAGTAAAGGAAATGAACCGTCTGGGGATGCTGATTGACCTGGCTCATGTGACTGTAGCAGTGATGAACCAGGTGCTGGACATGTCTGAAGCTCCAGTCATCTTCAGCCACTCATCCGCCTACAGCATCTGTCCACACAAGAGGAACGTCCCCGATGACGTTCTCATGAGAGTGGTGAGTGTGTGTGTGTGTTTGTGTGCTTGTTTGGGATTCAAGAGTCACAAGTCAAATCAGTTTTTTCTTCTTTCCTCTCCCATTAATCATCTCACAACCCCTCAAAGTTCTGCTACACAAATCTGTATTTATCTCTTATTTTTAAACTTTCTTTAGTGAAATATTAGATAATTCTACCTCTTTGAGCCACAAACAATTATTTAAATGAAACAATGGGAAAAGTTTAAGTCAAGTCAATTTTATTTATATAGCCCAATATCACAAATTTTCCTCAGGGGGCTTTACAATCTGTACAGGATACGACACGCTCTGTCCTTTACAGTACGACCCTCATATCGGATGAGGAAAAACTTTTAGTTTAGATGGGAACTACAAACTACTCATAAACAACTAAAATACTACCAAGGGCTCTCCCACCAAGCTGTCTTCGATCAAAGAAATTCTTAGTTGACTAACACTCATACAATTTTGTCAACTAATCGATTAGTTGATTTAATCGACAGATCTGTAAAATTCAGTTCCTCCACAAAGAATCACACAAAAGCACCACTTTAAATCTTGTGTTTGTCAGTGATGTGCTCATAACTTTCTTAGAAATAAGTCATTCAGCATGAAAAAAACATTAAAAAAACAGACTAATCAACTAAAGAAATCTTAGTCGACTAAGACCAAAACGACCGATTAGTCGACTAATCGACTAAGAGGGAGCAGCCCTACTAGACACTCCTTTTATTGTAAGGGATCCCCTGCCCAAAAAGGTTGGGAACAATTGGTTTAATTTATAACAATATACTGTATTTTATTAGCTTATCATATGTTTATGAAGAAATGTAATCTTAAACGTAACTAAATCTATAGTTGTCAAATAAATGTAGTGCAGTATAGAAAGTACAGATGTAGTGGAGTATGAAGTAGCAGAAAATATAAAGCAGAAAGTATCATGACACAGTAGCCAGCCTGACTGCCGTAGCCGCCAGCCGACTGAAGCTGTTCAGCACTTTGAAAACACATCCTGCCTTTGCTGCTTATTATCTCAAATAACACACCCGTAAATGCTCTTTATAGCACCGGAGGGCTGAAAGGGGTTGTAAATTGGCACCTTGTGTCCAGTTCAACTGATACACGCATAATGGAAGTTTCCTGGTTAAAGGCAATAAAACAGTAAACAAGAAGAGGGTTATTGTGCAGCACTGTCAAATAACATACAGATAAAAGTAACTCCGTTGTAACCTAGAGACAAGCGCTTTGATAAGAAAACAGAGGTCAATACCCTCGTGTACTTGGATTGTTGTTTGAATGCATCTCTTGGCTCCGGTCCTGTCTCTTCCTGTTCCTGTTCTGCAATTTCAGTCTCTAAAGAGCGACTCCTGCCTAACAAAGCAGAAATGACAGAGTGTCTCGCTGCATCCTATAGATGAGTTTCTGGGTCAGCAAGTGTTTCACTGTCATGTAACTTCCTGTCTGTCTCTCCAGAATGAGACGGGAGGAATCGTCATGGTGAACTTCTACAACGACTACGTGACCTGCAGCAAGACCGCTAACATCTCACATGTTGCTGGTAAAACTACTGTTATTGGGACCATGACAACTGCTGTAAACCTGGTTAAATATTATCATATATCTTTCTATGAGAAAAAAAAAAACCTTTGTCCTCTACTTTATTCTCATGTGTACTGCTTTCATCATAGATCACTTTGACCATATAAAGAAAGTGGCCGGGGCTGGCATCATTGGTTTTGGTGGAGATTACGACGGGGTGACGAGGTGAGTTCAAAACATTCAAACTTGGACTTAAACATAAGCTTCTGGTCACAACACTCGGAAGATGAGTTTAAACAGTAAAAGACAAGGGCTAACTAGTGCTGTCAATCGTTTATTAATATCGTTATCGTTATTTGTAGCAGATTAATCGCACATTTTTACCTGTTCAAAATGTACCTTAAAAGGAGATTTGTCAAGTATTTAATACGCTTTATGCAAATGTATGTATATATTTATTATTGGAAGTCAATTAACAACACAAAACAATGACAGATATTGTCCAGAAACCCTCACAGGTACTGCATTTAGCATAAAAAATATGCTCAAATCATAACATGGCAAACTCGAGCCCAACAGGCAACAACAGCTGTCAGTGTGTCAGTGTGCTGACTTGACTATGACTTGCCTCAAACTGCATGTGATTATCATAAAGTGGGCATGTCTGTAAAGGGGAGACTCGTGGGTGCCCATAGAACCCATTTTCATTCACAAATCTTGAGGTCAGAGGTCAAGGGACCCCTTTGAAAAAGGCCATGCCAGTTGCCAAACAAACTACTAGTACTAGTACAACTAGTTTTTACATGACCTGAAGGCCTCCTTAGTTCTCCCAAAATTTGGTAATGTGAGCCGCAGAGTGCAAAACCGTGGTACCGCCAGCCGCTGTCTGACTTCTGTTGCTCTAGTACAGTACTCGGTTGCAGTCTGCAACCACACCACTAGATGCCAAATCCTACACACTTGAGCTTTAAATTTGAAATCGTAATTCCCTGCATGTCTTTCTCTCAGAGTACCAGAGGGTCTGGAGGACGTGTCCAAGGTGCCCAAAGTGGTGGCTGAACTGCTGAGGAGAGGATGGACTGATGAGGAGGTCAAAGCTGCTCTGGGAAACAACCTGCTCAGAGTCCTAAGCAAGGCTGAAGAGGTGAGACACACAGACTCACACTCACACTCACACTCACACTCACACTCACACTCACACTCACACACACACACACACACACACACCTCGATGATGTCATCAGGGTTATCTTGATTTGGGCTTGGAGACTATCATAAATGTATTAACAGACAGCCTGAGTTACATACTGGGGTGTAAAGTTTGAAAGACATGGGAGTCTGATGCTGCACTTTTGTCATGTGGGATGGATTATTGAGAATGGAAAGATTGTCCACTCGCCGTTTTGCCTCGCTCTATTTGCGTTTATTTGGCGATGTATCTGCCATTTTCGTAGCTTCCTCTTGGATGCGTGCTTACAAACAATCTGGCACCTGGTCACTACGTTTTTATAGAGGTTGACACCCAGAAATGTCCTGAAAACAGCAAAATAATAAAAGGGCAGAGGGCTGGGTCTCTGCAGATACAGACACCACATAGTGCGTCATAAGTGATGACTGAGGGGGATTATTTTTGTATCAGTCTATACGTTGTTTTTTAGGAAAATCCTAGTCATTCTGCCTTTAAATAAATTTGGCTGATAATACTTCTGTGCTTTTACATTTTCAATGCAGGACTTGTACTTGTAAAGTATTTGTATATTGCGGTTTTGCTAGTTTTTTAAAGGGTCTGAATACTTGTTCCACAGTTGCTAGTAGCTAATTCAGCATGACTTGTGGTGTGGAGTCCCAAAAATGTAAAAAAAAAAATAATAATCTCCCATCTACATTCTCCTGTATCCATTCGTCTTGTATACAGATATCTGTGAACATACAGGCAAAAAGTTGTTGTGCAAAGCTTTTTTTTCTGTCCTAGAGCGTGTATGATACCATTGACGTGCCTAACTCCTCCTAAACAATCCATTATATTCATCTTATACTTTCTGTACATGGTGGCCACAACAATGTAAAGCAAAAGGACATAAAGCCGATCAGAAGCAGTAAAACAATTATATCTATACAGAGATGCATTCAAATATTCAAATGAAAGGTTTAGATTCCTGTTATGCAGCTTAAATACTGATTGAAGTCATAAAAGTAAATAAAATCTTTATAATGGAGGGCTTGGTGCTTTGGTAGCAGGTGGACCCTGTGAGTGAACACACACCTGTCACAGTGCCTTTCTGTCTGCTGTCTGACAGTCTCATCTCTGTGTGTGTCAGGTCCGTGACGGTCTGAAAGACAAGAGTCCAGACGATGTTCCTATTCCATATGATGAGGTGAAGAACACGTGTAGGACTAGCTACGGTTACAGCAACGCTGGAGCCGTCCACTCGCTCAGCACACTGGCCCTTCTGCTCACACTGGCTCTCCAGGCTCTAATCACATCAACAGCTTTATAAGCTGCTTATCAATACAACTGATGGTATGCACATCAAAAATTTGTCCATGAATAATAATAAAAATCTGGTTTAAATGTCACATCACCAACACCAAATAGTTTCAGTTTGCTGTTTAAATCTTTTTAACCACTTGTATTTTTGCCAGATTTTAATGGTCTTCTGCATGTTAGTTTAGTAGAAAACAGTGTGTTGTGGCTTTTGCACTTGTGTTGTGGCTTTTGCTTTTGCATTGTGGCTTTTGCACTTGCGTTGTGGCTTTTGCGTTGTGGCTTTTGCACTTGCGTTGTTGCTTTTGCGTTGTGACTTTGGCTTTTGCGTTGTGACTTTGGCTTTTGCCCTTTGTTGTGACTTTGGCTTTTGCGTTGTGACTTTGGCTTTTGCACTTGTATTGTGGCTTTTGCATTCGTGATGTGGCTTTTTCACTTGTGGCTTTTGCTTTCGTGTTGTGGCTTTTGAAATCCTGATGTGGCTTTTGCGTTGTGGCTTTTGAAATCCTGATGTGGCTTTTGCTTTCACGTTGTGGCTTTTGCATTCCCTTCTCAGCCATTGTAAAAAACACAGTGACTAACAGTGTTACAGTTATCATGATGACAAAGACAGCACATTGATTATCATGTCAGACCAAGTTGAGTTTATTGAACTCATCTGGCTGTTTTATCCCTTCATAACACTGTCAGATAGAGCCTGCCGTGGGCAAATGTTAGTGTGTGATGATAATGACATATGGACTAAGTCATGCCAGTGTAGTCTGCACATACACACACACAAAAATGTTCCTCAACATCAGTATAGACATTTTCACAGGTAGTAGTACAGTACATTACTTGTCCACAGCTCCATCTAGCGGTCTGAGAGGGTACCACCTAAAGAGATGCAAAACATCTCTGTGACCTCAACTTAAAATGTTGGGGATTTAAATTTAACTTCAACATTAGGTAGGTAGGAAAATTTGACTTTATGGCATGATTAAAATAAAGAACAAGGCAATATTTCTTAGCTACTAAGGTTTTCACTTGGCAAGGACATTGATAGGCAAATGGTCTATGAAAAGAGTTTCAACATAAAAAAAGGTAATATAATTTTCTCTGACCAATTGGAGGAGCTTCAATCAATTCAAAAGCATCTTTGTTTGCTCAGTGAAGGTAAAATTATAAACTGCCAATGCACATTTAATTACTATTACACAATGACATCTCCTGAAGGCCAAACAAGAGGTGTGTTTTTCTCCTATTACACATGGCAACCTTGTAGAGTTCAACATGCTTTCAGTAACAGTGTTGAAAGAACTAGTTTCACTTTACAAGATGCTATGGCATTAACAGGCAGAATATCCACACTGGTAAACATTAAATATAGAAGAACATGTTATAAAAGACTCAGGATGTATCAGGCAGTTATTGTGAAAATATCTGAGGCCCCTCAGTTAAAGGGATAGTTCAGGTGTTTTGAAGTGAGGTTGTATGAGGTCCATAGTCAGTGTATTATCTACAGTAGATGACGGTTGGCACTCCCCCAGTTTGGAGAAACAGACAGGAGTTATCGCACGGAAGCAAAGCAATGTACTGCTGTGGACGAGGCCGGAAGCAGAACACACTTTAGCCACTTAAAAGAAAGGCTCACCTAAAAATCTATCAGTTTAAGTGTACGCTATATTATGACTATTTTCATTGCTTTACCTTGCCGTCAGACAGCCCCGGAGAACTGAAGCCGTGGTATCCATCTATGCTCTCGCCAAAGCCACCAGAGTCCATTGAAAAAAACGGTAATTTGACCTCACAGTACACGGAGTTGCTGGTCTACTGCAGACTCGATCGGTTAGTTTTTTTGTGCTTTTGTGTGACTTTGGTGAATCCAAACTAACCAAAGTCAAACAAAAACACAAACAAACTAATCAATCGAGGCAGTGGTAGAGCCAGCAACTCCGTGTTCTGCGAGGTAAAATTACTGGTTTTCCCAATGGAGTCTGGATGCTTTGGCGAGAACATAGATAATGGCTTCAGTTCCCCGTCTGAAACATAGACTGTATAGCTCTCTTAGGGCAATGTAGACCAGCGAAACTACTCTGATTATAGTATACTCTTACATGGATATTGATTTTTTTTTAGGTGAGCCTTTCTTTTAGGTGGATAAAATACGTTTTGTTGCCGGCCCCCTCCATAGCAGTACATTGCTTTGCTTCCGTGCGGTAACAAAGGCCCATTGAAAGAGGCTGGGACACAGGTCTTGGGGTATGGGGTATGACACATGCGCACTGTAACTGGAGCTGCGGTCGTGCATTGCGATTGGCTCAATTTCTGCAAGTGCAGACCAGATTTTACTGCGCATGTGTTGTACCCCAAAGACATGACGTGTGACTCCTCTTTCTACCGTCTTTGGCGGTAACTCCTGTCTGTTTCTCCAAACTGTGAGCGTGCCAATCGTCATCTACTGTAGGAAATACACTGACCATGGATAAGTACCTCATACAACCCCTCTTCAAAACACCTGAACCATCCCTTTTAAGGTTGGTCATGTTGGATTCTGAAGCATTGAAACCACATTTATCTCATTTCTTTTACTAATATAACACAAAAGGACACAATTCATAATCATTACAAGACAGAGAGAGGATTCACTTTTGGCCCGCCAGCTACAGTGGTTAGTACATTTGCAAATTCATCAGCTACTTTCAGTGTTTCAAGAGAAACGTAATGTCAAAATATCACCTTTAAATAATAGTTTGTAACAAAGTGGTTTATGAAGTAGTCACAGCCACAGACAGAGTTCATTGTCACCTGGTTGGTATCTGCTATTTTCCCCACACAGATCACATCCTAAAATTTCGCCAAATTCTTCTAAGTGAAATATTTGGATTAACAAGTTTTGGTAGAGACACAAGGAAGCATTAAACTAGAATTACCGCCTCGCGGTTGTTTGCCTCCGCCAACCAGTCAAGTTGCAGTTTACGTCCATGTCTGTCCAAAATGTCATTACTACATCGTTTTATCCTATTAGACATTTGTGTGAAATTGTCATAATTCCTGAGTTATGGCCAGAAAGTCTTGCATGTCCTCGGGATCCTCTCAGCAATGAGGCCCTGCTGGTGAATCAGACGGACGCACTTAATGAAAAGTGCACGAGTTACTGTTTAATGGACAAAGGACTGCTTCTCACATGATCAACAGCAGCTGCACGATTGAGCGAGCTTTTCCGGTAAAACTAGTGTCTGACTGTTCGGTTTGAATGCCTCTACACAGACGAGCAGCGTGACCTCAACTGCATTGGCCAAGAGTGATGACGAGTGTGAGCATTTTCAAGGGAATTTACCACACAAGAACTGGCATAACGTGCAATGGGACATTCCTAGCCCTCACAAAAGGTTTTGGACGACAAAAAACTTGAGCTAAAGAAGGCCACAGTTTTTCAGTGCATCACCTGAATCCATGTGAGAAAAATGCCATAGCACAGTAACGGCTTCAAGAGTAAAATGCAACAAGAAGAGACTGAAAATTGACAGACTTGGAGCCATCGCTCTAAAGTGCACTGCATCCAAGCAAGGCCAGTTCTTCAGGTGAGTTATGTCCAACCAGTGACTTGGACAATAATTAAATGAAGCTCGATGGTAGACTGTCTGTGGAGGTATGTCTAGAAGAAGGAAGGATAATCCAAGTCTGTACAAAGGAGGATGAGGAGGGTCTGTTAACAGAGTTAAGATATGACCTCTCTCTCCGTCTCATTCTCTTGTCCCTGCGTTTCACTGTCTGACAGCAGAGGAGAATGAGTTGGCGCAGCGATCCTATAAGGCAAACTATCTTTAGTCAACATCCTCCTGGTGGCAGAGACCAAGCGGGAATAATTATCAGGGTTGTACTCCGACCAAGGTGGCCGGGCGCACAGTAACGGCAGGTTGTCCCTGTCAGGCCGGGGCAGGAAGAGAGGAGGCCGGCGCTGGTTCTCGCCGTCCTTCAGGGAGTCTGGGAGCGGCTTGCGTTTGCTTTCGGGTAGGAGCATTATGCAGAGAACAGAGAGGACGGCGAAGGAGGCGAAGATGACATGGTGGAGAAAGTAGCCGCCTTTATTCTGGAGCTCCATCAGGGAGGAGGCGGCCATGCCAACACAACCCGCTGCCAGCACCAGGCCGAGGCAACCACCTCTGACAGAGAGATGGAAGAGGAGCGGGAAAAGGTGAACAAAAATCAACAGAGAGGAGGCATCAAGGTGGAATGATCAGACAATACTTTATATCTTGTGCACTTTGATCAAGAAGACAGATACTTACCGAACCACTGTCGGCATCACCTCACAGGCAAAGAATGCACTGAGCATGGCGAGAGCCTGAGAGAACAGCAGACCCAAGACAGAGAGGACCAACACCAGGCCTCCACGCAGATCTGACACAGAAAAAGAACAACAGACTAATTAATTTTCTGTGCAAAAATTATATCCGCAGCACAATTCATATCAGAGATAGTCAACAATTTCTGGCCTGGGACCCAGAACTGGCATGATCCAAACCTTTAAACTTGTCATGTGAATATCAACATGGCATAATTTTATTTTCAAGAGCACGGGGGAAGCTTGAAATTGATTATATGCATATACTGTAAATCTCATGTTGGGTCCTGACCCCCAAGGATGAGAAAATGATCTACAGTGTTTCCTTCATATCTAAGCTTGCAAAATCATGAAATATATTCATTAGTAAAGTTAAATCCATTCATTTATTCCATTTATGGTACCAATAATTGACAGTTTTTTTTTTTTACTGTCAACATGTTGGACAATGGACAATATATGTCACCTGTCAAAAATACATTTTAGTCTTCATTATATTTCCAAAATATGATTTCTTAACACAATTATTGCATGGTGTTCTGAGCCTTTTAAAGAGGTTGCAATTATTTTATCATTGCCAATAGCCACAACAGAAAATGGTTAGAGGAATAATTTTGAGGCACAAAGGTTATTTAAAGTAAAATAATTGTAAACAAAAGATGGGGATGTAACATACACTGAGTGAGGGCCAGCAGGATCAGCGATGACAGTCCAGTGATGATGGCAGAGAGCAGAAGCATACCACGCCGACCAAAGTGATTGACAGTCAAGCAGATGAAGATGCAGGCTAGAGCTCCGGTTATCACTCGGAGGAAGTAGCTGAAGTAAAAGTCTGAGGAATAACTGTGCAGATTTCTGGTGAAACAGTACTGTATGCCTGTTCCAATGAACCTGAAGGAGAGACGAGAGAGTTGGAAAGCCTGTATTTTATGGACGAGTCAGGTGAACCTTCCTAAGTATAAAAACTCACAGCGTGAAACTGAGGATGAGGCAGTTCTTCCAGATAACACGAGTCCGACGCAGCTCCAGAACTGAAAAGTACCTTGGACGACAGTCCTCTCCGTATGCTGAATCTATCTCTATAAACAGAAAAAGAGGATGAAAAAATACCTGCAAAAAATTCAACGTATCCCCTACGTATAATTCAGGACGATATAAGGGATGGGTAAAAATCTATGTGTTACACATTCCACTAATGGCTGCCATTATGTGTATTACAATTGCAATGAATCAACATATGGATTAAATTAGAATTACCGCCTTGAGGTTGTATGCCTCTACCAACCAGTCAAGTTGCAGTTTACATCCATGTCTGTCCAAAATTTCATTTTATCCAATTAGACATTTGTGAAATTGTGGTAATTAGCATATGAATTCTTGAGTTATGGCCAAAAATGTTGTGAATTTTTTTTTAGTTTTGTAAAACAAAAAGTCTTAGTATGAAATTAAAAAAAGTCTGGAAAAGGTCATAGTATAGCAAGCCATAAAAATGTCATAGAAAAAGTCATTGTATAGTGTGCCATGAAAATGTCAAGTCATGGTATAATATGACATGAAAGAAAATGTAAAAATAAAAAGTCATAGTACAGTATGCCACGAAAATATCATAAAAAAAGTCGTAGTGTAGTATAGCATAAAAATGTAAAAACTGTCATAGTATACTATGCCAAAAAAATGTCAAAAGACATGTATAGTATGTCGAAAAATATGAAAAAAATCATAGTGTAATATGCCATAAAACGGTAAAAATAGTATAATATAATATAAAAAAATGTCGTAGTATAGTATGCCATGAACATAAAAAAATCATTGTATGTGTATGCAAAAAAAAGTCATAGTATATTACCATAAAAATGACAAAAACTCATAATATGCCATGAAAACGTCAAAAGTGCAACATGTCATAGAAAAAACCGTCATAGTATAGTATGTCATGAAAATGTAAAAAAAAGAAAGTCATAGTATAGTATGTCGAAAAATAAAAGTCATAGTATGTCAAAAAACGAGTATGTTAAAAACAGTATAGTGTGCCATAAAAATGACAAAAAGTCATAGTATAGTGTGTCGAAAAAAAAGTAATTGTATAATATGTCGAAAAATATGAAATAGTCAGTGTAGTATGCCATAAAAGTCAAAATGTCATAATATAGTACAGTTTATCATAAAAAATGTCATAGTATAGTATGCCATAAAAAGGTAAAAAAAAAAAAAAAAAGTAAAATTAAAAATGTCAGTCTAGCATGCCTTTTAAATGTGAAAAATAAATCATAGTATAGTACGTGTATGTCGAAAAATGTCATGAAAAAAGTCATAGTATTGTATATTAAAAAAGAATCATAGTATGTGGAAAAAAGTCGAAAAATAAGCTAGTATAGTATGTCAAAAAAGATTCATAAAAAAATCATAGTATAGTATGTTGAAAAAAAAATCACAGTATAGTATGTCAAAAAAGAGTCATAGTATAGTATGTCATAAAAAACAAGAAAAAAAAGAATGTCATTAACAAGTCAGTATAGTATATAAAATAATTTATAATTGAAAATAATCTTTAGTTTCAGCCCTAATTTGGAATCATGTGGGAATATTTAACTAACAGATTGGGCAGTTTGGGAAATGTTTAGCATTTTTCCTGTGCAGTGACATGGGAAACATAAAAAGAAACTTCTCTTATATCAAGATAATCTTTTTTTGTTGCCCGTTTCCCCAGTATTTTAAATGGTTTATTACATGAGTATTTTTTAACTTTTCTCATGAAGAGACCATTTTGTGTCTTTGTGTGTATACCTGACAGAAGGGTTTCAGCGGGGTAGATTTCATCTCTCAGACAAACACCGTTCCTGGTGGAGAATTCCTGGAGGCTCCTCTTGACCCGGGGGATCTGAGCTGTGGCCAGCAGCCAGCGAGGAGACTCAGGAAACACTGACGCACAGCTGCGAAAAAAAACTCTGTTATCATATCTTAGAGAGATACAGAGCTCAGACATTCTCTGTAACATTGACACAGATGGATGAAAACATGAAAACATGCACAAATTTTGTTTTTTTTCCCCCGGTACAATTTTTGGCATACCTCAATTCAATTCAATTTAATTTTATATAGCGTCAAATCATAACAGAAGTTATCTCAAGATGCTTTTTATATAGAGCAGGTCAAAACCGTACTGAAATTAGAGACACTAATTCTTCTGAGGACTTTACGGTTCTTCTTATGCTGATGTGTAATACTTGTGGATGATGTTTAAAGGGACTGTTCGTAACTTCTTACACGTATAAATCATAGCGGGTCGGTGTCCCATGCGCGCTCGCGTGTGGGTACGCTATTCAGACTTAGACTCCAACACAAACTACACGGAAGCACCAAAACTGCAAAGTTATATCTAGTGAAGCCCGTCTTGCAAAACAGTGTTGGCTCTTCCTGCTTCTTCTTTTCTGATTCTTACAAACAGTCCCTTTAAGTGTGTCTGTGTGTGTGCTAACTGTCTTGTGATGTTGGATATTTGTAATTTGTTCTCAGGTCTCCCTTGTAAAAGCAATCTTGGTCTCAATGAGACTTCCAGGATTAATAACTAAACTAAACTAAAAGAATTTTCCAAGTGGGATTGTATTTATTTAAACATGTGGTTACATGTCAGCCCAGGTGTGGCTTTTAAAAGGTGTGGGCTTGACACAGGAGCAACTCCAAATTGAAGACTGGTCAAACATCAATGTGAGATCACCACTGTAGAATAGTAATCTGCCAAATACACACATCCGCCTCCACCTCCGCACCCCAAATATTGCCACCTGACTCACCACCAATAGGAAAGCAGCAGGAGCAGAGGCAAAGTGGCCACAGCCTGGAGAATGGGCCAATCGCGGCACAGGACAGCAATACCCGGCAACAGCAGCTCTGCAAACACGGCGAAGAAGCCGCTGATCATGGCAACCATGAGACGATGGGGAGGGTCACACAGCTCCAACCCTGAGAGAGCGATGGGAAAAGAGAGAGAGGAAAGACAGATAACATCAAAACACAGCAGAACACACAGAAGCAAAACTAATACATCTGTCCAAAACCAATTCATTTCCTGTCAGGACATGAACCCCTTCACACATAAAGCTACTGTAAGTATGTTGTAATATGTGTTTCTTATTGGATTATTCCAGTAGAATCACCTAGCAGACAGAGCAGAACAATCAAATATCCGATAACGTGAAATCTACCTTTCTTTTTGCTACAACCTCTTTGCACTGTGTTTACTAGTTCAAAGCAAAGCAAAATTCTGCATACCATCTAAAAAAAAAATAAAGCTAGAACAACAAGCTAGATAAAGTCGCTAGGAGATAAAGTACACTTAGTCTTAACTTCAGATAATAATGACGTAAACTTGTTTGGAAGTGTGTTAAACTGTGTGAGTTTCTGCTGAACTTTAACCTTCTTCCCTCCCCAAGACCTAATTCTCTTTCCACTCTTTCCTCTTTCCTCCCTGTCAGGGGGGGGGAGAGAAGGAAAATGAGGAGCTGACTTCCTGCTCATTTCCTTGACTTCGGTTCTGTCCTGCTATTGTTTTCTCCTCTTTGTGGAGGAGCAGCACTGGCAGGACATCACTGAGAATCATCTACTCTCAGGCCCTCATCCCGCCCAGCCCAACATCAGCCTAACCTATACAAAACAAAATCTGGACTCAATCTAGCCCTGACCTCGCAGGAATGTGGGAGTATGTCAAAAACAGACAAAACTGTGTGTGTGTGTGATGAGACCACTACCTACTACCACCACCTCCCACGCAGGAAAGTGCATAGTTTCTACTAATGCTAACGTAATTACATTCCTATGCCACTTCACTCTTGTTTTAGACAGTTCCAGAACGGAAACACACTGTATTTGAGACACTATGTATCCCTACCAGCCAGAGATATCTCATCATAGACAAAGTCATGCTGAAGAAGGGGAGCTAAAGCTTCGCCACAGAGGGGTTTTACACCCCCAGCCTAAAGGAGGACAGCTGAGAGGTATAAGTAAAGAAAAAAACTACCAGCTGTCTGCTGTCAGTCAGCACAAACTTCAGTTTGTCATCAGCTGAAATTCCCTCACAGCTCTGCCAGTCTGTCATACACATACCCGCACTATTATAACATTCAAATCGCCTTCAAACGCACAAGAGGTTCACAATCCAGTGTTATTATGTTTTAGGACTACTGACTATGCAGTTGCTGCTTGAACACAAACTCAAGAACCTACGTTTATGCGACCAGCGTGACAGCATTTTATTCTACGCAGGGAATCACAAGGCCACAGTTTATTACATTAACATTATGTAACATTTACATAACATTAGATTATCTTGGACTCTGAACAACTGGATACAGTAATGTTCATGTGTCACTACTCTCCTCTTAGTTACCCATCTGCTTCTAATTTTTCATATTTTTACTACTTTATGTAATTCTTTTTTAGTTATGTACATTAAAATCCCAGTAACAAATGAAAACAGAGAAATGTGATTGGACAAAAGGTAAAATTTGTATAAACAGTGCCAGTGAACGACTCAGAACGAAGCCCAGGAATCTAAAAGTGCTCTCTAAAATAAAGAAAGAAGTGAGTGGCTCTGTCTGAGGAACCTTATGATGTTTTTTTTTCCCAATGCCCTGGAGAAGTCAATTACTAAATAAGGCTGCAGGACGTTTAACTGCAGGATACTCACTGGCAATGTACGAGGATAGGAACGCCCCAGCGAGCATGGCACCTTGAGAGAGACGCAGCAACAGAAACACCACCGCACTGTTGGACAAACACACGGCCACCCCAAGCAAACTGGACAGACTGATGGAGAGGAGGAAACATCGCCGACGACCCAGCCTGAAAACACACAATAGTGTCACATTACTATCATCTCTCAGTCACAAAACACACACACACACAAGTGAAATTAGGGAGCCCCAAAGTGTTCAATTTTAAATAAATACGTGATAAGCGAGGAGCCAACGGACTTGTGGAGACCGGGCCCCCTCCTGGAGCCAGACCTGGGAGGGGAGCACACCAGCAAGCATCTGGTGGCCCGGCCTTAGCCCATGGGGCTCGGCCGGGCACAGCCCGAAGAAACATCATGGAGCTGCCACCCTGTGGGCCCACGCCCCGCAGGGATAGGCATTGGGGTTGGGTGC
Source organism: Sebastolobus alascanus (assembly GCA_916701645.2). Taxonomy (NCBI): domain Eukaryota; kingdom Metazoa; phylum Chordata; class Actinopteri; order Perciformes; family Sebastidae; genus Sebastolobus; species Sebastolobus alascanus. The sequence continues at coordinate 443,990 of CAKAOJ020000403.1, forward strand.
TATGTGAGCCGGGCAGAAGGCAAAGGCGGGGATCTAAGCGTTCTGATCCTCGGCATTGCAAACTGGCTCTTGGTACGTGGAAAGTCACCTCTCTGGTGGGGAAGGAACCGGAGCTGGTGCGGGAGGTGGAGCGGTATCAGCTAGACATAGTTGGGCTCACCTCCACGCATAGCTCTGGTTCTGGAACCATACTCCTGGAGAGGGGCTGGACTCCCTCCTTTAACGGAGTTGCCCAGGGTGTGCGAGGCACCGGCCGGGTGTGGGGATACTCACAAGCCCCTGGCTGAGGCTGTGTTGGACTTCTCCCCGGAGAACGGAGGGTCGCCTTGATGCGACTGCGAGTCGCTGGGAGGAAACTCTGGCTGTTGTTTGTGCGTATGCACCAAACAGCAGCTCGGAGTACCCAAACTTCTTGGAGTCCCTGGCTGGCGTCCTAAAAAGGGCGCCAGCTGGGGACTCCATAGATCTGCTGGAGGACTTTAACGCTCACATGGGCAACGATGGGGAAACCTGGAAGGGGGTGATTGGGAGGAACGGCCTGCCTGATCTGAACCAGAGTGGTGCGTTGGAGTTGGATCAGATGGCGGGGGACGCTGCCGGACAGACCTGGAAAACCCAAACGCGTAGTGAGGGTGGACTCGGAACGTCTGGCTGAGACCCCAGTCCGCGAGGTCTTCAACTCCCACCTCCGGAAGGTGTTGTTCCATGGGACAAGGAATCTGAGTGGGCCTTGTTTAAAGATTCCATTGTGGAAGTGGCTGCTAGGAGTTGTGGTCGGAAGGTCGTCGGTGCCTGTCGTGGCGGCAACCTGACAACCCGCTGATGGACACCAGCAGTGAAGGAAGCCGTCAAGCTGAAGAAGAAGGCCTTTCAGGATTGGTTGGCCGGGGGGTCCCTGTAAACAGCTGACAGGTAGCGGCTGGCCAGAAGGGCTGCAGCTGCGGCGATCGTCAAAGCAAAAACCCGAGGAGTTCCGGGAGACCATGGAGAAGGACTTTCAGTTGGCCTCAAGGAAGTTCTGGCAAACCGTAAGACATTTCGACATACTATACTAACTCTTTTTTTTTTTCAATATACTATGACTTTTTTAGGAATTTTTTCGACATACTATACTATGACTTTATTTTGACATTCTATACTATGACTTTTTTTATTTTTCCGACATACTATACTATAACTTTTTCGACATACTATACCATGACTTTTTTATTTTTTTGAGTATTGAATTTTTCTTTACAAACTATACTAAAAAGTAAAAAAAGTCATAGTATAGTGTGTCGCAAAAAAATTATAGTATAGTATGTTGGAAAAATAAAGAAGACAGAATAGTATGTTGAAATAAAGTCATAGTATACTATGTCGAAATTTTTTAAAGTCATAGTATAGTATGTTGAAAAAAGTCACAATATAATATGTCAAAAATAAAAAAGTGAGAGTATAGTATGTCGAAAAAAACTCATAGTATAGTATGTCGAAATTTAAAAAAAAAAAAATTCTTAGTATAGTATGTCAAAAAATGTATAAAAGTCATAGTATAGTATGTCGAAAAAAAGTCATAGTATAGTATGTTGAGAAATTTTGTAAAAAAAAAGTCATTGTATAGTATGTCGGAAAATTTTGTAATAAAAAGTCGTAGTATAGTATGTCGAAAATTGAGAAAAAAAAGACATAGTATAGTCAGTCGAAAATTTGTGAAAAGTCATACTAAAGTATGTCGAAAATTTTGTGGAAAAAAAAGTCATACTATAGTAAGTCGAAAATTTCATGAAAAAAAAGTCATAGTATAGTATGTCGAAAATGTTGTGAAAAAAAGGCATAGGTATGTCGAACATTTATGAAAAAAAAAGTCATAGTATAGTATGTTGAAAATGTGAAAAAAAAGTCATAGTATAGTATGTGGAATTTTGTGAAAAAGTCATATTATAGTATGTCGAAAATTTTGTGGAAAAAAAGTCATCGTATTGTGTCGAAAATTTTGTGGAAAAAAAGTCATACTATAGTATTTCGAAAATTTTGTGAAAAAAAGTCATACTATAGTATGTCGAAAATTTTGTGAAAAAAAAGTCAGTATCGTATGTCGAAAATTTTGAGAAAAAAAGTCATACTATAGTATGTCGAAAATTTTGTGAAAAAAAAGTCATAGTATTGTATGTCGAAAATTTTGTGGAAAAAAAGTCATACTATAGTATTTCGAAAATTTTGTGAAAAAAAGTCATACTATAGTATGTCGAAAATTTTGTGAAAAAAAAGTCATAGTATAGAATGTCGAAAATTTTGTGAAAAAAAAGTCACAGTATAATAAGTCGAAAATTTTGAGAAAAAAAAGTCATAGTATAGTATGTCAAATTTTGTGGAAAAAAAGTCATAGTATTGTGTGTCGAAAATTTTGTGGGAAAAAAGTCAGACTATAGTATGTAAAATTTTGTGAAAAAAAAGTCATAGAATAGTATGTCGAAAATTTTTTGAAAAAAAGTCATAGTATAGTATGTGGAAAATTTTGTGAAAAACAGTCATAGTATAGTATGTTGAAAATTTTGTGAAATAAAAGTCATAGTATAGTATGTCGAAAATTTTTTTTAAAAAAAGTCATAGTATTGTATGTTGAAAATTTTGTGAAAAAAAAGTCAGACTAGTATGTAAAATGTGAAAGAAAAGTCATAGTATAGTGTGTCGAAAATTTTGTGAAAAAAATGTCATAGTATAGTATGTCGAAAATTTTGTGAAAAAAAAGTCATAGTATAGTATGTCGAAAATTTTATGAAAAAAAAGTCATAGTATAGTATGTCGAAAATTGAGAAAAAAAAGTCATAATATAGTATGTCGAAAATTTTGAGAAAAAAAGTCATGGTATAGTATGCCGAAACATTGTGAAAAAAAAAAGTCATAGTATAGTATGTCGAAAATTTTGTGAAAAAAAAGTCACAGTATAATAAGTCGAAAATTTTGAGAAAAAAGTCATAGGATAGTATGTTGAAAATGTTGTGAAAAAAAGTCATAGTATAGTATGTGGAATTTTGTGAAAAAGTCATATTATAGTATGTCGAAAATTTTGTGGAAAAAAAGTCATCGTATTGTATGTCAAATTTTGTGGAAAAAAAGTCATACTATAGTATTTCGAAAATTTTGTGAAAAAAAGTCATACTATAGTATGTCGAAAATTTTGTGAAAAAAAAGTCAGTATCGTATGTCGAAAATTTTGAGAAAAAAAGTCATAGTATTGTATGTCGAAAATTTTGTGAAAAAAAAGTCATAGTATTGTATGTCGAAAATTTTGTGGAAAAAAAGTCATACTATAGTATTTCGAAAATTTTGTGAAAAAAAAGTCACAGTATAAGAAGTCGAAAATTTTGAGAAAAAAAGTCATAGTATAGTATGTCGAAAATTTTGTGGAAAAAAAGTCATAGTATTGTGTGTCGAAAATTTTGTGGAAAAAAAGTCAGACTATAGTATGTCAAATTTTGTGAAAAAAAAAGTCATAGTATAGTATGTGGAAAATTTTTTGAAAAAAATTCATAGTATAGTATGTTGAAAATTTTGTGAAAAAAAGTCATACTATATTATGTCGAAAATTTTGTGAAAAAAAGTCATAGTATACTATGTCGAAAATTTTGTGAAAAAAAAGTCATAGTATGGTATGTCAAATTTTGAGAAAAAAAGTCCTGGTATATGTGTCAAATTTTGTGAAAAAAAGTCATAGTATAGTATGTCGAAAATTTTGAGAAATAAAAAGTCATAGTACAGTATGTCGAAAATTGTGAAAAAAAAGTCATAGTATAGTATGTCGAAAATTTTGTGGAAAAAAAGTCATAGTATTGTATGTTGAAAATTTTGTGAAAAAAAAGTCAGACTAGTATGTAAAATTTTGTGCAAAAAAAGTCATAGTATAGTATGTCGAAAATTTTGTGAAAAAAATGTCATAGTATAGTATGTCGAAAATTTTGTGAAAAAAAAGTCATAGTACAGTATGTCGAAAATTTAGAGAAAAAAAGTCATGGTATAGTATGCTGAAAAAAAGTCATAGTATAGTATGTTGAGAAATTTTGTAAAAAAAAAGTCATTGTATAGTATGTCGGAAAATTTTGTAATAAAAAGTCGTAGTATAGTATGTCGAAAATTGAGAAAAAAAAGACATAGTATAGTCAGTCGAAAATTTGTGAAAAGTCATACTAAAGTATGTCGAAAATTTTGTGGAAAAAAAAGTCATACTATAGTAAGTCGAAAATTTCATGAAAAAAAAGTCATAGTATAGTATGTCGAAAATGTTGTGAAAAAAAGGCATAGGTATGTCGAACATTTATGAAAAAAAAAGTCATAGTATAGTATGTTGAAAATGTGAAAAAAAAGTCATAGTATAGTATGTGGAATTTTGTGAAAAAGTCATATTATAGTATGTCGAAAATTTTGTGGAAAAAAAGTCATCGTATTGTGTCGAAAATTTTGTGGAAAAAAAGTCATACTATAGTATTTCGAAAATTTTGTGAAAAAAAGTCATACTATAGTATGTCGAAAATTTTGTGAAAAAAAAGTCAGTATCGTATGTCGAAAATTTTGAGAAAAAGTCATACTATAGTATGTCGAAAATTTTGTGAAAAAAAAGTCATAGTATTGTATGTCGAAAATTTTGTGGAAAAAAAGTCATACTATAGTATTTCGAAAATTTTGTGAAAAAAAGTCATACTATAGTATGTCGAAAATTTTGTGAAAAAAAAGTCATAGTATAGTATGTCGAAAATTTTGTGAAAAAAAAGTCACAGTATAATAAGTCGAAAATTTTGAGAAAAAAAAGTCATAGTATAGTATGTCAAATTTTGTGGAAAAAAAGTCATAGTATTGTGTGTCGAATATTTTGTGGGAAAAAAGTCAGACTATAGTATGTAAAATTTTGTGAAAAAAAAGTCATAGTATAGTATGTCGAAAATTTTTTGAAAAAAAGTCATAGTATAGTATGTGGAAAATTTTGTGAAAAACAGTCATAGTATAGTATGTTGAAAATTTTGTGAAAAAAAGTCATACTATATTATGTCGAAAATTTTGTGAAAAAAAGTCATAGTATAGTATGTTGAAAATTTTGTGAAAAAAAAGTCATAGTATAGTATGTCAAATTTTGAGAAAAAAAGTCCTGGTATATGTGTCAAATTTTGTGAAAAAAAGTCATAGTATAGTATGTCGAAAATTTTGAGAAATAAAAAGTCATAGTACAGTATGTCGAAAATTTTGTGAAAAAAAAGTCATAGTATTGTATGTTGAAAATTTTGTGAAAAAAAAGTCAGACTAGTATGTAAAATGTGAAAAAAAAGTCATAGTATAGTATGTCGAAAATTTTGTGAAAAAAATGTCATAGTATAGTATGTCGAAAATTTTGTGAAAAAAAAGTCATAGTATAGTATGTCGAAAATTTTATGAAAAAAAAGTCATAGTACAGTATGTCGAAAATTTAGAGAAAAAAAAGTCATATTATAGTATGTCGAAAATTTTGAGAAAAAAAGTCATGGTATAGTATTCTGAAACTTTTGTGAAAAAAAAAGTCATAGTATAGTATGTCGAAAATTTTGTGAAAAAAAAGTCACAGAATAATAAGTCGAAAATTTTGAGAAAAAAGTCATAGGATAGTATGTTGAAAATGTTGTGAAAAAAAGTCATAGTATAGTATGTGGAATTTTGTGAAAAAGTCATATTATAGTATGTCGAAAATTTTGTGGAAAAAAAGTCATCGTATTGTATGTCAAATTTTGTGGAAAAAAAGTCATACTATAGTATTTCGAAAATTTTGTGAAAAAAAGTCATACTATAGTATGTCGAAAATTTTGTGAAAAAAAAGTCAGTATCGTATGTCGAAAATTTTGAGAAAAAAAGTCATAGTATTGTATGTCGAAAATTTTGTGAAAAAAAAGTCATAGTATTGTATGTCGAAAATTTTGTGGAAAAAAAGTCATACTATAGTATTTCGAAAATTTTGTGAAAAAAAAGTCACAGTATAATAAGTCGAAAATTTTGAGAAAAAAAAGTCATAGTATAGTATGTCGAAAATTTTGTGGAAAAAAAGTCATAGTATTGTGTGTCGAAAATTTTGTGGAAAAAAAGTCAGACTATAGTATGTCAAATTTTGTGAAAAAAAAGTCATAGTATAGTATGTCGAAAATTTTTTGAAAAAAAGTCATAGTATAGTATGTCGAAAATTTTGTGAAAAAAAATCATAGTATAGTATGTCAAATTTTGTGAAAAAAAAAGTCATAGTATAGTATGTGGAAAATTTTGTGAAAAACAGTCATAGTATAGTATGTTGAAAATTTTGTGAAAAAAAGTCATACTATATTATGTCGAAAATTTTGTGAAAAAAAGTCATAGTATACTATGTCGAAAATTTTGTGAAAAAAAAGTCATAGTATAGTATGTCAAATTTTGAGAAAAAAAGTCCTGGTATATGTGTCAAATTTTGTGAAAAAAAGTCATAGTATAGTATGTCGAAAATTTTGAGAAATAAAAAGTCATAGTACAGTATGTCGAAAATTTTGTGAAAAAAAAGTCATAGTATAGTATGTCGAAAATTTTGTGGAAAAAAAGTCATAGTATTGTATGTTGAAAATTTTGTGAAAAAAAAGTCAGACTAGTATGTAAAATGTTGTGCAAAAAAAGTCATAGTATAGTATGTCGAAAATTTTGTGAAAAAAATGTCATAGTATAGTATGTCGAAAATTTTGTGAAAAAAAAGTCATAGTACAGTATGTCGAAAATTGAGAAAAAAAAGTCATAATATAGTATGTCGAAAATTTTGAGAAAAAAAGTCATGGTATAGTATGCCGAAACATTGTGAAAAAAAAAGTCATAGTATAGTATGTCGAAAATTTTGTGAAAAAAAGGCATAGTATAGTATGTCGAAAATTGAGAAAAAAAAGTCATAGTATTGTATGTCGAAAATTTTGTGGAGAAAAAGTCAGACTATAGTACGTCAAATTTTGTGAAAAAAAGTCATAGTATAGTATGTCGAAATTTTTTTTTTGAAAAAAAGTCATAGTATAGTATGTCGAAAATTTTGTGAAAAAAAAGTCATAGTATAGTATGTCGAAAATTTTGTGAAAAAAAAGTCATAGTATAGTATGTCGAAAATTTTGTGAAAAAAAAGTCATAGTATAGTATGTCGAAAATTTTGTGAAAAAAAAGTCATAGTATAGTATGTCGAAAATTTTGTGAAAAAAAGTCATAGTATAGTATGTCGAAAATTTTGTGAAAAAAAAGTCATAGTATAGTATGTCGAAAATTTTGTGAAAAAAAGTCATAGTATAGTATGTCGAAAATTTTGTGGAAAAAAAGTCATAGTATAGTATGTCGAAAATTTTGAGAAAAAAAGTCATGGTATAGTATGTCGAAAATGTCAAAAAAAAGTCATGGTATAGTATGTCGAAAATTTTGGGAAAAAAAAGTCATACTATAGTATGTCGAAAAAAAGTCATAGTATAGTATTTCGAAATATTTTGTGGAAAAAAAGTCATAGTATTGTATGTTGAACATTTTGTGAAAAAAAAGTCAGACTAGTATGTAAAATTTTATGAAAAAAAGTCATGGTATAGTATGTCGAAAATTTTGTGAAAAAAATGTCATAGTATAGTATGTCGAAAATTTTGTGAAAAAAAAGTCATAGTATAGTATGTCAAATTTTGTGAAAAAAGTCATAGTACAGTATGTCGAAAATTTAGAGAAAAAAAAGTCATATTATAGTATGTCGAAAATTTTGAGAAAAAAAGTCATGGTATGGTAAGTCATGTATGCTGAAACTTTTGTGAAAAAAAAGTCATAGTATAGTATGTCGAAAATTTTGTGAAAAAAAAGTCACAGTATAATCGGTCGAACATTTTTTGAAAACAAGTCATAGTATAGTATGTCGAAATTTTTTTGAAAAAAAGTCATTGTATAGTATGTCGAAAATTTTGTGAAAAAAAAGTCATAGTATTGTATGTTGAAAATTTTGTGGAAAAAAAGTCATAGTATCGTATGTCGAAAATTTGGTGAAAAAAAAGTCATACTATAGTATATCGAAAAAAAGTCATAGTATAGTATTTCGAAATATTTTATGGAGAAAAAGTCATAGTATTGTATGTTGAAAATTTTGTGAAAAAAAAGTCAGACTAGTATGTCTGAAATTTTGTGAAAAAAAAGTCATAGTATAGTATGTCGAAAATTTTGTGAAAAAAAAGTCATAGTACAGTATGTCGAAAATTTAGAGAAAAAAAAGTCATATAGTATGTCGAAAATTTTGAGAAAAAAAGTCATGGTATAGTATGCTGAAACTTTTGTGAAAAAAAAAGTCATGGTATAGTATGTCGAAAATTTTGTAAAAAAAAAGTCACAGTATAATAAGTCGAAAATTTTGAGAAAAAAAAGTCATAGTATAGTATGTCGAAAATTTTGTGGAAAAAAAGTCATAGTATTGTGTGTCGAAAATTTTGTGGAAAAAAAGTCAGACTATAGTATGTCAAATTTTGTGAAAAAAAAGTCATAGTATAGTATGTCGAAAATTTTTTGAAAAAAAGTCATAGTATAGTATGTCGAAAATTTTGTGAAAAAAAATCATAGTATAGTATGTCGAAAATTTTGTGGAAAAAAAGTCAGACTAGTATGTCAAATTTTGTGAAAAAAAAAGTCATAGTATAGTATGTGGAAAATTTTGTGAAAAACAGTCATAGTATAGTATGTTGAAAATTTTGTGAAAAAAAGTCATACTATATTATGTCGAAAATTTTGTGAAAAAAAGTCATAGTATACTATGTCGAAAATTTTGTGAAAAAAAAGTCATAGTATAGTATGTCAAATTTTGAGAAAAAAAGTCCTGGTATATGTGTCAAATTTTGTGAAAAAAAGTCATAGTATAGTATGTCGAAAATTTTGAGAAATAAAAAGTCATAGTACAGTATGTCGAAAATTTTGTGAAAAAAAAGTCATAGTATAGTATGTCGAAAATTTTGTGGAAAAAGTCATAGTATAGTATGTCGAAAATTTTGAGAAAAAAAAATCCTAGTATAGTATGTCGAAAATTTTGAGAGAAAAAAAGTTAACTATAGTATGTCGAAAATTTTGTGAAAACAAAGTCATAGTATAGTATGTCGAAAATTTTGGGAAAAAGAAGTCATGGTATAGTATGTCGAAAATTTTGTGAAAAATAGTCATAGTATAGTATGTTGAAAATTTTGTGAAAAAAAAGTCATAGTATAGTATGTCGAAAATTTTGAGAAAAAAAAATCCTAGTATAGTATGTCGAAAATTTTGAGAGAAAAAAAGTCATACTATAGTATGTCGAAAATTTTGTGAAAAAAAAGTCATAGTATAGTATGTCGAAAATTTTGAGAAAAAAAGTCATACTATAGTATGTCGAAAATTTTGTGAAAAAAAAGTCATAATATAGTATGTCGAAAATTTTGTGAAAAAAAAGTCAGTATAGTGTGTCAAAAAAAGTCATAGTATAGTATGTCGAAAAAAAGTCATAGTATAGTATGTCGAAAAAGTCATAGTATAGTATGTCGAAAAAGTTATAGTATAGTATGTCGAAAAAGTCATAGTATAGTATGTCGAAAAATTTTGTATAAAAAAGTCATAGTATAGTATCTCAAATTTTGTGAAAAAAAAGTCATAATATAGTATGTCAAAAAAAGTCAAAGTATAGTATGTCGAAAAAAAGTCATAGTTTAGTATGTCGAAAAAGTCATGGTATAGTATGTCAAAAAATGTTGTAAAAAAAAGTCATAGTATAGTATGTCGAAAATTTCGTGAAAAAAAAGTCATATTATAGTACGTCAAATTTTGTGAAAAATATGTCATATTATAGTATGTCGAAAATTTTGTGGAAAAAAAGTCATAGTATTGTATGTCGAAAATTTTGTGGAAAAAAAGTCAGACTATAGTATGTCAAATTTTGTGAAAAATGCCGGAAATGGAGGAAAGCGAGGCGAAAATTTGTACGGTAACACAATACGAAGCACAACATAACGTAACTTAAACGAACATAAACAATAGCACATGTACAACAACAGCGCTATGTAACTATACATTAAACCGCTGACACGCTCCCCAGAAAATGTAAACACAGAACTGTTCTCCGCCTTTTCATTTTGAAAGAGTAACGACCAATGAGGAAGCTCAAGCAACCCCATCCGACCAATCCTGTAACTCTATCACTCAGTCAGTCACTCACTCACTCACTCACTCAGCGACAGACTTTTGCGTCTGTAGGGCTGGCCCTCTGCGGTCCAGCCAAAAAAAAGTCATAGTATAGTATGGTGAAAATTTTGTGAAAAAAAAGTCATCGTATAGTATGTCGAAAATTTTGTGAAAAAAAAGTCATAGTAGAGTATGTCGAAAATTTTGTGAAAAAAAAGTCAGTATAGTATGTCGAAAATTTTGTGAAAAAAAAGTCATAGTATAGTATGTCGAAAATTTTGTGAAAAAAAAGTCATAGTATAGTATGTCGAAAATTTTGTGAAAAAAAAGTCAGACTATAGTATGTCAAATTTTGTGAAAAAAAGTCATAGTATGTCTAAGATTTTGAGAAAAAAAAGTCATAGTATAGTATGTCAAATTTTGTGGAAAAAAAGTCAGATTATAGTATGTCAAATTTTGTGAAAAAAAAGTCATAGTATAGTATGTCAAATTTTGTGAAAAAAAGTCATAGTATAGTATGTCGAAAATTTTGAGAAAAAAAAGTCATAGTATAGTATGTCGAAAATGTGGAAAAAAAGTCAGACTATAGTATGTCAAATTTTGTGAAAAAAAGTCATAGTATAGTGTGTCGAAAATTTTGTGATAGTATAGTATGTCGAAAATGTTGTGAAAAGAAGTCATAGTATAGTATGTCGAAAATTTTGAGAAAAAAAAGTCAGAGTATAGTATGTCGAAAATGTGAAAAAAAAGTCATAGTATAGTATGTCGGATATGTTGTGGTAAAAAAGTCAGTATTGTATGTCAAATTTTGTGAAAAAAAAGTCATAGTATAGTATGTCGAAAATTTTGTGAAAAAAAAAGTCATAGTATAGTACGTCGAAAATGTGAAAAAAAAGTCATAGTATAGTATGTCGAAAATTTGTGAAAAAAAAGTCATAGTATAGTATGTCGAAAATTTTGTGAAAAAAAGTCATAGTATAGTATGTCGAATATATTGTGGAAAAAAAGTCATAGTATTGTATGTCGAAAATTTTGTGGAAAAAAAGTCAGACTTGTATGTCAAATTTTGTGAAAAAAAAGTCAAAGTATAGTATGTCGACAATGTGGAAAAAAAGTCATAGTATAGTATGTCGAAAATTTTGTGAAAAAAAAGTCATAGTATAGTATGTCGAAAATTTTGTGAAAAAAAAGTCATAGTATAGTATGTCGAAAATTGAGAAAAAAAGTCATAGTATAGTATGTCGAAAATTTTGAAAAAAAAGTCATAGTATAGTATGTCAAATTTGTGAAAAAAAAGTCATAGTATAGTATGTCGAAAATGTGGAAAAAAAGTCATAGTATAGTATGTCAAATTTTGTGATAGTATAGTATGTCGAAAATTTTGTGAAAAAAAAGTCATAGTATAGTATGTCGAAAATTGTGAAAAAAAAGTCATAGTATAGTATGTCGAAATTTTTTTTAAAAAAAAGTCATAGTATAGTATGTCAAATTTTGTGAAAAAAAAGTCATAGTATAGTATGTCGAAAATTTTGAGAAATAAAAGTCATAGTATAGTATGTCGAATATGTTGTGGAAAAAAAGTCATAGTATTGTATGTCGAAAATTTTGTGGAAAAAAAGTCACTCGTATGTCAAATTTTGTGAAAAAAAAGACATAGTATAGTATGTCGAAAATGTTGTGGAAAAAAAGTCATAGTATAGTATGTCGAAAATTTTGTGAAAAAAAAGTCATAGTATAGTATGTCAAATTTTGTGAAAAAAAAGTCATAGTATAGTATGTCGAAAATTTTGAGAAATAAAAGTCATAGTATAGTATGTCGAATATGTTGTGGAAAAAAAGTCATAGTATTGTATGTCGAAAATTTTGTGGAAAAAAAGTCACTCGTATGTCAAATTTTGTGAAAAAAAAGACATAGTATAGTATGTCGAAAATGTTGTGGAAAAAAAGTCATAGTATAGTATGTCGAAAATTTTGTGAAAAAAAAGTCATAGTATAGTATGTCGAAAATTTTGTGAAAAAAAAGTCATAGTATAGTATGTCGAAATTTTTTTTTAAAAAAAGTCATAGTATAGTATGTCAAATTTTGTGAAAAAAAAGTCATAGTATAGTATGTCGAAAATTTTGAGAAATAAGTCATAGTATAGTATGTCGAATATGTTGTGGAAAAAAAGTCATAGTATAGTATGTCGAAAATTTGGTGAAAAAAAAAGTCATAGTATAGTATGTCGAAAATGTGAAAAAAAAGTCATAGTATAGTAAGTCGAAAATTTTGAGAAATAAGTCATAGTATAGTATGTCGAATATGTTGTGGAAAAAAAGTCATAGTATAGTATGTCGAAAATTTGGTGAAAAAAAAAGTCATAGTATAGTATGTCGAAAATGTGAAAAAAAAGTCATAGTATAGTATGTCGAATATGTTGTGGTAAAAAAGTCATAGTATTGTATGTCGAAAATTTTGTGGAAAAAAAGTCAGACTATAGTATGTCAAATTTTGTGAAAAAAAGTCATAGTATGTCGAAGATTTTGAGAAAAAAAAGTCATAGTATAGTATGTCGAAAATTTTGTGGAAAAAAAGTCAGATTATAGTATGTCAAATTTTGTGAAAAAAAAGTCATAGTATAGTATGTCGAAAATTTTGTGAAAAAAAAAGTCATAGTATAGTATGTCGAAAATGTGAAAAAAAAGTCATAGTATAGTATGTCGAAAATGTGGAAAAAAAGTCATAGTATAGTATGTCAAATTTTGTGATAGTATAGTATGTCGAATATATTGTGGAAAAAAAGTCATAGTATTGTATGTCGAAAATTTTGTGGAAAAAAAGTCAGACTTGTATGTCAAATTTTGTGAAAAAAAAGTCATAGTATAGTATGTCGAAAATGTTGTGGAAAAAAAGTCATAGTATAGTATGTCGAAAATTTTGTGAAAAAAAAGTCATAGTATAGTATGTCGAAAATTTTGTGAAAAAAAAGTCATAGTATAGTATGTCGAAATTTTTTTAAAAAAAAAGTCAGTATAGTATGTCAAATTTTGTGAAAAAAAAGTCATAGTATAGTATGTCGAAAATTTTGAGAAATAAAAGTCAGTATAGTATGTCGAATATGTTGTGGAAAAAAAGTCATAGTATAGTATGTCGAAAATTTTGTGAAAAAAAAGTCATAGTATAGTATGTCGAAAATTTTGTGAAAAAAAAGTCAGACTATAGTATGTCAAATTTTGTGAAAAAAAGTCATAGTATGTCGAAGATTTTGAGAAAAAAGTCATAGTATAGTATGTCAAATTTTGTGAAAAAAAAGTCATAGTATAGTATGTCGAAAATGTGGAAAAAAAGTCATAGTATAGTATGTCAAATTTTGTGATAGTATAGTATGTCGAAAATTTTGTGAAAAAAAAGTCATAGTATAGTATGTCGAAAATTGTGAAAAAAAAGTCATAGTATAATATGTCGAAATTTTTTTTAAAAAAAAGTCATAGTATAGTATGTCAAATTTTGTGAAAAAAAAGTCATAGTATAGTATGTCGAAAATTTTGAGAAATAAAAGTCATAGTATAGTATGTCGAATATGTTGTGGAAAAAAAGTCATAGTATTGTATGTCGAAAATTTTGTGGAAAAAAAGTCACTCGTATGTCAAATTTTGTGAAAAAAAAGTCATAGTATAGTATGTCGAAAATGTTGTGGAAAAAAAGTCATAGTATAGTATGTCGAAAATTTTGTGAAAAAAAAGTCATAGTATAGTATGTCGAAAATTTTGTGAAAAAAAAGTCATAGTATAGTATGTCGAAAATTTTCGAGAAAAAAAAAGTCATAGTATAGTATGTCGAAATTTTGTGAAAAAAAATTCATAGTATAGTATGTCGAAAATTTTGAAAAAAGTCATAGTATAGTATGTCGAATATTTTGTGAAAAAAAAGTCATAGTATAGTATGTCGAAAATTTTGTGAAAAAAAAAGTCATAGTATAGTATGTCGAAAATTTTGTGAAAAAAAAGTCATAGTATAGTATGTCGAAAATTTGTGAAAAAAAAGTCATAGTATAGTATGTCGAAAATTTGTAAAAAAAAGTCATAGTATAGTATGTCAAATTTTGTGAAAAAAAAGTCACGTATATGTCGAAAATTTTGTGAAAAAAAAGTCATTGTATAGTATGTCGAAAATTTTGTGAAAAAAAAGTCATAGTATAGTATGTCGAAAATTTTGTGAAAAAAAGTCATAGTATAGTATGTCGAAAATTTTGTGAAAAAAAGTCATAGTATAGTATGTCGAAATTTTGTGAAAAAAAAGTCATAGTATAGTATGTCAAAAATTTTGTGAAAAAAGTCATAGTATAGTATGTCGAAATTTTGTGAAAAAAAAGTCATAGTATAGTATGTCGAAAATTTTGTGAAAAAAAAGTCATAGTATAGTATGTCGAAAATGTTGTGGAAAAAAAGTCATAGTATAGTATGTCAAATTTTGTGAAAAAAAAGTCATAGTATAGTATGTCGAAAATTTTGTGAAAAAAAAAGTCATAGTATAGTATGTGAAATTTTGTGAAAAAAAAGTCATAGTATAGTATGTCGAAAATTTTGAGAAAAAAAAGTCATAGTATAGTATGTCGAAAATGTGAAAAAAAAGTCATAGTATAGTATGTCGAAAATGTGAAAAAAAGTCATAGTATAGTATGTCGAAAATGTGAAAAAAAAGTCATAGTATAGTATGTCGAAAATTTGTGAAAAAAAAGTCATAGTATAGTATGTGAAATTTTGTGAAAAAAAAGTCATATAGTATGTCGAAACTTTTGTGGAAAAAAAGTCATAGTATAGTATGTCGAAAATTTTGTGGAAAAAAAGTCAGACTAGTATATCAAATTTTGTGAAAAAAAAGTCATCGTATAGTATGTCGAAAATTTTGTGAAAAAAAAGTCATTGTATAGTATGTCGAAAATTTTGTGAAAAAAAAGTCATAGTATAGTATGTCGAAAATTTTGTGAAAAAAAGTCATAGTATAGTATGTCGAAAATTTTGTGAAAAAAAAGTCATAGTATAGTATGTCAAATTTTGAGAAAAAAAAGTCATATAGTATGTCGAAAATTTTGTTGAAAAAAGTCATAGTATTGTATGTCGAAAATTTTGTGAAAAAAAAGTCATAGTATAGTATGTCGAAAATTTTGAGAAATAAAAGTCATAGTATAGTATGTCAAATTTTGTGAAAAAAAAGTCATAGTATAGTATGTCGAAAATTTTGTGAAAAAAAAGTCATAGTATAGTATGTCGAAATTTTTTTAAAAAAAAAGTCAGTATAGTATGTCAAATTTTGTGAAAAAAAAGTCATAGTATAGTATGTCGAAAATTTTGAGAAATAAAAGTCAGTATAGTATGTCGAATATGTTGTGGAAAAAAAGTCATAGTATAGTATGTCGAAAATTTTGTGAAAAAAAAGTCATAGTATAGTATGTCGAAAATTTTGTGAAAAAAAAGTCAGACTATAGTATGTCAAATTTTGTGAAAAAAAGTCATAGTATGTCGAAGATTTTGAGAAAAAAGTCATAGTATAGTATGTCAAATTTTGTGAAAAAAAAGTCATAGTATAGTATGTCGAAAATGTGGAAAAAAAGTCATAGTATAATATGTCAAATTTTGTGATAGTATAGTATGTCGAAAATTTTGTGGAAAAAAAAGTCATAGTATAGTATGTCGAAAATTGTGAAAAAAAAAGTCATAGTATAATATGTCGAAATTTTTTTTAAAAAAAAGTCATAGTATAGTATGTCGAAAATTTTGTGAAAAAAAAAGTCATAGTATAGTATGTCGAAAATTTTGAGAAAAAAAAGTCATAGTATAGTATGTCGAAACTTTTGTGGAAAAAAAGTCATAGTATTGTATGTCGAAAATTTTGTGGAAAAAAAGTCATAGTATAGTATGTCGAAATTTTGTGAAAAAAAAGTCATAGTATAGTATGTCGAAAATTTTGTGAAAAAAAAGCCATAGTATAGTATGTCGAATATTTTGTGAAAAATAAGTCATACTATAGTAAGTCGAAAATTTTGTGAAAAACATTTATGGTATAGTATGTCGAAAATTTTGTGAAAAAAGTCATAGTAAAGTATGTCGAAAATTTTGGGAAAATAAGTCATATTATAGTATGTCGAAATTTTGTGGAAAAAAAGTCATAGTATTGTATGTCGAAAATTTTGTGAAAAAAAAGTCATAGTATAGTATGTCGAAAATTTTGTGAAAAAAAAGTCATAGTATAGTATGTCGAAATTTTGTGAAAAAAAAGTCATAGTATAGTATGTCGAAAATTTTGTGAAAAAAAAAGTCATAGTATAGTATGTCGAAAATTTGTGAAAAAAAAGTCATAGTATGTATATCGAAATTTGTGAAAAAAAAAGTCATAGTATAGTATGTCGAAAATTTGTGAAAAAAAGTCATTGTATAGTATGTCGAAAATTTGTGAAAAAAAAGTCATAGTATAGTATGTCGAAAATTTTGTGAAAAAAAGTCATAGATAGTATGTCGAAAATTTCGTGAAAAAAATTCAAAAAGTCATAGTATAGTATGTCGAAAATTTTGTGAAAAAAAAAGTCATATAGTATGTCGAAAATTTTGTTGAAAAAAGTCATAGTATAGTATGTCGAAAATTTTGTGAAAAAAAGTCATAGTATAGTATGTCAAATTTTGTGCGAAAAAAAAGTCATAGTATAGTATGTCAAATTTTGTGAAAAAAAAGTCATATAGTATGTCGAAAATTTTGTTGAAAAAAAGTCATATTATAGTATGTCGAAAATTTTGTGAAAAAAAAGTCATAGTATAGTATGTCGAAATTTTGTGAAAAAAGTCATAGTAGTATGTCAAATTTTGTGAAAAAAAAGTCAGTAGTATAGTTTGTCGAAATTTTTTGAAAAAAAAGTCATAGTATAGTATGTCAAATTTTGTGAAAAAAAAGTCATAGTATAGTATGTCGAAAATTTTGAGAAATAAAAGTCATAGTATAGTATGTCGAAAATGTTGTGAAAAAAAAGTCATAGTATAGTATGTCGAAAATTTTGAGAAATAAAATTCATAGTATAGTATGTCGAAAATTTTGTGAAAAAAAAGTCATAGTATAGTATGTCGAAATTTTGTGAAAAAAAGTCATATAGTATGTCGAAGATTTTGAGAAAAAAGTCATAGTATAGTATTTCGAAATTTTGTGAAAAAAAAGTCATAGTATTGTATGTCGAAAATTTTGTGAAAAAAAAGTCATAGTATAGTATGTCAAATTTTGTGATAGTATAGTATGTCGAAAATTTTGTGAAAAAAAAGTCATAGTATAGTATGTCGAAAATTTGTGAAAAAAAAGTCATAGTATAGTATGTCGAAATTTTTTTTAAAAAAAAGTCATAGTATAGTATGTCGAAAATTTTGTGAAAAAAAAGTCATAGTATAGTATTTCGAAAATTTTGAGAAATAAAAGTCATAGTATGTCGAATATGTTGTGGAAAATAAGTCATAGTATTGTATGTCGAAAATTTTGTGGAAAAAAAGTCAGACTTGTATGTCAAATTTTGTGAAAAAAAAGTCATAGTATAGTATGTCGAAAATTTTGTGAAAAAAAAAGTCATAGTATAGTATGTCGAAAATTTTGTGAAAAAAAAGTCATAGTATAGTATGTCGAAAATTTTGTGAAAAAAAAGTCATAGTATAGTATGTCGAAATTTTTTTTAAAAAAAGTCATAGTATAGTATGTCAAATTTTGTGAAAAAAAAGTCATAGTATAGTAAGTCGAAAATTTTGAGAAATAAGTCATAGTATAGTATGTCGAATATGTTGTGGAAAAAAAGTCATAGTATAGTATGTCGAAAATTTGGTGAAAAAAAAAGTCATAGTATAGTATGTCGAAAATGTGAAAAAAAAGTCATAGTATAGTATGTCGAATATGTTGTGGTAAAAAAGTCATAGTATTGTATGTCGAAAATTTTGTGGAAAAAAAGTCAGACTATAGTATGTCAAATTTTGTGAAAAAAAGTCATAGTATGTCGAAGATTTTGAGAAAAAAAAGTCATAGTATAGTATGTCAAATTTTGTGGAAAAAAAGTCAGATTATAGTATGTCAAATTTTGTGAAAAAAAAGTCATAGTATAGTATGTCGAAAATTTTGTGAAAAAAAAAGTCATAGTATAGTATGTCGAAAATGTGAAAAAAAAGTCATAGAATAGTATGTCGAAAATGTGGAAAAAAAGTCATAGTATAGTATGTCAAATTTTGTGATAGTATAGTATGTCGAAAATTTTGTGAAAAAAAAGTCATAGTATGTCGAAAATTTTGTGAAAAAAAAGTCATAGTATAGTATGTCGAAATTTTTTTTTAAAAAAAGTCATAGTATAGTATGTCGAAAATTTTGTGAAAAAAAAGTCATAGTATAGTATTTCGAAAATTTTGAGAAATAAAAGTCATAGTATGTCGAATATGTTGTGGAAAATAAGTCATAGTATTGTATGTCGAAAATTTTGTGGAAAAAAAGTCATAGTATAGTATGTCAAATTTTGTGAAAAAAAGTCATAGTATAGTATGTCAAATTTTGTGAAAAAAAAGTCATAGTATGTCGAAGATTTTGAGAAAAAAAGTCATAGTATAGTATGTCAAATTTTGTGAAAAAAAAGTCATAGTATAGTATGTCGAAAATGTGGAAAAAAAGTCATAGTATAGTATGTCAAATTTTGTGATAGTATAGTATGTCGAAAATTTTGTGAAAAAAAAGTCATAGTATAGTATGTCGAAAATTGTGAAAAAAAAGTCATAGTATAGTATGTCGAAATTTTTTTTAAAAAAAAGTCATAGTATAGTATGTCAAATTTTGTGAAAAAAAAGTCATAGTATAGTATGTCGAAAATTTTGAGAAATAAAAGTCATAGTATAGTATGTCGAATATGTTTTGGAAAAAAAGTCATAGTATTGTATGTCGAAAATTTTGTGGAAAAAAAGTCACTCGTATGTCAAATTTTGTGAAAAAAAGACATAGTATAGTATGTCGAAAATGTTGTGGAAAAAAGTCATAGTATAGTATGTCGAAAATTTTGTGAAAAAAAAGTCATAGTATAGTATGTCGAAAATTTTGTGAAAAAAAAGTCATAGTATAGTATGTCGAAATTTTTTTTAAAAAAATCATAGTATAGTATGTCAAATTTTGTGAAAAAAAAGTCATAGTATAGTAAGTCGAAAATTTTGAGAAATAAGTCATAGTATAGTATGTCGAATATGTTGTGGAAAAAAAGTCATAGTATAGTATGTCGAAAATTTGGTGAAAAAAAAGTCATAGTATAGTATGTCGAAAATTGTGAAAAAAAAGTCATAGTATAGTATGTCGAATATGTTGTGTAAAAAAGTCATAGTATTGTATGTCAAATTTTGTGAAAAAAAAAATCATAGTATAGTATGTCGAAATTTGAGAAAAAAGTCATAGTATAGTATGTCGAAATGTTGTGGAAAAAAAAGTCATAGTATATATGTCGAAAATTTGGGAAAAAAAAAGTCAATATATTAAAAGG